>JAUKNK010000320.1:4922500-5522500 GCA_030765055.1 Mantis religiosa | reverse complement strand
GTTGTGACAGACAAAAGAACAAGTATGAAAAGCAAAAATATCACAACTTGTTGTATGCTGCAGTTTGGCGATATCTGATGTGTGATATTACTGTCTGCTGGTTTCAAATAAAAATTTTAATTTGGAAAAAAGGGGTTTTAACAGTTGTGCTACTCTAGTTACCTGTTACTTTTCATTTCAGCCATGTCATTACTCATTAATTCTCCCCGAAAATTTGCGCAAAATTAATGCATATTTATGGTAAAATATACACCACAAAACACTAACAATTAAAATTACTAATGCAAATTTTATAAATAATTGTTGCCACAAAATCTTGCCTCTGCTTTTGGCCAACAGTTTATAAAGCTTGAAAACGTCTTAAGTGCTTAAAGTGCTTTGTGGCTTAAAGTCTTCCTATATCTTTTCATTATGTGCATAACTGTAGTTGTGCAATCTGCATATTACAGCTTGAGAAAGTTCTGTTAAGTCACATGGAACTTTAACCTGCCTCTGATATCACTGGTGAAGTATTTATTTTGGCTTTCTATAACAGGGAAGAGGCTTCTATCACTTTTGTACTGTCTCTCCTAAGAAACCACATGTGAAGACTAATCAAAACAGACTAATTTTAAACAAAGATAAAACAGTAGCAATAGATAGTCAACATGAAAAATTCAGTGCCATGGCCGGGATTTGAACCACGGATCTCCTGGTTTCCATCCAGTCACTCTTAACCTTTGAGCTACCATGGCCAACGTGCTAGTGTGGAGAAATGATTAATTTCCATCAATTAACCAAAATCAGTAGAAATAGGTTTTTGGCATAAACTAGATAGAAGTTTTACCTTCCCTGACCTTAATTTGGATGGCATCAACATTTCATATGTAAAAGATACAAAAATTTTAGGTTTGTGGTTAAATCAAAACTTGCATTGGACTGTTCATATAAAAGATTTGATTAAAAAGTTAAGTAAGCAGTGCTATCCTTTAAAAACATTAAAAATGATAGCAGACATAAAGACAGTCCGAATGGCATATTTTGCATATTTTCATTCCCTTATGAATTATGGTATATTTTGGGGTAATTCAAATATGTCGGAATAGGTTTCTCGAATGCAAAACAGAGCCATAAGAATAATAGTGAACCAACCTGCACATGTGAGCTGTAGAGTGTATTTTAAGGAACTGCCATGTTTATACATATACAAAGTTCTTTTATATGAAAAAGCTAGTTTAAGTTGCTTTAAAATATATGCAGTGACACACAAACAGTTCAAACCTACTACCACATTATACAAACATTTCTTCACTTATAGTGGTACCCAACTGTACATTAAGTTACCTCTTTATTTAAAACAGATTGACAACCAAAAGATTTTTAAATTGAAACTACATAAATTTTTAAGTGAAGAATGTTTTTATTCTATTCAAGAGAATTTTAGAAAATTTGAATGAATCTTCGAAAAACTAAACTTAAAACTAGCACCCCAGTCTGAAGAACCTGCTAAATAAGCCACTAAAAAATTCAATCCCCAACACTTTGAAATCGGGAATTTATCAGATAAACTGTGAAACCTGTGATAAAAGCTACATAGGAAAAACTAAGAAAAACTTGTTAACCAGGCAGAAAGAACACCACAGGAACATAAAGTTGAAACAAACAGAAAAATCTGCAGTGTCACACCATTTTTGGACAGAAAACCACAACATTGGCCATAACATAAAACTTAAAATCTTTAAGTACACCCATAGAATTGGATATTTGGGAAAAAAATATTCATAACGAAAAACCAGGATAAAGTTATAAATTTTGAAATCCCAGCATTAAATGAAATATTAAAACTTAGTGCCCCTAACACCAGATGGCAGAGTGATCGGAGCACCAAAGTAGTGGAGGAGGAAGAATGTTCCTTTAGTCACCAAACAGCTGAGGATGAGATCGAATGATCTTGAAAACGTTTCAATTATACAACAACAAGTAAGTGAAGTTGAGTGTAAACATAGTGACTCCTAAATCAAACTCAAAAATGAAGAATACTTCACTGTTAATAATGCTTCTGCTTATAATACCTATTCCAGAGTATTTGGAAAGTTAAGTTATACTATTATATTTTGGCATTTACTCTTATACATGTATTTTTGTAATTTCTGTATTTAAATTTTGTAAATATTTTTGTTTTGATGTGTCCGCAATCTTGTATGGAGATTTAAAGGACAAATAAATTGAAGTAGAAGCAAGGTCTTTGTGGACAAACAGTGATTGTAATGGAGTCTTCTTGATTTCAGTTATTCCATGTTCTTTTGCAACTGAGGCACAAGATATCAGGTTCACTATTGTTGGTTGATCAAAAGATTCTTCAGAAAATTTGATAGGTTTCCCATAAATCATTTCAGCAATTGAATGCTTGAAATCTTTTTAAGTTAATTGATGGAAATTAATCGTTTCTCCACACTAGCCATATACAGGTTAAGGTTTTGGATAGAGTCGACATGAAAAATTCAATGCCATGGCTGAGATTTGAACCACAGATCTTCTGGTTTCCGTCCAGTTGCTCTTGCCCATTGAGCTACCATGGCCAGGACAGCATGTTGGCCATTGTAGCTCAATGGGTAAGAGCGACTGGACGGAAACCAGGAGATCCATGGTTCAAATCTCAGTCATGGCATTGAATTGTTCATGTCAACTCTATCTATCCAAAACTTGGAATCTTCTTGCAGAACTGCTCACACGTCTCCATTTGGGGCTGTTGTCAGTTCTTAATTGCTGAAGTGTTTAAAGTAACTGCTCTGTTTTCCCACTTGATTATACTGAGAGACCCAAAAAGCTCCTAACTGGCTGAGCAGTGTTTTGCCTGTCCTTGTTGCAGTCTGCCGCTGTCATAGAAAGATTCAGATGAAGCCCCGCAACATTTTTAAAACTACTTTTAAAGGCTTGACCTACGCATGTTATTGGGCCTGCCTTGGTAGCTTAGATGGTAGCATGTCTCCCTCACGTTCAAGAGGTCCCGAGTTCAAAGCTCGGTCAGGGTGAGTTACCTGGATAAGGTTTTTTTCGGGGTTTTCCCTTATCCTGATAGATGAATGTTGGGTAACTCTAAGCTCCATGGATCCCGGACTCATTTGAGCATCATTTCACCCATTTCATTCATCATCCAATATGACTTAATGTTGGAGATACTGACCGCTGTTGACCACACGTGTTTAGCACCTCTTTAGGGAACTATCCATCTGGGGAAAGAGTTATAGCCCCAATTTTTTTCAAGTCAGCATATGTGAGTAAAGTTTTGCTTTTTTTCAACAAGACTCTGCAACAGCTCATACAGCCAATCTTTCGATGAGGAATCTGAAAATGTGACAGAATTATTAATAGAGATTTGTAGCCCCTCGGTCTCCCAAACTAACCCCTTGCAAATTCTATTTCTGGGGTAACTTAAAGCATAAAGTGTACAAGACAAACCCAAACACCCTGGAAGAATTAAAACAAAATATCCACCGGGAAATTACCAACATTTCTCAACATGAACTATGGTGAATGATGGAGGTACCAAACATGTATGGACAATGGTGTTCAGTATCTCCTTTAATAACATGGTTGAGTAAAGCCTTTAAAAGTAGTTCTAAAAACGCATGGTTTCATCCGCAATAGTGGCAGACAGCAACAAGTACCCATCTGGACAGACAAAATGCTCTGCAGCTGGTTAAGTTTTTGGATATATTGGTAGGTGATAAGGTGTGGTATGTTGAATGTTTGCTCCACAAAGCTTTGCTTTCCTTGATCTGTGATGACTGTAACTGCCATTCCAAATCTAGCAATTCAGCTTTGGTAAAACTTTCTTTGTATAATTTCTGCTGTTATATTAACCATAGGTATGACTAATTCCAGTCGCTGCATGATCAGTGCAAGTAACTATTATCCTTTGATGGTTGGCGATAGTCCACTTATGTCCACATTTAGTATAGAGAAATCATCTGGTTGCTGGAATTCTCGGAACTGAAATTTAGTATCATATCTTATTTTTCTGACAGCTGATGCAAGCTCATTCAGCTGCCAAAATTGTGACAAAGATATACGTTTGAAAGACTATAAGAAATCTAGAAACAAGAATGAAAGAACACTTCAGAAATATTAAATTCAAACACATGGACAAGTTTGCCATAGCACATCACCTTTGGTCTGAGAATCGCAACAACAAGCAAGAAATAGAATTGATCAAACAGACAAAGAAAACTCTAGAACTACACATTTGGGAAAACATATTCATTACTAAGAAACAGAACCTCTTAATGAATTTTGAAATTCCCGCTGTGGATGATGCCATCAAACTTACCAGAACATTAGATGGCAGCACAAAACCAAGGCCAGAGGCAGACATCGGCAGCACCATCAGTCAACCACAGAACTGAAGATAGGGAAGAAGTTCCCAGAAACTAGTGAAAACCTCCATCATTTAGTCATATCGGACTATGAATTAAATGATGTTCAAATGAGTACAGGGTACATACAGCTTAGAGTTACCAGACATTCATCTTTTAGGATAAGAGAAAATCACCAACGTTAAGTCATATCAGACGATGAATGAAATGATGTTCAAATGAGTACAGGGTACATAGAGCTTAGAGTTACCAGACATTCGTCTTTTAGGATAAGAGAAAATCTCCAACGTTAAGTCATATCGGACGATGAATGAAATGATGTTCAAATGAGTACAGGGTACATAGAGCTTAGAGTTACCAGACATTCGTCTTTCAGGATAAGAGAAAATCTCCAACGTTAAGTCATATCGGACGATGAATGAAATGATGTTCAAATGAGTACAGGGTACATAGAGCTTAGAGTTACCAGACATTCGTCTTTCAGGATAAGAGAAAACCTCCAACGTTAAGTCATATCGGACGATGAATGAAATGATGTTCAAATGAGTACAGGGTACATAGAGCTTAGAGTTACCAGACATTCATCTTTCAGGATAAGAGATAACCTTCAATGTTAAGTCATATCAGACAGTGAATGAAATGGGTGAAATGATACTTAAATGAGCCTAGGGTCCACAGAGTTGAAGGGTTACTTGATATTCATTGTTCAGGATAAGAGAAAATCCTCAAAAAAGGACCTTATCCATAACTCACCCTGACTGAGGAAATATGCTACCATCTAAGCTACAGAGGTGTTGGTTCTCTCAATTTTCTAGTTGGGCAATCATGTAGTTGAATAGTTTCTTTTGAGATGTTCTTATTAGTAGCAAACCTGCCTTCACCTGGTGGAACCAAATTTTGGACTTCTCTGATCAATTTGGAGGGATTTTTATACTTGCCTTATAGGCTTCACAGTTTTTTTATATCCAGTTTCTTTTTTTTTCTTTTTTCTTTGCTATGGTGAACAAAAAGAAGTGAAAGTTCTTTTGCACTTCTTTCTGAGCATTGTTATGGTTTCCATGGTAAATTGAAATCAATTTAAGTACACACTCTGTACTGAATACACATTTTAGTGTTAAATTAAATGCATGTTGTATTTACATTAATAAGGCTTGAGAATAAGTTTTATATTGGTTTACTGGATTTAACTTGGCAAATGTGTTAAACATATCTTAGTAGTGCTGTGTGGTAGGCAAGGTTTTTGAGGTTAATGTATGGTTTTGTAAAGAATTTGTGACTTAATGGAGGTGGTATTGTGTCTATTACACTAGTTTCTGGTAGTTTTATCACTACTATGTGAAAAGTGGCTGCTTGAATAATGGTCAGAGCAAAAGAGGTGGTAAACAGACCTATACATGCATTTTGCTACATTGCTTCAGAAAAATGTGCCAAATATATATGTCTGTGTTAAGGATGGAAGCAAAAATTGGTGCAAATGTGTAGTTGTCTTTCATTCATAGGTTTGTGGCTTGAACTGTTTTTAAAAACACAGCAAAGAGTTTGTACAGGCTTCAATTCACATACAAAAATAGATCAGCATTACAAATACAGTAGAAACTGGTGCTCTAGCATTGGTAAGTGTTTCTGTGCAACAAAAATTTGATCCATTTTCTTTGTCTAAGAGGACCAAACCTAAGATTCTGTTTGATTGAGTCTACCTTTCTGTGTAGTATTTAACATGCTATGTGTGCTCAAGTAGATTTGAATTACCCATGGAAACATGGTAAGTGGCTCATTCTGATGAACCAGGGGTGGGCACTAATCTTCATTTTGGGAGCTGCAAATTTATGAAGCTAATTTGAAGGGAGCCACACTGTATAACAAATGAAGGAACATGTATTTTTTGCACTACACAGAACATTATTGTTTATGTACACAAGGAGGAATGAGATTCTATTTTTGAGTGTTCAAATCTGCTTGATAATTGGTAAGCACAGTTTGCACTAGTTCGCTTAAGTTCAGTTAGTTCAGATCAATATTTAGATTTAATAAATTTAAGCGTTGTGTATAGTGATTCACACACATATAAGTAGTCCTAAAGATTGAAATGTTGCCACTCTTTTGTTAGTGGGCATTTTTCTTCTGGAACATTCTTCCAAAATTTTGTAGTAGAAACGACACTTCATTTGAGTTTTCAGTCCTTTGTCCTCTTGCAGTTCTAGTAGCAATTGGTGATGAAACAGGCAGCTAGCAGCCACATCAATAGCAAAAGGATTTTCCAGGAATGAAAATGAAGGTTTAAGTGATCTTAAATCATTAAATCTGCCATTAATTTCTTCGGCAAGGCCCGACATGTTACTCAAGTGAGCTCCTGTTTCCACCTGAATGTCAAGAAGGCTTTTGGTAATTTTCTTCAAACATTTTAAGGAGCAAGTATTCTAGTCTTAAGCTTTAACTTGCTATGAAAGCTAAATACAGTCTGGGCCGGCCATGTCAGAAATAAGTTTTCTCTTCCTTGCAAAGAAATGTAAATGCTGGATCACATCTGTAAAGAAAGGTAAATCTAGCAACCACAGGGAGTCATTAAGTTCAGGGAAAGATTCTACTTTTCTCGCCGACCTTGAGATGTTGGTTTCCACTAATTAATCTTACTCTAAGCTTGGTGTCAAGAGCTGCATACTGGTTGCGAGTCTCTTTATGACCACCACTGCAGCAAACTCTTACAAGGGTTACAGGCTCTGTAAATAAAAAATTACTGATTTGTATTTAAATACTTAATAGCTTTATATATAATATATTTCTAATCAGATTACTGTACACAATGTTTTTTATGTATCCCCATAAAAAGAAGTTTGGGTGTGTCAAGTTGGAGTTTCTAAGAGACCATTGAATAGGACCAACCCAACCAATGCACCGATCAGATAATCTTACATGTAGTGCATCTCGAACTGTTAGGGAAATATGTGGGGGCATGTCATCTTGTACATTATTTTCTTCAGTTTGGTTTTCTTGTGGGAAAACATACTGTTCTGGCATGTCTAAATAAATGTCCTGTGATAGTCTGCTTAGTAAGAAAGGGCCAGCGGATGTTGTGCAGAATTTTGTAATCAGTGCTGCCAATTTCTTGAAAGTGTTCACACCACCGTCTAATGCGAATAGCATGAGGGGGACCACCAGCATAAACAGTTATAACATTTAAATTCCGCTAGTCACAACTCGCACTGTGCTTTCTTCTGAACTGTTGCCATTGCAATGCACTCTGTACTAAATCACTCTGCGCATCAGCTGAAGGTCAGGGGCAGAGTACTCACATCTGAAAAACTTGAGTTCCTGATTAGTTTGCAGGTCAAATTATTAATTTATCTTGATTACAATGGGAGATATAATTTTGTGAAATTGCTGCAACCTTTTTTTGATGACCCTGTGTTAATGGGATAACAGGGTCTTGTTTTAAGAATTACTCTTAGAGATTAGGTTAATCTCATAAGTAATCTAATCTTTGGGATACCAACATTTGACTCCACCAGACAGTTACAAATCTCTGTGTGACTGATCTAAAAGCAATTCAGAGACAAAAAAGACCAATCAACAATGTTTAATGTTTGTAAAATGAAGGAATGTTTTGGATATCAATCATTAAAATTTTTTTCAATGATTGGCACACTGGGAAAATGCCAGCCTCGATAGCTTAGATGGTAGTGTGTCTGCCTCACATTCAAGAGATCCCAGTTCGAATCTCGGTCAGGGTGAGCTATCTGGATACAGTTTTTTCTGGGTTTTTCCTTTATCCTCAATGACGAATGTCAGGTAACTCTAACCTCTATGTACCCTGGGCTCATTTGAGCATCATTTTATTCATTGTCTGATATAACTTATCATTGGAGGACGTAAATTTAAAAAAAAAAATCTCAAGGAAAGGATTTTTTTTTTACATCCTCCAACATTAAGTCATATTGGACGAGAATGAAATGGGTGAAGTGATGCTCAAATGAGTCTGGGGTCCATGGAGCTCAGTTATCCAACATTTGTCTATCAGGATAAGGGAAAACCCTGGAAAAACCTTATCCAGGTAACTCATCCTAACCAAGATTGGAACTCGGGACCTCTTGAATGTGAGGCAGACATGCTACCATTTACGCTACTGAGACGGGCAAAGAAAGGATAAATGAATATAACATAATTCAACCTTCTAATGGAAGGTGTGAAAGTATTATATGTGAATTTCTTTAAACTGGATACCAGCTACACTTTTACGAGAGCTTTCATGCAAGGACATGGAGATAAGATTAAAGTTATTATTGCCATCCAGTGGTAATAAGAAAACAGATCATAAGGTATTCTAGCTTAAAAGTAAAGAGTATTAAAAAGAAAGAAAAAAAAGAGGGTTTTTTTTAGTTCTATGTTTTTATGATATATTTTTTTTTTTCACTAAAAGTTAATGAAGCATTATGCTTAGAATATTCTGCTAGTAATAACATGTGGCTTGTAAGGTTACCCTGCTACATTTTGGCCATATTTTGAAGGAGGTAAATTACCCTGCCAATCCAGTGACTAGACTTACACTTGAGGAATTATACTGAGGGGGTGCAGAGAATGGGACTAGGTTTGTTAGTACCAACATAAACAGCTGGACCACTTATTGTGCATGTTGTATACATTAGAGCCAAGAAAATTACTGATTTATATTGAAAAATCTGTAATAAAATTGGAACTGAACTCATTGAAAGTTGTGGAATATAGTATTTTGAGTATAGTATAATTATGACTTTGTTACTAGGTAAATGTCATAAAGATATTCCCTCTCTGACAGTCAAGTTCTCTCTGCTTGAATAACCTTTTCTCACGGCAGTTGAGGGGTTTCTTAATCCTGCAGGTAAAGCATATATTGGCTGTATTAGTCTGTGTCTCTTTCTTCACTGTTAGTTGCACACGTTAACAATGCCTGCTAAGCTGAGAAGAAGAACAAAATATACACAGCCAAGTATGTAAAATATTTATTAAATCCCAGGTGGCATGTTCTCGACTTATCACCATATTCATTGGAATGTGGACTCTTGAATATAAGCAAAGACATAGATAAAACAAGTTATCATTCACATCCACTAATACTTCAAAACATATGACGTGTTGAAGTCACATGACTTATCTTGTACAAATTGTATTTTCAAACATATATTCCTCTATCTGCATCATACTGAGTTAAACATCTTATTACTAATTTTCTTTTAGATGCAAGGGAATGTGGGAATACAGCACACTTTATATAATAGTCAACACTTTTAAGGCTGATCAAGAGCTTTGAAATTCCATTAACTTTGTATGGCCAAGATATAAAAAAAATGAATGACTTCCCATTTCAGAAAAGCAAAAGTGTTGGAAAATTCATACAAATACCAAGAAATATTTCACAAATGGTTCACTTCAGAAAATAAATGTATTTGACATAAATTGTGTTCTGTAACAAGATTTATAGTTTTTGTGTAATAAGTAGGGCAGCGACATTGGACTTTTTGCATGTGTTGGGAGGCACCCGGTGGTGGGCTGAGTTCAATGGGAGGGTTGTGTACACCGTACATTGAGTCACAGTAATCCACACACAGAGTTTATGCAAACACAATGCCAAAGGAAAGGTTACCAACGTCCACAGGTTTACAAAAGTATATATTTGACTATGGGGAACACGTTTTCTCTGTTTTTCACAAAAACCTTTATTGTAAATCTTGCAATAAAACGATTGCTCATAGTAAACCGAGTAATGTGGTACGACATGTCAGTACAGCAACACATAAGCATTGTGTTGCAAATGTGAGAATTCATCACTGGAACAAGACATACTTCCATTAAATCAAACATTTAATGAAGAGCATGCACAGCATTTATTTCTACTGATATTCCTTTACATAAACTACAGACTCTGAAGTTGCATGCATTTTTAGAAAAGTACACTGACAAACCAATTCCAGATCCTACAACTTTACGTAAGTAGGTACTATGTAAAAAAAAATGTTATGGTAAGTGCATTGATGGTATAAGAATGAACCTAAATAACCGCAACATATGGATTTTAATGGATGAAACAACGCATGCCGTTCGGCGATTTGTAGCAAATGTGGTTGTTGGAGCACTGGATGCAGAAGGCGCCATTGGACTGTATCTTCTTACAAGTGATGTAGTCAGTGTTGCAAATTATTCTAATATAAGTGCAGTATTTGACAATGCCATGAAAATACTATGGCCATCAGGTGTGAAACATGATAGAGTACAACTACAATACCATACCTTGGCACCTGTTTAGCCATTTGGACACTACCATGCTGCATCAGTGACCTTTAACCCTTATTGCTGTAACCTGACCCTTCCTATTCTATACAATATCCACACGTTTCCGCCCCAATGTCACAGCCCTAGTAATAAGATTTTATCTCTTATGGTTTACCAGTTAGGACAAGTCATTCAGAATGCAAACAACCTCTGAGGACATTCCCAGAAAATTTAAGATATGCAATTGTTGTTCTTCCATACTAGTTGTGTGTAGGACGAAGTATGGAAAGCTAGAGTCAGACTGAAAAATTCAGTCCATAACTGTAATTTGAACCTCAGATCTTCCGAACAAACATTATATATAACATAGTTTTTCCTTGATATAGTTTTGAGTCGAATTAGTACTCAATGCTCCATTGCTAGTATTACTATTGGTAGACTGCAAACCGAATGCAGTCGGTGTGCGCATGTGCGAGAAGAGCCTTCTCCCCTTCTCGCCATCCAAACATCACGTGACTCCCACCCCTCCCTTCCTGCATGCGACGGAGTGCAAACCACACCAAATGCATGTATTTTAATGCTGTTTTGATTTTCAAAGTTAACAGAAAAGAATTACTTCGAACATGACCTCACAATCGATCAAGAAATAGACAGAATCATAGTTTCTTTAAGCCCTGAGGAACAAAGCAGTTACTCTGCAGAAAATGTAGAGAGCTAATCTTAACAGTGAATGTGAAAGTGAGTGAAACAGATAAGTAGTGCAGCCCGCACGTTGGAGGAGAAGCAATCTAAAATGACGGTAGAGTGGGAAAGCTAGAGGACTCCAGTGTTGGTAAGCCACGTCTCCAACATCATTTTGTTTGCAGTCTAGCTATAGTATTGCTGGTAATGGATGTTGACATCCATTAGTCGACAACAGCTGATGTTAGGAAGATCTTAACAAAATGTGTTCTAGGTAAATACTAGCAATAAATGGAGCATTGAGTACTAGTTAGACTCAAAATTATATTAATTTTGTGCTTCATTGTACCATAGTCCTTACACATTGGAATGTAGTTTTTCCTACTTCAAACACTTTTATTTCTCAATGTTCCCAATGAACTTTTACAAACAAAGCTTATGAAAGGGTATAGCCAGACTGAAAAATTCAATGCCATAGCCGGTGTTTGAACCACGGATCTTCTGGTCTCCGTCCAGCCACTCTAAACCATTGAGCTACTATGGCCAACGTGCCAACATGACATTAAATTCCCCAACTGACTCGTGTTTTTCCCGGTAGACCACTTACACATGAGATAACTACCTTAATGGCGACTTACTATGCTGTAAGTACTTTAAGGCCCGGACTTTATAGTAAACCACTAGGAGTTCTCATAAACACATGAGACAACTACCTTAATGGCGGTAAGTACTTTAAGGCCCGGACTTTATAGTAAACCACTAGGAGTTCTCATAAACACATGAGACAACTACATTAATGATGACTTACTATGCTGTAAGTACTTCAAGGTCCGAGCTTTATAGTAAACCACTAGGAGTTCTCATAAACACATGAGACAACTACCTTAATGACGACTTACTATGTTGTAAGTACTTTAAGGCCCGGGCTTTATAGTAAACCACTAGGAGTTCTCATAAACACATGAGACAACTACCTTAATGACGACTTACTATGTTGTAAGTACTTTAAGGCCCGGGCTTTATAGTAAACCACTAGGAGTTCTCATAAACACATGAGACAACTACCTTAATGGCGACTTACTCTGCTGTAAGTACTTTAAGGTCCGGGCTTTATAGTAAACCACTAGGAGTTCTCATAAACACATGAGACAACTACCTTAATGGCGACTTACTATGCTGTAAGTATGCTGTGAAAGAACAATTTCCAAAGCTTATTATGTTCCTTTTCTTTCAGTGTCAACCTGATTTCTTTCTTTTGTAACAATTCCTAGAGTACGCATATTCCCCAAACCAATTATCATCTCGTCCTGAGCCAAGAATCTTTTTGATACTTTCCTGTAATAATTGCTCATCCAGACTTATAGTTGTAATCTAACATTTCAACACTGTCCACAATTTTTCCTCTAATTCCACTTCTTCCTAATTCTGCGCATGACACAGCAGTGAATGAAGCAAGTCCAAAACCTACACTAGCCCATACTTGTGCCAAATTTCCACTTCATAGAGCATTTTTATCTTTAGTTGTTGTATAAACTCTGTAATATAATTACATCCTTAATAGTACATGCTTTAATAGCTTTTAATGTGAGTTTTCCTTAGCTGGTACCATCCCCTTTTGCTCACTCCAACCTTTCTTACTACTTAAACTTACTCCTAAGCAATCAGATTTATTGACTGCCTCAACTTCTCTTCCTTGCCAGTACCATTTCTCATCTTTCTTTAACTCTACCTTTTTTAAACAGCATAATTTTTGTATTGCTTCAATACTTTGTTGGTAATGTTAAGTTTGTTTAAATTATATAATATTGATTGCAGAGGAGAGTGCAGAATCAGGGCCAGAAACGGACACAAAAGACCCAACTCCTTGGCAGAAAGTGGAAGCTCGAGGCCCCATTAAGTCTGGACAGTATGATTCCAGTATCGACACTCAACTGCCTGAAACTGTTTCACTGCTGAGAACTCCCGATGGTGGTAAAGTCTACCTTGTGGGCACCGCACATTTCAGCATTGAAAGTCAAGAGGATGTAGCAAAGGTTAGTTTCTTTCTGGGTGCGATTTTTAAATTTAGGTTTCTCCACTTCTTGTAAAGTGCCTCTTCTGTGTTTTATGTTTACTAATCAGTTTGTCAGTGAAGTTAGTGTTGGCCGCATTGTGCCTGAGTGGTTATCGTGGGAAATATGAATAGCTGTTCCCATTGATAAACCTATGGCCTCTGCCACTTTGAACTTTCGTTTGATGGTCAGCAACAATCATATTGTAGACTTTTTCAATGACTTTCTCAGTAACCACATCTGCAGGGCATTCTCGGCACTCCTTGTCAAAAATAGATGTTTGATCACATTTAACCCTTTGATGCATTAATTATTTTGCTACTTATGCTGCTCTCACTGTACTTTCTAAACCAGTTTCTATACCACTTTTTGTGGTGCCTCAACATAATCCACTTCATAGCCATGGTGATTAAAGCAATAGGTAATGGACTGGCCATCCATTCAAAGCCAAATGTGAGTTCAAATGTGGGCAGCTGCAGTCAAATATGTCTGTGGTAAAGGACAGGGAGAGCCCACTTAAAATAATGTGACGGCATGGGTGGATGTTGACGGGGTATCATTTGACTACATTGCTTGGATTTTGCCTTTTTATAATAAAAAAAACATTAACTGTAATTGTAAAAGTAATGTAATATTTACAATTTAAAAGACTCAAAATTTTGTGTGTAATTGACAAGGCCGGTACAATATAATAACAAAAACACCTCACTAAAACATTTTTTAAACTGAATACAGCAACACCATGCATTAAACGGCTAAATTTTTTTTTTTTTTTTTAATTTACGTCGTCCAACGTTAAGTCATATCAGACAATGAATGAAATGGTTGAAATGATACTCAAATGAGTCTGGGGTCCATGGAGCTTAGAGTTACCCAACATTCGTCTATCAGGATAAGGGAAAACCCCAGAAAAACCTTATCCAGATAACTCACCCTGACTGAGATTGGAACTCGGGAGGTCTTGAACGTGAGGCGGACATGCTACCATCTACGCTACCAAGGCAGGCGAACGGTTAAATTCATTATACCAATATGTATCTGTTGTCATAGAAGATGAAAGGTCTCCATAAACAACATCCAATTTCGCTTCTATCTCCTCGCAAGTTTTCCCATCTAAAAGTAAAAAGCAAATCACTGAACAATATTGCACTTTTTCCACTTTAGCAAACACACATTAAACAATTTACTGGTATGTCTGTAAAATTCTTTATTATGTCTTAGCTATTTAGCTTCTTTTGAAGAAAATAACTGTTTATTCTTAGTCTGACTTGTAGATATCTACATGTTTTGGTTTTCTGCAAATGCCTTTTCTTGTCTCATGATCTTTAAGTCCAGAAATGTATGAAATTCATTGATCCTCTGCCTTAACTTGAATGTTTAGATTTTTGCTATAGTTTAATAACTTCCTGCATCCTCAATTACTTTTGATGATAAATTTAATACAGTTGGCGTTTTATTGTTGTAGATCATACGTGCAGTGCAGCCGCACATTGTGATGGTGGAGCTGTGTAAAGCTAGAGTGAACATTCTTCAGTTAGATGAGAAGACTATACTGGAAGAGGCCAAGAATATTAATTTCGGTAAGTCTGTTCATAGTGTACTGTATGAGTCACTTCATAAGTAGTATATTTTGTAACTAATAAAACAAGATAATTTGGCATTATACTGGCTCCATTGTGATGAATGAAATGATGTTTAAATGAGTACAGGGTATATAGAGCTTAGAGTTAGCAGACATTCATCTTTCAGGATAAGAGAAAACCTCCAACGTTAAGTCATATCGGACGATGAATGAAATGATGTTCAAATGTGTACGGGGTAAATAGAGCTTAGAGTTACCAGACATTCATCTTTCAGGATAAGAGAAAACCTCCAACGTTAATTCATATCGGACAATGAATGAAATGATGTTCAAATGAGTACAAGGTACATAGAGCTTATTATCTGTTTCATATAACCTTGCCCGGCTGAAATGTATCACTCCGCGTTCAACAAACCTCCCCCTTGCCCTAATTGGCTAATGCTTTTGCGTCATAGGCCATAGGCGGTGCCTTCCCGTCACATTTCGTAATAATTGCCGGGAAGATAAATAAAATCATACAAAAATCATACAAATAAGGATATGAAGGCATGCAAAAATACAAGTTTATAATGAACTGAGCAAATTGAAACAGAATGACTGAGCAATGAAACTGAAAGAGTTTATAATGAAAGGCCTTTGGCCTTTTCCACTGGGATTTTTTAAACCAGAACACATACCTTTCAAAAATGCTTGTCTTTCAGTCTTAAAAGTCATGTCACACCATACTTTACTTTTCGTGTGTTCTTCGTGTATATTTAGCAATTTGTATCTCGGTGCAGTGTGGTTGTCCTTAAATAGCGTCTTCGCCACACAGCAATATCGCCTCTGTCTTTTAGCACATTTTTCTTGCCTCTCTTTTCATTCACAAACCCCAGCTGTATAAGCAATCTCCTGAAATTTGGTAAATCTGTATCCTCATTTACAGCAGACGAAATGTTACTTATGTTAGGGAGTTCATTTCTAAAGAAAAACTACACACATGACGACGCACAACACTTTTCACATATTTTTTCCGAGCATGCACTTTTGTTTATTCCTGCTTTTGCCTGGAGTGGTAAGTTTTCCTGTTTCCTCAATTTCATGTCGCGATGTTCCTACGGATCTAACACTCACACCTGTAACTTCAGAGCACAGCTGTTCGACTTCTCTCACTGGCAAAGACGAATTCTTCTCTGTGAGTGCATTAAATACATGCAACACAATTCTTTTTTCGCCTGTTTGTAAATAATTATCCTTGCGATACTTCAGCGAAAAACTGGCGGTAGACTCTGCCATTATACATATAATACATGCGCAATAAACAATCAATAAAATAATTTAGCTCCCGCACTCTCGAATGGCGATGCATGACTAATCCAGTTCAAAACAAGGTCAGTGATAAAAGTTATACAAACAAATGTCACCACTACCGCTAAATCACATGCTATCGTGCCATGTGCTTGAGAGCAAAGGGACCTCCTCTCTACTTCGTTTAAGAATTAACATGCATTTCAGATAAATCAACCGTTGCGTAATATATATTTAATTAAAACAGTTAAGAAAATATAAATTTGACAATTCTCTTCCAACATATAATGATATATCACCATGTTAAATAACGAACTAATTTTTACCGCACAACAGTCATTACCACAACAGCAACCAATGAGAGGTGATTAGGTCACGTGACCGTTAAGAGATACTGGGCAAGCTTACGTGAAACAAGGTATAGAGTTACCAGACATTAATCTTTCAGGATAAGAGAAAACCTCCAACGTTAAGTTATATCGGACGATGAATGAAATGTTAACATGAGTACAGGGTACATAGAGCTTAGAGTTACCAGACATTAATCTTTCAGGATAAGAGAAAACCTCCAACGTTAAGTCATATCGGACGATGAATGAAATGTTAACATGAGTACAGGGTACATAGAGCTTAGAGTTACCAGACATTCATCTTTCAGGATAAGAGAAAACCTCCACGTTAAGTCATATCGGACGATATTTTTTATTTGTAAGATGCTTAGTACCAATAAGAAAATTAAAATAATAAAATAATAACAAAATAATAAGGTATCTTAACTGTAACTTGCAGTTGCTTTCTTTAGCTACTACGGTTTTCTGTCTTAAGACAAACCAGTTTGTTGTGTCTGAAAGAATAATAAGAATGACATATTGTGAATAAAAACAGAGTATACAAATGTTATATATAATTATTCTATGAAGGTAGTGCCATGTCTCTGTTAATACATTTTGCAATATCTGATACTGATCATTTAAATTAATTGATGGAGATTAATCATTTCTTCACACTAGCTGTATATAGGCTAAGGTTTTGAATAGATAGAGTTGACATAAAAAGTTCAATGCCATGGCTGGGATTTGAACCACGGATCTTCTGGTTTCTGTTCAGTCACTCTTATCCATTGAGCTACCATGGCCAACCTGCCATCCTGACATTAAATTCTCCAACTGACTCATATATTTCCCCGGTAAACCACTAGAGGCTCTCGTATTCGAGATACACCGTTTGTGGCGACTTACTCTCGTAAGTACTTGAGTCCCAGGCTTCATCATTTAACTCTTATTATTTTAGTTAATGGATGGAAATTAATCATTTCTGCACACTAATCGCATATAGTTTAAGTTTTGGATAGCTAGAAGGTTTTGGCATTGAATTTTTCATGTCAAATTTATCTAATACTGAATTGGTATATTAAACTACTAAACTATTAAACCAATATGATTGATGGTTTCTTGTATTTGTTCCACATGTTATATAACAACTCAACTTATATCAGCTGATGAAACAATTGTTCATCGGGAATGATATTTACTTGCTTTACAGTGGCATTAAACTTCGGGTTGGTTATTATTAAATTCAGGTTAGTGTGCTAACCAGCAGATTGTAGTTGAAGTCATTTTACTGTATGAAAATCTTAATCAATGAATTTGTTTTTCCCCCCGTCTGCAGAGAAGATACGATCGACTATAAAGGAAAATGGCCTATTTCATGGTCTTATGTACATACTGCTACTGAGCATGTCTGCACATCTCACCAAGCAGTTGGGGATGGCCCCTGGTGGAGAATTTAGAAGAGCTTTTGCTGAGGTAAGTTATTAACACAATAACCTGCAGTTCTGTATTACACATCTGGTCAACAATAAGATAAGCTAGTTATAGTGCAATAAAAATTTCTTCTGTAATTGAAACAGGAAATTGTTTATTTTTGAATGTATTCTTCTTAGAAAAGAACTTGTACAAAGACTATGAATTTACGAAGAGCATTTTTGCTACAAGAATAGTTAGCAGCTATATTAAGAGCTTTTCAGAAACCCTACTTGATGTGCAATATATCTTAGGACTGTATTCATAGTCAGACTTGGTCCGGACCAACTTGCTACTTCCGGTGGACTAACAGCGGACTATTCATAAACTGGGATTAGAGATAGTCCAGGGACCAAACACGTTGGTCCGGCTCAAATTTTGGTCCACCTACGCCTCCTAGATCTATCGGACTATCTTTGCAACATGGACGACAATGAAGTGATGAATATAGCTGTGGTGCGTGGAATTCGTGAAATAAGACGGCAGAGGAAAACTTATCTACCATGAATAGAAATTATTGCGAAGTATGATGACCTAAACTTCAAAAGCAGATACAGGTTTAGTAAAGCGAACGTCAGAAAGCTGATAGAAATGATTCATCCTAACCTGTACGTCAGGGACGATAACCGAGGACTGAGTGTCTCAATTGTCAGTCAAATCCTAACATCACTTTGGTATTATACAAGAGGAGGATATCAAGACAACACTGCTGACCTGCATCAGTAATCCGCATTATCAGCAAACTCGTTATAAATTTCCCTCCATGCCTCCTCCTTTCTCACATTTGTATCCGTCGACATGGATTTATTTTGTATAATGTTTATTGTTTTTTGGACTACAGGAAACATTGGTCTTCCTCTGATCAATTGATACCACACTTCTTCATATTATCCATATTCACAGCACACCAAACTTTGTTACCGAACCTCAAACAGTAGCAGCAACCGTAAGAATGATTAAGAAACAGCTGCGAAACTACCACAGAGATTTATACACTTGTAGGTACACTGTGGTTCATTTAGCACTCTATGGAACTCACACATGTGCAGAAGAACCTTTCTACATTGCGTAACATTTGCTCCGTGCTGGTCCACATCTTTACTTGGCCCGAGGCTTTATTTCAAGGCTTTATATTGTCTATGAATACAAAAAATTTAGACCGCCTTTGGTCCGGACCAAGTTAGTTGGAAGATAGTCTAAACCAAAGTGATAACTATGAATATGGCCCTTAGGGATTACTTTGTAAACTGCTTAAATGATGCACTTTTTGACAATTGTTTCCCTCTGTTAGATCATGTAGTTTTTGCTTCTAAGTTCAATGTTTAGCGATTTTGTTATAAATTTATTAACTAGCTCACTGAAAGTATATCTTATTTGAAAGTGGAATACCAGGAAATATCCACACCCATGTCAATGTTTATATATGCATTGTTCATAAAAATTCTTTGTTTAGGTGTTAATTTTTTTGCTAGGCATTTTACTGGATAATATGATAGGAGTAACTATAACAAGCACAAAAGAATGTCATTTGCAATGATCAACTGGGACCAGAGCCCATCTGAGTTAATGAAACTCCAGATTATCCTAGGAATGACGGAAAAACAATAAAATACCTGTGCATCAGTGAAATATTTTTAATGAAATTTCTATCGGCACACTTTCACCTAAAAGCACATACATTGTATGTGCTGTAAATAGCCTATGTATTTGTACTGTACTACAAACTAGTCGGTTGTAAAACTGGCAGTGAGCTTCTGCTGTCTCAGTTTAGTGTACCACTTATGAGTAGTGTATCTCACATCCGCTTTAACATTAGAAGTTCATTTGTCAATGTTTTGGCTTGACTCTTGAAATAAAATATCAATTTCTCTATGTTTGTTACTGCTTGTGTGTGGGTCATAACAGCAGTGAGCTTCTGTTGTCTCAGTTTAGTGTATCGCTTACGAGTAGCATGATCTCACATCTGCTTTAACATTAGAAGTTCATTTGTCAATGTTTCGGCTTGATTCTCAAAATAAAGCATCAACTTCTCTGTTACTACTTGTGTGTGGGTCATAACAGCAGTGAGCTTCTGTTGTCTCTGTTTAGTGTATCACTTACGAGTAGCGTGATCTCACATGAGCTTTAACATTAGAAGTTCATTTGTCAATGTTTTGGCTTGACTCTTGAAATAAAGCATCAATTTCTCTATGTTTGTTACTGCTTTTGTGGGTCATAACAGCAGTTAGCTTCTGTGAGCTTCACATTTACAAGTAGTGTGATCTCACATCCGCTTTAACATTAGAAGTTCATTTGTCAATGTTTCGTCTTGACTCTCGAAATAAAGCATCAATTTCTCTATGTTTGTTACTGCTTGTGTGTGGGTCATAACAGCAGTGAGCTTCTGCTGTCTCAGTTTAGTGTATCTCTTACGAGTAGCATGATCTCACATACGCTTTAACATTAGAAGTTCATTTGTCAATATTTCGGCTTGACTCTTGAAATAAAGCATCAATTTCTCTATGTTTAAATTAATTAGGAGTCGATTAATGACACAAAACAACACTTACTTTTAAATTTTCCCAGAACCAGTTTCTGAGGCCTTCCCTCTATCTTCAGCCGGACATCGACTGTCGATGTCCGGCTGAAGATAGAGGGAAGGCCTCAGAAACTGGTTCTGGGAAAATTTAAAAGTGTTGTTTTGTGTCATTAATCGACTCCTAATTAATTTAATTTATACAACACTGTTTTGAACACTTCCATGAAAGGATTTCTCTGTTTGTTACTGCTTGTGTGTGGGTCATAACAGCAGTGAGCTTCTGTTGTCTCAGTTAAGTGTATCACTTACGAGTAGCGTAATCTCACATCTGCTTTAACATTAGAAGTTCATTTGTCAATGTTTCAGCTTGACTCTCAAAATAAAGCACCAATTTCTCTATGTATGTTACTGCTTGTGTGTGGCTGAATACTCTTCATTTTCATTTTTAGTAGCACTGCATGATGCACTAATGCCTTCCTATGTAATCAGTTTATAACCTTCATCATTGTCAATGTCTTTGACATCGGAATAGTCATCAATATTTTTAAAAATATCTATAAAAGCTTCCTCCACACTTATTTTTTGTTCTTCAGTCTTGTTTTCTGGCAAGTCACATACACAAGGCTGCAACTTTATCAGTTTCTCTTTCAGCCTGGTCCCCAGCAGGTGGGGTAAGCGCAACGAATTCGTCCGCTGGCAAGAGAATTCAAGTAATTTACCTACTGAGAATAGCAATTTATCGTAATAGCGAATATTTTAATATTTTAATAGCGAAACAAGTCTTCATTTAATTAACTTTAAAGAGTCGATTAAAGTTAATTTGTCATAACAACACTGTTTTCAACACTTCCAAGAAAGGAATTTCAAGTCTTCATTTACTATGCTAAACGACTTAAACTGGTCTTGGTTATCCAGACGTCCAGGTTAATGAGATTTTATTGAAATTCATATGCAACACAGATACTCGAATCAGCTTTTACTTTTGAGATACACTGTGAAGAAACTTTAGTCTTTATAGCAGGAACTGACTTAATCTTGACAGTAAATAAAGCTTAGTCTTGAATGGGTCACTCATTGCTAGTGAGTTGGTGGCATATAATTGTGACCAGGTCACAAAACGACTACTCTTTATTATGCTTGTACGTTTAGAGCAGAACAATGCAAAACACTTTCAGTACAACCATTTGTTATGAGAAATGTTTTAATGTGCAACCTGTGTATAAGTTAAGTATTTACTGCAGGTAGTGTTTTTTGTAACAGGAGTTGTCTTTATTCTGTTGTTTAAGGCTAAGCAGGTGCCTAATTGTCTAATCCATTTGGGTGACCGTCCAATACATATTACTCTACAGAGGGCACTGGCATCATTGTCATGGTGGCAAACCCTACGTCTTACATGGCATCTACTTATGTCCAAAGAACCAATCAGGTAAGGGCCTTCACTTTTCACTCTCTCTACCATCAAAAAGACTGTGTTATCTTGTTCCGTTGTAAACCAACCAGTAATATGTAACAAAACAATTTATGCAAATTATTTTAACTTGAATTAGATAAAAGAATAAACTTTTGTAAGGAGAGATTGTACAATAGTACAGA
This sequence comes from Mantis religiosa, assembly GCA_030765055.1. Classification (NCBI taxonomy): domain Eukaryota; kingdom Metazoa; phylum Arthropoda; class Insecta; order Mantodea; family Mantidae; genus Mantis; species Mantis religiosa. Next base: position 5,500,391 of record JAUKNK010000320.1, on the reverse strand, counting down.
AAGTCATGTAAGTCAATGGCGAGGCGTGACTTTCAAAGCGAGAGAAGCTCCAAATAATAATTTTCATTAAAATAAGAGAGAATAATGACTCAAAGAACTGAGGCTACTCTTTAGTACTCTTTCTATTGTACAGTCACACGTAGGTCCAGTAGCGAGGTGTGACTTTCAAAGCAAGTGAAGCTCCAAATAATAATTTTCATTAAAATAAGAGAGTAATGACTCAAAGAACTGAGGCTACTCTTTAGTACTCTTTCTATTGTACAGTCACACGTAGGTCCAGTAGCGAGGTGTGACTTTCAAAGTGAGGGAAGCTCCAAATAATAATTGTCATTAAAATAAGAGAGAATAATGACTCAAAGAACTAAGGCTACTCTTTAGTACTCTTTCTGTTCTACAGTCACACGTAGGTCCAGTAGCGAGGTGTGACTTTCAAAGCGAGGGAAGCTCCAAATAATAATGTTCATTAAAATAAGAGAGAATAATGACTCAAAGAACTAAGGCTACTCTTCAGTACTCTTTCTATTGTACAGTCACATGTAGGTCCAGTAGCGAGGCGTGACTTTCAAAGCGAGGGAAGCTCCAAATAATAATGTTCATTAAAATAAGAGAGAATAATGACTCAAGGAACTAAGGCTACTCTTTAGTACTCTTTCTATTGTACAGTCACATGTAGGTCCAGTAGCGAGGTGTGACTTTCAAAGCGAGGGAAGCTCCAAATAATAATGTTCATTAAAATAAGAGAGAATAATGACTCAAAGAACTAAGGCTACTCTTTAGTACTCTTTCTATTGTACACTCACACGTAGGTCCAGTAGCGAGGTGTGACTTTCAAAGTGAGGGAAGCTCCAAATAATAATTTTCATTAAAATAAGAGAGAATAATGACTCAAAGAACTAAGGCTACTCTTTAGTACTCTTTCTATTGTACAGTCACGTGTAGGCTCTTCTTGCCTTGCAAGACTGCTCACACTACAAGCAGACACATTCCTGCCTCCCCTCTCCACTCAGACATCAAATGTTTCCTACAGCTGACCGACACTGTATGAACTGTTATCCTAAAATGGAGGAAGTATACAATTCACACACTTTTGCTAATAACTTAAAGCTTCACAAGAGTTTCCTATTTGTCACCACTAAATACCAATCTACATAAAATAATATTGCTTATGCAATTGTAATATACTGACAGTTGTATTTAAAATTGTCACATAAAATAAAAAATTACACTTGTCACACACTACAGAGACTTCACGTGACAAAATCTGTCAAGTGCTTCCTAACTATTGAAGAGTTGCGATTGCTTCTGGAAGCCTACGAAGCATGGTATTCAAGGTTACGAATGCGTAAATACAGTATTGAATGAGCTCGTGGAACTGGTCACTCGAACCTAAGCGGCTGTCAAATTAATATAATTTTGTGCTTTATTGTATCATAGTCCTTACACATTGGAAGCTGTCAAATTGTCTGCAGCACACGGATGTTTGCAAATAAATTTTGAAAATGTATCCAGAGCAAATAAAATATTGTTTGGAATGAATTTTCTTGTTTTTCTCCTTTTTCTCTTGAAATCCTTGGGGAGGTGGTGCTTCCAGCGTTTCATTGCATGCTTCACTGTTGATGTAAGTCATGACATCAGAGGTTTGAAATTGGTCATGGTTCAGGTTTTAGGGAAAAAATGTCAAGAAAAAATATGATATATTACTATATATGAAATTAAATGGAATAGATGTAAAAGTAAACAATGCAACATTTGTGATAATCTGGTACGCTACTAGTTCATATGTTCATGTTCTTTGAATATCTAACTTGAAAGATAACTTTTAGAAGTGATTTATTACTAGATTTGTCAGCCAATATTATGTTTTGAATCCTGTCTGTTGCATTACAGTTTCAAAAATAATTCCATTTTCCATCTTTAACCTTCATAGGGCTAGAGCAAATAACAAACAAAATTCTACAGTTCTGTATATAAATTCTAATATTTGGTTACAAGACTATTAATAAAGCGAGGTGCCTTTCAGGTATGATTTTCAGTTGAAATTACATTTGAGCCTTGTTAGAGAACACACTACTCTTGATAATCAGATTATCCATGGCTGTTTTAGGACTTTTTTTTTTTGTAATTATATTGCCAGCTTGATATGTTGTATTCCAAAAGATATTCTCTGTGTTGAAAAGGACTATATGCAGTCTGTTTATAACACTCTGTCACTACATTTTTATTTTTTCAGGGACTAGTTTTGGTAGCTGTTGCTTCTGAAACTAATCCCTCAAAAAAGAAAAATGTGACTGTTAAAAACAGACTACAAATAATTTTCAGTTAATTTGAACATCACTGTTACTAAATTCCTCCAAATATGTATAATTCTATATATCTTTAACTATTCATCCTTCATATGAGAGTCCCTTGGTCATAATCTTGCATCGATGACATGTATCCCTCCGCGGCTAATGCTTTCAGCACTGTAGGCATTGCTGTCACACCACATGGAAACTTGTAATTAACAGAATAATTGCCAGGAAGATAGATAAAATCATGCAAATAAAGATAAGTTTATAATGAAATTCAACTCACATGTTGAATGGTAAAAGTGAGGTCGCAACAAAACTATGTCATGACTACTAATAAATGCTCTATTGTGACTAAAGCTTGATCCAATGGTGTAGTTCTGGAGTTGCTGCTGCCATTTGTTGATTTTGTGATGAATCTAAATGTGGGGTTGTCTTATGGCAGGATTTTGAAGTTCATTAGTTGGTTTTTATGCTTTTCTATGTATTCTCACAAACATGCTTTCAAAAATAATAGATGAGAACCAACCACCAGAGCAGGCAGGATTCTGTGCTCAGTACAGTACAATAGATCACCTACAGATCATAAATCAGGTTATAGAGAAAGCAGCTGGATTCAGTCTAAAAGAATAAATGGCATTTGTTGACTTCACCTAATTATTCGACTCAGTAGACCACAACAGCTTGATAAATTCAGTGTATGCAATAGGAATACATCCTAAATATGTAAGACTGCTAGAAAAGATTTACACAAACTGCTACTCTAAAATCAGAACAGATGTCGAAGGGAAAATCTTTGAAATAACAAAAGGTGTCAGACAAGGAGACCCAATGTCCTTAAAAACCATTTAACTGCGTACTAAACTTAGCATTTAGATGGATAAAACGGAAGAAAAGTTGGAGGCTGAATATAAACGGGAAGAAGTTAATTAACCTAAGATTTGCAAACTCAGCTGCAAAACTACAGCAGATGTTGATGCATGTCAACGACAAGAGCAAAAAATGGGATTATGAATGAACTTCACAAAAACAAAAATCATGACCAACTCCACATAAAGCATTATTCAAGTAGATGGAGAACAAATAGAATACTGTAACAACTACATTTACCTAGGCCAAATGGTGAGTCTCTCAGGGACAAGGGATGCAGAAATAAGGAGAAGAGTAAAATTAGCATGAGGTAAATTCTGGAGCCTGACATTCATTCTTCAAAACAAACATTTAACACCAGCTATTAGAATAGAAACCCTTCAAACCTGCATCATTCCAGACTTACTATACGGTTGCCAAACTTGAGCACTAACTGATGCTACAAACATGCCATCAGAAGATCCTGAACATCAGTCTAAAAGATATTGAAGAATGAAGTGCTGCAAAGAGAAAGCAGCCTAGAAGATGTAGCCACCAGAGCGAAGAGGATCAAATGGCAATGGGCAGGACATGTGGCGAGAATGCCTTAAGACAGATGGGCATATGCCATAACAGTATGGGATGTGCAACAAGGGAGGGGAAGCAGAGGACGTCTGAGGCTACGATGGTCCCAAGAGTTCAAGGATGGGCTAGAATGGCAAAAGACAGAAATTAATGTAAGCAAGTGGTTGCAGCTCTAAAGTGAAAGTGAAAATGAAGTCATTTTTACTGTAGTGATAGATATAGCGATACAGCTAATACTGAGTAATAAGTATAAGTGTAAATAAATATTAACAGAAACATTAGATTACAGTAAGCTAGAGTGGAGAGGAATTAAGAGAATTAGGGATCAAACATTGTGATATAGACAGCAAGTGATAACATTAGTTTTAATTAAGGATAGATGAATAGGAAATAAACGACAAAGAACTGGTATCTTTCAAGGATTTCCTCACCCTGTAAGAAACAGCCGAGTTGACCCCACCAGTGGGTGGGAGGCCCTTGCTCTTAAGGGATGTTATTGGCTATTTATTTATGCAAACTAGACTAACAGTGGGTACTTGCTGCATAAAGCACTTGCTGACTGAAATATCTTCCACAAAGTGGCAAGTTAAATGGTGATATATAAACATACCTCATTCATCCATGTGCTATAGAAGTTACGACCTTTAACAAATAAGGGTTCAGTGCATGTTTGTTGGCCTTGAAAGTCAGTGGTTTGAATCTTGGCCATGAAACTTTTTGAATATTATTCAATTTTCAATCTTTAGTCTATATAGACTTTGTATAATTAAGAGGAAATTGTACATTTTGTATGACATTTGATTAATAGTGTAACTGTTTACAGCAAGGAAGAAGTGGAGCGGTGTAAAAGGCGTGACCTCCTAGAAGAAATGTTGGCAGAAATGGCAGGAGAGTTCCCTGCTCTTGGAACTGTCTTTGTGGATGAACGTGATGTTTATCTCGCCAATTCTCTGCAGCTTGCAGCTCTTCCACAACGCACTAGCACAGGTAAGGTTTTATTAGTTAAGTAAATTAGGCTCTTCTTTCCATTGTGTCCCACAAATGACGAATGTAGGTAGCTCTAAGCTCTATGGACCATGGGCTCATTTGAGCTTCATTTCACCCATTCCATTCATCGTCCGATATGACTTAACGTTGGAGAACGTAAATTAAAAAAAATAAAAAAACAATGTCTCACAAATTATTTCTGAAGTTCCAAACTTGCAATTATACATTGTATAAGTAGTTAAATATTAATGAAACATAAACAAACTAATTGAAATTATTTGTAGTTGGTTTTCAACACTTTGTCACTTACATTTTTATATTATTGAGGGACTAGTTTTGGAAGCTGTTGCATCCATTAACAATGTTGGTCCATAAATATTAAATATTAACATTGCAAAGTGGTTAGTAAGAAAATTAAAATCATATGACAAATTTCAAAGTTTGGGAATAAAAAACTCCTTAGAATTGATAAATCGCCTACAGAAGTACAACATCCCGGAAAATCACATACCAGTTTCTTTTGACGTTAAGGCACTTTTTACAAGCATTCCAGTAGAAAAAATACCTACATTCCTCAAAAAATGGCTAACCCAGACTACAACGGACCCCAGAGAAATAGATGACATTATCAATCTTACAGATTTATGCATAAGGAATAATTACTTAATGTTTAACCAAAAATTCTACAGACAATCAAAAGGATTAGCTATGGGGAGCCCACTTTCGCCTATTTTAGCAGACCTATACATGAGCTATTTTGAAACACACATAGTAAAGGCCTTCCCACAGATTTATAAACTTTGGCAGAGATATGTTGATGATGTTTTTGCTATCATTCCGGAAAAACTTAGAGAAGATTCTCTAAAATTACTAAACCTGCAAGATAATCACATCCAATTTACTATGGAAGTAGAAAGAGACAACACCCTATCCTTTTTGGACCTCAAGATAACTAGAAATCGTCATGGTGTAGATTTTGGAATATACAGGAAGCCCACACACATAGATAATTACATAAAGAAAAATGAATACAACCCAGTTTCACATAACTAGCTGCCTTTAGAACTCTAATTCACCGGCTATACTACATCCCACTGAGTAAGGAGGAATTTTTGAAAGAACAACAACACATAAAAGACATAGCGGTATTAAATGGATTCAACCCAGCCATAAGGAACATGATGAAGAGAAAGGAAAAACTGAAGATATCAAAAAATACCACTCTCACACCACTTAGAAACACAAATTGGCAATATAGAAAATTCACCTACCATCAATGGGCTTTTAGTAAATTTGAATGAATCTTCAAAAGACTAAACTTAGATCTAGCACCCCAAAACAAATTCAGTCTGAGGAACCTGCTAAATAAACCACTGAAAAATTCAATCCCCAACAATTTGAAATCAGGAATTTATCAGATTAATTGTGAAACCTGTGAAAAAAGCTACATAGGAAAAACTAAGAGAAACTTGTTAACCAGGCAAAAAGAACACCAGAGGAACATTAAGTTGAAACAAACAGAAAAATCTGCAGTTTCACACCATTTTTGGACAGAAAACGACAACATTAAACTGTTAACATCTTTAAGTACACCCATAGAATTGGATATTTGGGAAAAAATATTCATAACCAAAAACCGTGATAAAGTTATAAATTTTGAAATCCCGGCATTAAATGAAGTATTAAAACTTAGTGCCCCTAACACCAGATGGCAGAGTGATCGGAGCTCCGTAGTAGTGGAAGAAGAGGAATGTTCATTTAGTCACCAAACAGCTGAAGATGAGATCGAATGATCTTGAAAACGTTTCAATTATACAACAAGTAAGTGAAGTTTGAGTGTAAACATAGTGACTCATAAATCAAACTCAAAATGTTGGTCCAGCTATTGTATGTCGTCTGCTGTCTTCTCTCTGGTGGTGGAACTATGAACTTCTTTAAGTCAATTGATGGAAATGAATCATTTCTTCACACTAGCCGTACACAGGCTAAGGTATTAGATTGATAGAGTCAACATGAAAAATTCAATGCCATGGCCGGGATTTGAACCACAGATCTACTGGTAAGAGGGACTGGACAGAAACCAGTAGATCCGTGATTCAAATCCCGGCCATGGCATTGAATTTTTCATGTCAGCTATATCATTGAACTTCTTTGTCAAATTATCTAATGGTGGGATTTCAAAGTTCATTACTCAGTCCTTATTTTTCCACATGAATATGTTCTCCCATGTCAATTTATTTTGGTTTATCACTCCTCTTAGTATTTTTGAATTTCGATTAGTATCCTGATTTTCGTTCCAAAAGTGAAATGTTACTGCTGACTTATCTTCTTGTTTCATTTTGATGTTTCTAAAGTGCTCTTAGTCCCTAGTTTTTAGATTTTTTAGTTTGACCTGTGTAGCATTGTTTACAATTCTTGGTATATTCCGGATCTGAGTATCTATTTGTAGGTGCCAAGTTGATATTTTGTTCCTTAAAGATCTCTTTGAATTTATTAAGTGTTTTTGGGTGATATGTGAATGCACTGAATATGCTCCTGAAACGTTGATTTCTAATCGTCTTTTCGCCTGACTTGTTTCCCGAGGAGATCTCGAGCATATTCTTTGCCAAGAAAGCTTCAGGTCTTATTTCATATGACTGTTGCTTCCAAAACTAATCCCTCAAAAAATAAAAATATAAGTGATGTAGTGCAAAAAAACTGACTATGGATAGTTTTATCAATTAATTTACTAAATTCCCTCAAACAGACTTATTTAGATGTTAATTGTTCTTATTATGTGATGAAACTGGTCCTAACAGCTATTTAATATGAGTTGTGTGTTGATCATTACAGGTATTGTTCCATCTCGTGTCGTTGGTGTGGTGGGCATAGGCCACGTTCGAGGGATTGTTGAAAACTGGGGTAAAGTTTCTCCAGCAGACATCCCACCAATCATGCGTGTACCTCCCCCATCACTTTCCAGCAGAGTGCTCAAATTGACTTTCAAAGCATCTTTGGTTGGCCTGGTTGTGTGGGGAGTGACCAGATTTGTTCCATTACCGAAGTACATCCCCAATAGCGTTGACACTATCCGCAGTAGTGTTCAAGGGTTCTTGCATATCGGAGGTGCGGCTCCTGGACCGGGGAAGGTTTAGAAGAGCCATTGTTTTCTAAAAAATAGCAGCAAGGTAAGAGAACTGCCGATATGGTGAAGGAATGGTTGAGTTATCTGTAAATTATGAGGTTCAGTCAAATATAAATATTTTTTACATATTTTAATTCTCTTTTCAGGGAAGAAGAAAAAGAGATCCAATCAGCTACACTTGAGTGACAGAAAATTGGTGCTGTGTTCATCGTACTGTGATTTCACTAGCAGTTTTAAACTTTGCATGTTGAATTTTGACATTTTCTGGAAAAGGCAGGTTTTGAAAGTGCTCGAATATAATTGTTGCTCCTTTTAAAGTGAATTTATAGGTTTATTACACATTTTTGAATACAGATATGGTTGAGGAAGTTGAATGTTGTGCAATTGAAGATGACTATTGTCATGTTTTACCAAATGTTTTATACACTGCAGCTAATATACCAGGTCCTGGTGCAAACCTAGAGGATTTTAATACACAATATGCACATCACTGTGTTTGTGAACAAAGGTGCTGCCGTGATGATGTCTGTGCTTGCATAAACAAGTATGGACGAAATTATGTAAATGGCAGACTCTTAGACTCTAAGTTTGAAGGGCCAGTTTTTGAATGTAATTCTTTATGTAAATGTGGAAGTCACACAAAGTGTGAGAACCGTTTGGTTCAGTTTGGTCCCAGAAAGGGTCTACAGGTGTTCGAAACAGAAACTAGCAAAGGCTTAGGGTTAAGAACAAATGTAGACATTCCAAGGGGAGAATACATTTGTGAGTACGCAGGGGAAGTGATAGGCATTGAAGAAGCCAAGCAGCGCATACTTTCAGATAAAGGAAAGATGAATTTTATCTTTATATTGAAGGAACATGCATCAGATAGAATTTTTAAAACCTGCGTGGATCCAACAGCAATTGGTAATATTGGTCGTTACATAAACCATTCATGTGATCCCAATTCTGTAATAATTCCTGTCCGAATTGATAATCCAATTCCAAAACTTTGTATTTTTGCATGTAAATTAATTAAAAAGGGAGAAGAAATTACTTTTGACTACGGAGGCTGTGCCCAAAGGCAATGTTTGGAAGATGTGAATGTACACAAAGAAAGAAAATTGTGTTTATGTGGTGCAGAAACATGTAAAAAATTCTTGCCTTTTGATGATACTCTATTTTAACACACACACTATTTTTGTCTGTTAGCTTATTTACATTATAACACTTAAATGTTTGAGATATCTGAAAAAAATACAATGTTATAAAGACTTAACCTCCTGTTGAATCTGTAAAATTTAAGGAAATGTTATTAATGCATGTAAGTTTAGTTAATATTGCTGTCACATTGTCAAGTCCAATCTAAATGTTTTGCTGTACACTTTTTTCTTTTCTTCTCAATTGTTTCTTTCGCATAATGGTGTAAATGGATTATATGAAATTTGTGAGTTCACTTTACTTCGTCTGCTTTTTAATGAAGCTGAACTGCTGAAAGACTATTCTTAATAGTGAAATGTGATGGATTTGAAACAAAATAAAAAGGAAACCATAAAACATTTGTTGTTTATTCCATAACCCATTTATTCAAACACATTTACACACATATGAACATTTTACCTACACCTTTACATAATAGCACAACATGGAAGACCATTTCTTTGATTTTGAACATTACTTACATTTAGGAACTTGCGTTCTTTTACTTTATAATTAAGTACCAGGAATGTCAAGTAAGTACAAAATTATTTACAAACATATAGGCAGAACATGTATGAATTGATGTTGATTAACAATATAATCTGTCATAAAAATTGAATACAATGTTTACAAAAGCTAATATTTTTTTTATTTTTTTTTAGAAACTCTCAGTGGAAAAATACAGTTTTGAAATACCATGGCCAACTTTGTTATTCAGGTAGATGTCTTCTTGTTAATTGAACAGTTGTTATAGAAAATTGTAAGGAAATGTGAACTTCAATCCATTAACCAGGTAGCAATGAATCCATACACTAAATCCCCAGAACTGTATTGTGTAGCCAATTGTGGGAGAAAAATGTAAAACTGTTTGCTCTATTTTTTCTGAAGAAAGGTTATCTCAAATGACACTTTTCTTGAACACATTTTAAGAATTCAATAAGCATATTTTAAAAACTGAAAAATACCTTGCACTTAGCTGTGGTTTAAATTGAGATGCTAATGCAGCAGTAATACTAATTAGAATTTTTTGGCCTGATCATTATTAAAGCCAATTCTTTTTGTTTTTTGAAATCAGAATCAGAAAGGCTACAAATTTGCTTATAAATGTATGATTTAGATGGTGAAAGGACGTACATAGTAATCTTTCTTTCCACATGGCAATCAGCTGCCAAACCAGTAAATAGAAAAAGAAAGATGCTGCTTTGTCCATAAATCCTCCCCATTAGGGGGGGGGGGGGGGATCTGTCCCTTTCAGTTGCCATGGTGCGGATGCTGCAGACTCCAAGCACTCGTGGTACCTCTAACGTTACTAGAGGCACCTTGGGCCAAACGTTCCAGCTCCTCCTGTGTGGGAGCAGTTCGGATTGGCTAGGCCTCGAGAGGGCAGTGGTTCCCGATACCCATGGGAGATTGGGTGCCTCTGGCCAGGCTCCGGCTGCCTGGAGGGGGCAGAGGGTTGCCTAAGAAGTTCCGGGTGCTTGCTTGCAGAGCAAGTATTTGGTGTGCTTGATCACCGTCAGCCCCACCGAGGTTATTCGGTAGTCTTCCCTGCAGGGTTGATGCGCGTATCCACTATGACCTCACCATATTGTCCTTTAAACAAACAGACTGTGGAGGAGAATGCAATCTGGTATTAAAATTAGAATTAAGAAGCTGAGATGGCTGTTATGAATGTCCACAAATGCTATGTGCAGTCCCCTGGGATTGTACCCAGGCTCCCTTGGTGAGACAAGCAGTCTTAACCACTCAAAACACAGCATATCTTAACATAATAAATAAGTAACTGACTATATTTCCCACATGGGGACCAGAAAAATGTCTTAACAAGCAAGAAAAACAGTAACCAAAAAAGTGTAATTGAATGTTAAGACAGCCAGCATCAACTAATGAAAACTGTGACAGCCTGCTATATGTTTAAATTAGCACACTCTTTTGTTATTCTCTTTGAAGCAAGAGCAGATTTGTGATTTGGTATTGCTTAATAAAATACTTCTCACAAGCCTTAATAAAACTGCTCCATCACTTCAAAACATATGAGCACCAAATTCACTATACTGTTTGCCAATCTAGAAAGTGATTGACTTTTCATATGGAGACAGAGGCGATGTTGCAGCTTACTGCTGCGACGTGGAGAGCACATTAGGATTACGTATACTAAGGTGTTCACTACAGCATTAGCAGAAGATAAGAAATGCATATACTACTCACATGCCTGTATGTCATGCTAAACAAACACACGTTAGAATATTAGCCACAAGAGTTTAGTATCTTAACGTCATGGAAATGTCTCGGCTCTTAACTGGTCCTAATTGTAGCTATGACAACTATTATGACATACCCATCCCTTCCCAATAATTTAAAACATTCCTCCACTTGGTTAGTAAACATCAATCATTTTCTAGATTAGCGATCGGTTTAATAAAACTGAATTTAAACATTGTGACTGATTAAATTTAAAGGGAGTCGATTAATGACACTAAACAACAATTTTAAATTTTCCCGCTCTCATTTCAAGTTTCAGTTCTGTAAGAAAATGTCTCATTTGAAAACTGAGGTTCATATTACTTCCTTTTCTTTTTTTCGGCCTGCCTATCACATGACAGTAAAAACAATTGCACTTAGAACCATAAGGACCTAAAGCACAACATTGTCAATTTTAAGATTTTAGCATGTATGCATTGTACTGACATCTGCCGACCTTGTTGTCAACTAGCTGTAGCTGTGCTTTAGGCCGTCTTCGATTTAATAAAACATTCATAAGAATTGTCTTGCCAGTTTTTGCTGATATTCAGCTACATAAGGGTCAAAAGCATACAGTACCATTTTGTTCAATTTTTATCTAATGTTGTCAATATAATTTACGCTTTGCATCGCATTCGTAATAGTACTTTGTAATGGACATTTTAACAAACATCTATTTTGCTCAAAACTGTTTCTATGCTTTAGACCCTTATGGTTCTCAGCACCTCATTTAATTTGTGGATTGAGAAGCAAAAGAGAGCACATAACAATGATTGGTTACACTTCCGAATGATTATAAGGCCATACAGTGGCTTTGTATTCCACAAGTACTTGATCTCAAACACCTACTATTTCCTGAAACAATTCTTTAGCACAGAAAACATCCGCTTGGTTTTGAGCTTATTCCTAAATAACTCCAAGAGCATAATTTATAATTGCTTTTACATTGCGTTTTTTGTAGAATACATTTCTGGATAATGAATATATAAATCCATGGTATGGTATCTCACTTGCACCTAATATATTTCATTCTGTGTAAATGGGTGCCTTTTCCCCCTTAAACTTACTCTGCTGTACACTAGAGGTGCCATCGAGTGTAGTTGAGGGTGACTCCCCTCCTTTTCCCCTTCAGTTTTTCACTTACTGGTGCGGGGGTGCAAGGGAACAGCTGACTGGCATTGGCTATGTCCGTCACCTACGAAGGTGACGGGGAGGGGGCAAAAGGTAACCACCCTGTTTCTCTTCAATGACACCACTGTTGTAAACCTTTTGTCACTGTCAAAATATACAAACTAAAAGTGAAGTCCTCCAATCAGGGTGTTGTGCTTGCTTTTTACAGAAACCAAGAAATAACATAAGTTTTTCAAAATAAAAGAAGCTATTACTTGACTAGAAACACCAATGAAGTATGGTGGGTTGCAAGAACGCTGTTTTGTAAATTGCTATTTTCTGTTGGATCTAGGGACAACATTTAACAATAAACAGTAACAGCTACAAAACAATTAAGCTACTGCATCCATGTTTTTACATATAACACTGCATAGCATCACTCTGAAATCAGACAAATTATTTGATTTCCTTTTTGCAAACTTCACAATTTATCTGATAAAACTATCTGAAGACCATTGAACAGATACAGATTCAGTCCCAAAGCTCGAATGTGAACAACAGCTCTCCGAGTCTGTGTCTGTTGCTCTTAACCACTGGCCATTAATTAGCTATGGCATTGAATTTTTCGGTAAAGGTCTACATATACAAACCTTGGCCTACGTAGGGCAAGGTAGTGTAGAGGAACAATTAATTTCCATTAAATAACCCAATAGTACTTAACTATGATGCCTGCGACTTAAGCACTTACAGTAGTAAGTCGCCACAAACAGTGCACATCTCATTGCATATGAGAGCCCCCTAGTGGTTTACCACAAAAAATATGAGTCAGCTAGAGAATTTAATGTCATGCTGGCATGTTACCATGGCAGCTCAATGGTTAAGAGCAGCAGGATGGAGACTGGGAGATCCGTGGTTCAAATCCCAGTTATGGCATTGAATTTTTCAGTCTGACTCTACTTTTTCAAACCTTGGCCTATGCATGACTAGTGTCGAAGAACAATTAATTTTCATAACTTGATGTTAGACACTTCTGATATACTTTTCAATGGTCAGTTTTACATGGTTATGTATTGATTTTAGCAGTTTGATCTTTTGGTCTAGATTGTGACAAATGAACAAATGATTGTGAACTGCATTAATTTTTTACATTCTTTGATGAATTTACTGGCATTATGGCATATGTAGATGCAGTTCACATAAACCATTAACCTGATAAGATAATTCTTGCAATGGTAGGCAGTGTTTTATATGACCAAGAATAACACAAACGGTTCTTGCATCCCACTATTAACGTTAATTGTGAACAATTTCCAGCGACATATTCTAATTCATACAATTTTCCTTATTCATTATTGTCACATTTTGATGTACATATCCTAGTGGTCACATTTAAGGCCATTCATTTATTTGTAAACTGTAAATCCAGAGCAGATACAAGTGGGTCTATCCAATAATGCAGTTAAATTATATAATACACCCATATGCACTATAAAATACTATTTGAGGTGGTTGGTACTAAAATGGAATAAAGAATAGCAGCCCTTAACACTAGAATGTCAGGAAAGTTCATTTTGACTTCTGGTACAACTTAATTTTGGTAGAAAAATTTGAATGAACACAATTTCCTCTTGTAACTTTTATTAATTTTATATGTTCGCTGCACTTACTAAAAATGAATTGTTTTCTTATATTCTGTAGTAATCTATGACAATTTACATTAAACATTTGACCCCTTTATGCAAAACGATGAAACGATGCTCTTTGCCATACTTGACAAGCTAATTGATAAAGAAATTCTTAGTTCCACCACCAGAGAGAAGAGAGCACATGACAGACAATAGTTGCACCTTTACGTTGGAGGACGTAAATTAAAAAAAAAACAAAAAAAAAAAAAACACTTTAAGGTTGAAAGTGGAAGCAACAGCCTCCAAAACTAGTCCCTCAAAAAAGAAAAATATAAGTGATGGAGTGCTAAAAACCAACTACAAATAGTTTTTTCAATTGGAAAGAGGATGTTTGGTAAAAGTAAGACAGAAAGTGGAACTAGGAGCTTTGGCAAACTTTGTGAACAAAACTTCTTTAAACCTGGGCAAAATAACAAAACGAAATTGGGGACGGAAAATATATATATAGACAACTGATCAATTTGGAGGATTCTCCCATGCTCGGTAGCATGTCTGCCTCATGTTCAAGAGGTCCCAAGTTCAAAACTCGATCAGGGTGAGTTACCTGGATAAGGTTTCTTCCGGGGTTTTCCCTTATCCTTCAAAACGAATGTCGTATAATTCTAAGCTCTGTGGACCCTGGACTCATTTGAGCATCATTTCACCCAATTCATTCATCGTCCGATATGATTTAACGTTGGAGGACGTAAATTACAATATATGTCACACATTAAAACATTTAACTGGCAAAATTATTTAGTTTAATGTAAGTTACTATTTTAGTATAATTAACAAAGAAACTGATTATCCCTTTCTAATAATTTAACATCCGTATGTAGTCAAATCAACATTTTGATTATTATATGTGCTGCAACATGGTCTTGGAAGAGCATTTACTTTTGGCCATTATTCTTTTGTCCATTACTGTACCTTACACCTATAAATACTGTTGGTTGCTATTGATAAAGTAAACAAAATGTTAGTAAGGTGGTGACACTTTTAAGTTTCAACACTTAGCACCTGTTTGAAGGTCCAATATACAGTAAAACAATTACATTACTTTTGTTCTCTGCATGGGGATAAAAAACAATGGTAACCTTTGAATTGATTTTGAGATCAGTACATTCAGAAATGACTTCCAGGAGTCAAGCTCTCTTTATTGGAGCTGCACTACTAACAACTTAAGCTGTTGGATAGAGTCAACTTGTAAAATGCAATGCCATGGCCAGGATTTGAACCACAGATATCCTGGTTATGACATTAAATTCTCCAATTAACTCATATATTTCCCCGGTAAACCACTAGGGGCTCTCACATGCAAGATACACCACTTGTGGCGACTTACTATTGTAAGTACTCAAGTCCCAGGCTTCATCATTTAACTCTTATTATTTAAGTTAATTGATGGAAATCAATCACCCGCCCCCCCCCCCCCCACACCAGCCACACATCGGCCAAGGCTTTGGATAGACTGAGTCTACCCGAAAAACTCAATGCCACAGCTGGGACCCGAACGACGGATCTCCCAGCCTCTTTCCAGTCGTTCCAACCCATGAGCTACCATGGCCAACTTGTCGTTTCTCAATGGGTCAGACCGGATGGAAACCAGGAGATCCGCGGCTCCAAACCATGGTAGCTCATGGGTTGGAGCGATTGGACGGAAGCTGGAGATCCGTCATTCGGGTCCCGGCTGAGTTTTTCGGGTTGACTCTGTCTATCCAAAGCCTTGGCTGATGTGTGGCTGGTGGGGGAGGGGGGCTGATTAATTTCCATCAATTAACTTAAATAATAAGAGTTAAAATGATGAAGCCTGGGACTTAAGTACTTACAATAGTAAGTCGCCACAAGTGGTGTATCTTGCATGCGAGAGCCCCTAATGGTTTATTGGGGAAATATGAGTCGATTGGAGAATTTAATGTCATGACAGCAAGTTGGCCAGGTAGCTCAATGGGCTAGAGTGACTGGATGGAAACCAGGAAATCTGTGGTTCAAATCCTGGTCGTGGCATTGAATTTTTCAAGTTGACAAAACCTTAGCCAATATATGGTTAGTGTGAAGAAATGATTAATTTTCATCAATTAATTTAAACTTAAGCTGTACTCAACAAATTTTGCTTTATTCACTTGAAGTTAATTGAACTATTTTGCAATGCTCTTAGCAAAACTTCTGCTTATATTCTGGGAACATAATCACAGAGCTCTCCTGACAAGGGGACTATCAATGTACTCACATCGCTAAGCACCTGAACATTTGATGGTATAATGGCTGCTGTACATAAACCATGTGCTGCGGAGTAGAACCACAATGCCCAAAACTGAAGCCTGGAAAGTGCTGCATGTGACCACTCGCAAGTAGCTGCTGGACATCCCTTGTCAGCTCTGTGCCAGTTGCAGGAGATAGCACTCCTTACATATGCTATGTGTAGGCCTCTACACATCAGGGGTAAACAATCCCTCCCGTACAATGGTGTGTTATGCCCATATGTTCCTACGCATTCTGGATTCATTGTCGAGTATTTCCAACTATACTCTGCACCAGGCCGCACATAGAGCAGAGATAATGCCATCAAAATCTCAAGTGAATACAGGTGTGAGCAATGATAGTCTCCTTGTAAGTCATTTCTGAAAATTCTTTGATGCTAAACCTCCAATGTTTTGTGCACCAGAACAGAGCTAGACATTTCTACTGGAAATAACTAAGACAGAGAAAGTGTTCAGCTATGTTGTGACAGGTATTCTGGTAAGTGTGATGCTGCACATCGAAAACCAAGGTTCCCAGCTGAACTGTCTGGCGTGTTCTGACTCCGTGCTGCACAGCGATATCGATAGCAGTAGCTCTTGTGACAAAGATATGAGCCTCCTTTCTTCACTCGATCTGTCCCAGTATCTGGTCCCTTCTGTTAAAAAAAAAAAAAAACATTTAGTAACATCTTATAATTGTTTAAATGTCTATAATAAAATCTTATGGAAGAACACAGAATGAAGAAATTAAAAGTTTTAAATCTCAATCTTTTTCCACAAATACCATTACAGTTTGCTGCAAAGTACCATGGTACTTATACTGGAGAAGTTCACTAATCTAAATTTAAGTGATTATTCTACAGATACCGTGAAATAAAGGAACAAAAAAACTATATTTTACGTCTTTAATGTACATTTATTATCTTCCATGAAATTATATTCTGATCTCTAAATAATCTAATACTGAGTGGTTATGAATGAATGACAATGTTCAGGATTGAGATAACACAGACTGTAATACAGCTTCGTAAATATGCTGATTAAGTAATGTTCTCATGAATTATGCCAAAAACATTTCTTCTGAGTTGCTGACACGTTTTGAAGCTGAGGAGGAAGACATTTTGAGGACTACGAAGAGGTGATTCACACAGTGCAGAAATGGTTTTGTGCCAGAACAAGGAGTCGTACAGATAGAGCATACACATCCTTGTGTCTCACTGGAGAATGGGCATTAAACAGGATGGAGATTATGTGGAAAAATAGCGATTGTAGAAAAAACATCATTCTTTCTTGCTTTTAAGTTTCATTGTGTTCAACAACTAATTGATGAAGAAAAAAAGTGAATTATTATTGTTCTTTTCTCCCACAGTCATTACATGTTGTGACTGCATACAGCATCATCTTTTTACCTGGTAGCAATATTTGGAACTAATCTGTTTTGGTATAATTCTTGACTGCATTGTTTAATTATAAATGGTCTTGGACTCTTCTAGTTACCAGCTCACTGGCTACTAGCACTTGAATTTTACTTAAAACTGTATGACTTAATATTAATTATTGCATTAATTTATTTTGCCAAAACAACTTAATGTTACTGTCAACTAAATGTATGAAGGACAATTAGAAAACAGTAATTCTTTAAAAAATAAACTTGTAACTCTTTTTCCAGTTATATTTTTCTTTTAAAAATTAGCTTTCTTGTGTCAACATGAAATCAAAAGCATACTGTTAGGATTAGGATTACTATGGAGAGGATTTGGCACTGCGACCAGTCTTGATCTATAGTACCTATGTCCCAAGGGGGGCAACACTGGGAGGAAGGATGAGGCGAGAGGACACAGAGGGTGGCCGTCCCAAGGAGCCATGACAGTGCAGAGGGCAGGGTACCTAACATTTTACTTACAGACCTCCCCTGGCAGGCCAGGCTAATGGACATTCCCCCATATTGCACTTAGGAAATGGTCCCAGCAGCCAGTTCAGAGACTGGCAACTGACCTACCGGAGGAGGAAGTAGTTTTCCTCAGAGCATATCATCCTGCCATGCACCACTGATACACCCGTCAACACTTCTACCCTGAAAGAGACCACCAGATGAGAGATGATGTGAAATAATAGAGATGAAATGGAGGAACAGAAAATCTGGGATGTAATTAATCTGGTGACCTGGGAAAACCCCCGAAAAAACCACGGGTCAGGTCGGCCACAGGAATCAAACTCCACAGACGAAATGGCCTGAGCCATCTTGCTCTGTAAGGATATTGTTTATAAGTAATACGTTTACTTCACTTTTTGAGACATAAATACCTTTGCAGAAATCATAATATAAAGTATTAACCAGGCTTGTGGGCCGTCTACTGGGCTCCTTCTTCATCTTCCCAGACATTTCGTCTGCGGCTGCAGCAGACATCTTCAGTGGCAGTGCGATCGGAGTGTCCTGGCAGAAGTCTCAACAGCCGCAGACGAAACGTCTGGGAAGATAAAGAAGGAGCCCAGTAGACAACGGCCCACAAGCCCGGTTAATACTTTATATTATACTGACATCGACCGTGAAAGCTTACATATTGTAAAGAAATCATATTGTTGACAAGCAAGTTGCTAGAGTGCTGCAAATGTTTCTACAACACATGTTTAACCACAGTATGAAACTGTTAAAAAAACTTTAATACATTGTTTTCCTTCCATATATTTTGGAGGTATCAGTTTCATGTACTGGCAGAATTTTTTTTTCTTTTTCTGCTCATTAATGAATTTCAAAACAATAATTTAACACTACTGATATGTTTTACTTACAGGATCCACAGCTGGAGTTCTATTATGTTTGATGTTCCACCAGTCTGCGGTCCACTCCCACACGTTCCCAACCATATTGTGTAGCTTGTAGTTATTGGGTGGAAATGCATTCACTGGAGCTGTACTTACATATCCATCTTCCGCTGTGTTCTTTTGCGGAAACTCGCCTTGCCAGATGTTTATCCTATAACAATAACATTTTTTCAACAATAACGTAATAAAACAACTTGTAAATGTGCAGAACTTATATAAGGTTTTATAAAAATATAAAACTAGATATGCCTTCATCCAAATGAAATCAATCTGGCAGTCAAAGCAAATTTTCTTAAGGTTTAAACGAAGATTATTTGATTCAACTCTTAAATGTGAAACTTGGAAAACAACCAAGCAAAGTTGAAGGAAATTACACGTGTTTGCAGACCTTGATGAAAAATATCATGGGTATCTAGTGGCCGGAGATTATAGCAAACAAAGAACTATGGGAAAGAGCAGATCAGCACGAAATCTCTAAAGGACTGAGCAGTCGTAAAATGAAATGTGTAGCGTTTAACGCCCGCTTTTACTACATATGGCACCACAGGCGGTGACACTGATGATACATGAGATGAAGATGGAGCACTGGTGGAATGAGATGGCGGGGGAAACCGGAGGTCCCGGAGAAAACCCGCCCCAACGCCGTGTTGTCCACCACAAATCTCACTTTGTGGTCGCCTGGGTGAGCAGTCGTAGAGGACCTAGGGCAACATGGCATAACGTGGTCAGAGAGGAAGCGAAACTGGCAGGGAACCATGAGATTAAAGCATTGGCAAATAACAGAGTTTGATGACGTGCTTTTATCAAGGCCTTATGCTTCCCTGCGAAGTAATGAGGACTACTACTACTTGGGGAGGGGATCTGTCCCCTTCAGCTGCAGTGTGAGTGCTGTGGACCTCTAGCACTTGTGGCACTTCTGACGTTACTAGAAGTACGCTGGGTTGGGCATTCGAGCCACTCCCGAAAGGGAGTTGTTCGTTTGGATAGGCTCCAAATGCTCCATGAGAAATTGGAGAAATTTCTGTGGCTCAACTGGCAGACGGGTTTGAGAGCCGCCTGAAATGTCCCGAGTACTTGCTTGCAGAGCAAGAGGCATGGTGTACTAAATCACCGGCGCCCTCACCGAGTTTGTTCGGTAGTCTTACTGGATGGGTTAACGCGTGTAAGTGGCATATCCACTTCCACCCTGTAATAGGGGGGGGGGGCGACTTGTTAGATTCTAGGTCTTGCACTAATGTAAAGAGCCCCAGAGACAGCCTCAGGCACTCCCAGTTAATAGAGGGTAAGTCCGGCTAGTTCAGGCTTCTGTGTAGGCCTCACTGCAAACTGCTACTACTTACTAATGATCCTAAAGGAAAAATTGACAATTTCAATGGTTTTAAAATTGTTACTAGAAAGTTACCTATGTTCAAAATGATTTTATTCTGTACAAGATTATCTGAATGACAAATTATTTTGATGTAATGCTCTGTATGTAGAATCTAGCCATTCTAATGACAAATCATTGCTAATTCACCTTTGATACCAAAGCATTCAAACACAGGGGCACGCTATTTTAAATTTATATGGCTTATACATATTACTATATTATTCATTATCAATTTATCATTATCATTATTAGTATTATTGTTTGGTTCATTAATACCTTTAGTATAAGGTCATTTTGGTGGCTTTGATTTTGGAAGAATTTGCTCCTTGCAATATCTAATTCTGTTATAGTTAATTGATGGAAATTAATCATTTCTTCACACTAGCTGTATATAGGCTAAGATCTTTGATAGATTGAGTAGCTCAATCGGATAGAGCGACTGGACGGAAACCAGGAGAGCCGTGGCTCAAATTCCGACCATGGTATTGAATTTTTCATGTTGACTCTATCTATCTAATTCTGTGTTAATCATTGCTGGCAGGGTGTGTGCTCTCCCTTGGCAAGTTAACCACATATAGGTTATGATTTGTGATTTTATAGGTTTGGATGTTGATTTTAAGTGGGAAGAGGTTTATTAGTCTTGCATGCAAGAAAGAATAGGAAATTTATTTAATGTAAATTATTCCTCTTTTATCTCTGGATTTGTAGCATTAAACTACAGAGAAAGTCCAAATTGTCAAACTATTGCTGGTTTTAAAACTACATAAATACTTAACAAGAAAACAGCGCCTACCAGTGCTTGCCCTTGGGAGTGAGCTTATTTCCCCAAGGAAAAAGGCGGCCTTGGAGTCCTCCCCGACAAGCATACTCCCATTCAGCTTCTGTTGGCAGTCGTTTACCTGCCCAGCGACAGTATTCATTGGCATCATTCCAAGACACGTGAACCACAGGATGATCCATACGATCTGTGCCAATAGAAACCAAGAATTGAAGTCAATTTCATTTATTTCTGTTTCTTTTTGGATAGCACAGATAATCTTACTTTCTCAACTGCTTACCTATTGTAAAATACACAAAGTATTGTATTTCACTCACTAAAAATTTTATATCAAAATTTCATTGCAAATGTACACTTTGAGGGTCCCTGAGTGAATAAATAAATAAATAGCATTTTGTAAAGAGAGAGAGAGAGTATCAATTAATTTGGATGTGACTATTACTAAATTAATGTCCAGGGCAGAAATAGAAAACAATTCAGCATACAACTGCAAAGACAATATATCCTTTATAAATTCTAAAATATTTAAACCGTATATAATTTACATAGTTATTTGTCCAACTGTAAAAGTTGTTACAAGAAATAGTCTCCTGGTAATCAAAGAAAGATGCAACAATAATGATGAAGACAAGGTCACTGTTACGATTAATCATATGACAGTAATGGTTTAATTTGAAAGTAATATAAAGATTTTATACTTAGATTAAAAAAATTTGAAAATCAAACAAATGAAATAATGTTTCTATTCTTAACAAAATAAAATATAATTATAATTTTAAAACATTTTCTTACCATTCTTGGGCTCCTGTTTTACTATGCCAGCTTTTTTTTTTTTTTTATCTCAGTAAGAATAAAATCAATATAGTGCTTAGAAGAGAAGTAAGGTAAATGGTAACATGGATATGGATGCAGCTATATATGGAATCAAATTTTAATTGGTTAAAAAAGTATATTAAAAATTACATGACAAAAAATAGTAAATATATGAATGTTTTAGTAAAACTAATAGCAATAAGAAATAGGAAAATTATACTAAAATATAACAAAAGGTCTAGACTCAAAATATGTAAACCATTGCTAATTCATACCAGCATGCAGACTAGAAATACTTATACACTGTACATGTAAATTAAGTTACACTGTACTTTAAAATTAATTTTAAAACAACTGCTCCCCTTCCATTGTTCATTCAAATGTTATTTTGAAGTTCAACAATGAAAATTTCAGATTTAATTGTAAACTGCTACAATACTTTTAAAAATTGTACTTCCTTATCACAAAAAGAGCCGTGTATAATATTAATTTTATGTTGATATTAGATAATGATTAACATTCAAAATTAATCCTTTTTAGATTCTCTTTATGCAGAACTGTCTGAAATGACACCATACAAGTGAGCACATTAAATTATGTGTATTTCTATATTTATATGGTTAGATAACTTGTGCATGTAATTCAATTATTGTCCTAGTTTGAGGAAAACAAAATATAGTTGACCTATCTATTGTATGTGTTTAAACTCATTTGTTTGGACCCCTAGACTAATAGAAGCACAGTTTTGTTTAATACTTTCATGATTGCACAGTTACAGCAGAAGGGGATGCATTAAAAAAAAACACTGACATATATACATACCTTTTATAGTTGAATCACTGCCTTCAGGATATCTCCAGCTGCAGTTTTTAACAGGTAACCACCAAGGAGCTGCAGCCACAGCCTGGGTGATTGCTGATTTTGTTTGTTCGCTTAGCAATGACTCAAAAACAAAGGAATCGCCAAATACTTCTGCTTCTGTAACATATCCTGTTGAGTTTGCAAACAATTCAAATTCAGCATTACTCACTTCATATATATCGATATAAAAATCCGAAAGTGTAACTTTTCTAGCAGGTGCTTCACCATCTGCTACGAACACAGGCTCATCTGTGCCCATTAAGAACTCTCCTCCTTTAACAAATATCATTTGATTTGTGCGTGGATACGGGCTTTGAGCATTTGCAGCTGAGGAATATTTTCCACTTTTGATTTTTGACGAACTCTCGTATATTTCAGAACTCAGGTTGTCACTAATTTTTTCTGCAGAATTCCTTTTCAATGAACTGCAGCCGCAGTCACTTTCAGCATCTGAAATTCCTATTTTAGGGGCAATATCACCAATCTCTTCGCCGAGATAACAATTAATGAGCATAAAAATAAACATCAGGATTTTTAACATTTTGGCTTCAAGGGCCAAGTTACTCAAGCACAGGTTAAATGTAGCACAAAATGATGGCTGTTTCAACGTTTCGAACAACATAATGCCTATATAATGAATCGAAGGTGTGCCCAAGAGGCAGCATATCACAGTATTTTAAAAAACCCGGGCCTAAATACGACCCCCAAAAGCGAACAAAATTTCTGCGTGTGGGGGCTTATTAGCAGAAGCCATTGCGCATTTGCATGTTTAATTGTTTATGCCTGCTGGATAAACAGAGTGGCAACTTCCATTACTAGTACTGTGCTTTCAATTTCGTATAGTTATCAATTAAACTAATTATAGATGAAATGGAAGTACAAAAATAAAAATTTACTGATATTATGAATGACAAAATGATAAATCAGAAATGTAAAAGAGAATTTTATCTTCTACTATAGACCGTAAACAGTTGGCTAATCTGTATAAACACAAAGCAGAAGACGTGGCACAGTGAAAAATACTGTGCTTTTATAACTTGATTATTGGCATTAGAAAACCATAACAAGTAAATATGATGGCACACTGGTTCATTTAGATTGTTATAAGTTTAAGTTTTAGTGTGTTAGAGTGGTGAAAATGTTACAATTCAGTAATATGAACATGCATTTTTCATGTTGGCAATACTAAGGAAAAATATAATCAATGTACGATCAGAGAGTATATAGAGGCTAAAAGCAGTTTGACAGAACTGGACAGAACCATGAAGGCGATAATCTGTGACATACATAACAGGTCATGATGCCTCGCAGAAAATCACAAGCAGATCAGGGAGATCAGTGACAGTGATCGTCAGTGACTCCTCACGCGCAGAGCACCAATCAGGAGGTGCTTCAATCTATCAATTTCGTAACTTAGGCTGTCATTAAAGGTGAAATTGGAATGTTTATGAAATGTAACATTGTTATGATATATTGCATATATTGATAAATTGTTTAATTTTACAGAAACTCGTGTCTTGGGAGTGTTCTAAACAGGCCTCAGAGCTCTTATTTTATCAAAATATGTTATCAAAATATTTTATTTAGTCTAAAATGATAGCTTGTTTTTACTTTTTGGGATAGCAGTTTCTATTACGCACCTCAAGTACTTTGTATTCGCGTAACTGATTTTTAAATAAAAGGCAGTAAAGAAGTATAAACTAAGCTATATGCTCAGAGCAAATGTTGGCAACTTTTTCGATTGGGCCGTTCCGGGAATTTATCAATAGTTTATGACCTTCATTGTGTTTGATTAGAGTTAATATTTCGCCACCGAAGGTATCCCTAGTTTTCAAAACAGAGTCGTGTTTATGTTATTCATAGAATGTTATTCCATTTAATAGGCAGCAGAATGATGTAGCAACTTTAAATACAAGTGAATGTAGACATAGATCACCAAATGATGAACCTCTTATCCCTCAGTTTGGAAAACTATAGTGGGCTGTGTATGAGTGTATTCATCTGTGGTATGAACAAAAGAATGAACAAAATGTTTAATTGGTTTGTGAAAACTGAATTTATATAGGTGCAACATTTTGTTCAAAGTTAATTCTCAGTCATTTATTTGGACTTTGTGTTTATAAATGTTAGCATTATAAGGTATGCTCCTTGCCTAGGCAGTTTTATTGGTTATAATTTTAATTAGTGAGCATTTTGAAGTCAGTGCAATTATTGTAGGAGGCAGGCTTCAGTAAGATAGTTAAATGATGTGTATGATGTTTGTGATTGCAGTGTATAAATGATACGTCGCTCTGCAAGGCTCTTTGCTAGATCTGCAGACAATGTAAGATCCACAGCAACCCTCGTGAGGAAACTGGATACAAAGGCACTGATACTGAAACATGATGCAGAAAAGCAGGAATTTTATTTTGAGCTTGAAAATGGTAAATATTTTTTCCCCTTGAAATGAGTCAATATATATGTTTGAAAGGGAAGTGACAGAAATAAAGTAAGAAAGTAAATTTGCACATTCTGTAGTACTCTGGCCCAATTGGAGACAAACATTGGTGATTAGAGTATCAATGTGTACCTTGTGAAGTGTTCAAGGAGTAGATGTGTGAAGTCATTTGGTCCACCTGCCTTTCTTTTATAGTAAAATGTTGTATGAAGACAGAAAATGTGTGGGAATGAGAGTGCCAACTTAGTGAAATCCTATAGTTTTCTGGATCATTGGGTTTAGCTACAGTGATGTTTTGGCTATGCTCTTTCATTGCTTCCCATCGACCAAAACTTCTTCACACCTAGTTTCATAAAAATCCCTTGGCTACACTTTGTAGCTTAGGACTGGCAGAGCTTGTAAGTCATTTTGGCATTATTGATGTTAGTGCACACAGTACAGCAAACTGAGGAATTGGGCCAGGGTAGTAAAAGAATGTTAGTGCATTTATCATTCTTTGTGATAAATGTGTTCCTATCACATCTTTGTTGTACTTTTCAGGGAGAGCCACAGTGTCGTATGAACTAATTAATAACAATTTGCATTTAACGGAGACAGAGGTTCCTGAACCTCTTCGAGGAAAAGGCATTGGTAAAACCTTGGCAAAGGTATGTTAAGTATTACTTAAAAGCAATTTTAATAATATATATACATTGTATTCTTCAGTTCATAATATTTATTGTGTGTTTGAGGATAAGGCTTGAGGTAAAATTACTGTTAATCATTTACTTTAGCACCTGATAACTGATTTGCTTTAATCATATTTATATGTATTAAATCAAACTCTACAGATGTTTTGTTGTGTAGCTTTTAGGACAAAATTGAAATTTAGTTTTTATATATAGTTGCTTGGCTCTTCTTTCTAATATGTGATGCCAGAGATTTTTTTTCTTAGTCCTTCATACGTTCATACAACTATGATGTTTTTTTATACAATTATGATGTTTAATATGATTTCTTTACTTTCTAGTGCAATTTCGTGGTGGAGGGTATTCTTTTAACGTTACTGAAGGCATATCTTAAGTGTTCATTTATTTACTTACTGTGTATATAGCTATATTGACGAGTTCAATGCAGCCAAACTATCCTTCTTCCTCCACTGAATGCAAGGCTGCCATTTGTCCCTAAATTACACTATCTAGCAAACTACAAAAATACAAGATGTCTATTAGTAGGAATGGTAAAGTCTGTCTAGTCAGTACGAGTGCAGTTGCTCCACAAAGGAAACGCACCTTACCACTTACTAATGACTATCATAAAGCTATCTCCACACTTCACAAATAGAACACTGTCATTGAGGACCAATAGCAACCCTGATTTTCTGGAAATGACAGTCACGTGTTTACTCCACATGGAGACTCAGTTGCCAAAGTTCCAACTTCCAGTTGATCTGTTTTATTACGTGCAGAAATTCATTATGTGTCACAATGTGGAGACCATGGGAGGGAAATACAGTGGTGAATGCAAATGAAATAGTAGATAACCTTCAGTCAAGTGAAAATAATCAAAGCGAAGACAATAGTGTGAATGAATTGGGAAGTGTTGCTGGGCCGAGTTAAGTTACTGGAGAAGCCTCAAAAAACAAAGTTATAACGGGAACTCTTTCTAAGCAAATTCAAGTGCTTGTTTTGAACACATATAAATATGTGCTGAAAAATAATCTTGGTAAGGGATCATGCAATGAACCTGATAAATTCTGGGTATTCACAGAAATACAGTAAGAAAAATTGTGACGAAAGGAATACCAAAGACGCTGATCAAGTGTGAAAACAAAAGGAAACGTTTCTCTAACATGCGATTTAATTCGCCGAGAAATTTATAGATTCTATGCAAAAGGGAGAGCGCCCACCTTAGATGAATTGGTTGCACATTTGCAAGAAATTTGTGCGGCCTCCTATACCGCACTTTGAATAAGATAAGGGTTATTAAGGAATCCAGTAGAACTGTAGCTTGGCGATATATATATGTGTGTGTGTCAAAACTAAGGAAGTTTCGCAGTACGGTATATATATTTGTCAAAAATAAGGAAGTTTCGCAGTAATGGACATAAGGTAATTTATTTAGACGAAACCTTGTAAGATACCCATGACGTATCGAGAAAGGTGGCAAACTTGCAGAAAGGACTGGGAGAAGGAGGACTGGTGCTGTAAAACGATTATAAGGGTTCATCTAAGAAGGCGGCCGAACTGCACTCGCGTTGACTAGACTTTAGAACAGTAGTGCCTTGTATCACCATTTATGTAACTGCAGCAGAGCTCGGGGTACTTGTGGTGCTGTATCTTAATAGAGTGCAGGGCAGCATTATATTTGGAACACACAACATCCATGTCCTCCGTAAACCCTCGTCGAATAATAAATGAAGGCAGGCCTCCTCATTAAAATAAAAGGACAAGTCCATTTTACTGATTTGTTGAGCCATTTCCCAATTTTCAGTACTGAACAATCTTAAATATTTGAAGAACGCACAGAGCAAACAGCCTTCACTTCTAATAGTACAATAGGTACTTCTGCTGAACAGTAAGCCTACTTTTGTAAAGCAATAAACCCTGAGAGGAGACATGGTCAGTATTTTCCAAAACTGGTCTACGCTAAATGCATCCACATGTCTTTCTGCACCGAATTGCACAGATATTGAGCTTTCTGCCGAGGTTGGATACAAGCATTGCACATCTTTCTCATCTTGTCTACAACATATTGACCTGCAGGTTGTCTGCATGCACATGCATATACCTGCAGCTCGGGACTTAGAAAATATTCTTGCGTCAGACAAAAGAAAGTTTCCCCACTTAACTCTTGTTCTCAGCATCTCATATTGGGCATGAAAGAACACCTAATTTTGCTCATAGGCTTCTTTATTAGGTGTGAGGTTCTTTTATGTGCTGTCAATTTACGACACAGCACCAACAGCTTTACTTCCCTTTTGTAAGACATTTTTGTGCCCCAAAAAATCCATTGTCCTCTGCCGAGTATGAATCCATGACCTCAAAAACCAGAGGCGAGCATGTTACCTCCAGACCAGGCTCGGCCAACTGACATGCACGGTGTGCCTATACAGTTCGCACAGTGCTGGCGAGTGCTAGGGAGATATGGCAATCACTACCTCACGCAGTGGCATTCTGTAATCTGTACTTACATTACCATTAAATAATGAAGGACATGTTAGTAGTGAAGGAACAATCCAGAAACTGTATAATACATGGTTTAATATCTCTGTGGTACTCGTTATTAAATTATAGATGAAACAACCCAATACCAGTAAGATTATCATTGCCTTCAATCCTATACAACCAAATGATGGCATATAAAAGCAATATTTTTAATTATAAGAACGAAACAGTACTTTGTGGACATTAGCACAATTTTGATCCTGAGACAGTTGGAAAATACGAAATAACAAAATAATATTTACTATATAGTGATAATATTACAGATAATACCTCATATTAAAGAAATATACACATTTCAATTAAGAATTTTATACATTCAATTTTCGGTAGACGTTCTTGCATTCTGACATCTTTTGGTTTTCACAATATTCGCCACATTTGGAAACAGTGAAACACAACTGTGGACCCTTAATGCACACTTCAAGTTATGATCACTGATGTTGGCTCTCTGAGTGTTTTTAATGCATTTAATAGCTGAAAATAAGGATTCACATACATAGGTCGAACCAAACATTGCAATCATAGATGCTGCATACCGATGTAATCAATGGAATCTTGATTTAGGAAATCTCCTGTAGAAATCTAGCAAACTTCCTCTGTTTCTGTAACTGTCATCTAACTCAGTGTCACATTTCAAGGTGATTCCTATTGTTGTGCCTTTTATTGGCACCAGATCTAGCATTTCTTCCACAACTTCCAAATGTTCATTTACTCCACGAACTAAAATACATAATTGAGCCATACTTGATAAGTCAGTGCTCTCATCAATGCCAATAGAGAGTGCAACAAATTCTCTTGCTGTTTCAATAAGTTGTGTGTAAATGTTGTCTGCCAGATTTTGAATTCTGCGTGAAATAGTATGAGGTGACAGCCTGACACTCTTGAATTGGTGAACACTGACAGGGGTGAATTTACTTGCAGCTATAAGCATACATCGTTTAACAAGTGGACTATTAGAAAAACTACTAGAGGATCTGGCAATTGCTAGTGCTATTTCATAACTCACATAAACCGAGGTTTCTGCCATTCCGCCATCCCCTTCCTCCTGTTCCTCTTCTGCGATATGATCTTTTCTCTGAGCTTTTGTAACTCTGCATACGTTCTTCTTTTTCTAAGGCTGAATAATCATTAGCATGCAATGTATTAAAATGTTGCTGAAGATTAAATTGTTTCAGCACTTGCAATTTTTTTCTGGCAAATTAAACAAATAGTACCACCGCTACATTCCATGAAGAAGTACTCAGTTTCCCATTTCAGGACTGGAATGTGTCGGCATGGGTGCCCTTGTGAGCAGAAGCACAGTGAGACTGAAATGAGGACACTAAATGAATATGATAAATATTAGGTGTTATTAAACTAAAATACATATTTCGAAAGGAAGAAAAAAGTATGGGGAAAGAAAAGCCTAGAGGTATGTAGTAATTATTGTCCAGTTTATCACCTTTTGATGCTACAATAATGGAAACATCTGCTCCACTTTGACAAGAAATCACTAGCCAAACTTTTTATCTCGGAAGAGGCAGTGTTTGCGGCTCCTGTCCTGATTCTCGGCAGCAGAACTTGCCACTACATTTACTGCCAATTCAGTTTTCCTGTGCATTCCATTGGCAAGGCTGCTTGCATTTTTCAGGCATACATTTCTTGCCAAATTTAAAGTGGTAGTAGCAGACTTTACCATTAGGGTTGTATCTTCTCCCACTGCAACTCGAGTTGCGCTCTGTGCTTGGAGATCTGTGGTATGGGCTTCTGCCTCTGCTGCAGCATCTTTCTTTTGACAGTGTTGCTCTTTATTGCTCCAGCTGAGATATTTTAGCAACTAACTCATTAACTGATGTACTCTTTGCAGATTCTTCGCTGACACTAAACGATACATTGCGAGGATTCATTTCTAGCATTTTATCTGCCATGATGGCAACTCTGCCAAGACATTCCTCACTACCAGGATGATTTTCATCAAGTTGGGGAATTTCTCGAGCCAAAGAGTTTAAAGAACTTTATCAGAGACTTCTTTTCTTGCCAACAACCTTAGTTTTCTTAGTAACTGGCTCAGTTAGTAATCTCCAAGTTTGATACTAGTAACTAACCTCTTAATTCTTTTATCTTCATTTTCTTTAAAAGTCTCAAGTTATGATTTTGCAACTGAATACTTATTCAACTCATTACTGGTAATAATGTCCCAGATATTCTCCACATATTTCGGTTCTAGTTGGGCTATTAGGTAGTTTTATTAGTTTTTAGGTAGGGTTATTAGTTAGTTTGGCTGGGAGATCTTCGTCCATCTATCCATCCCAAGTGATTTTTATTTCTTCCGTCTCATGAAGTATTTTCTGGCAGGAAAACATTTTCACAATGGTGTAGAGGTGTAGAATGAAGTTATTTCATAGCTCTGGATGTTGGCAGCGGGCTCTTATTACTTGTCATACAGTTGATGGTGCACTGTTTGAAAAGTAGCCAGTCTATGTAATTTTGCCAATTATATATTTCTTACTTAGTGATGTTTTTGTTCTCTTTATTGGTTATCAGGATTTACAGGCATTATTTTATATAAATTAGCTTTTACTAAAAGCTTGTGTGTGTCACATATGCAAATGCTCAATATTTTGGACAAGACATGTCTTATTTTGGACACTTGATACATGTGACTTTGTGGGTCCGTAGAATTAAAAGTCCAAGTTGCAGAAATTCAAAACGTTCTTTATTTGCGTAGAAATACACTTTGTACACCAGCAGAATTACGTAACACACAAATACAATCTTCCAAGGTCATTGACCACAACAAAGAGTTCACTTCCAAAACACACAGCAGTTCCAATTACCACTCTCTCATTACGACTCTGTTTACAACTACCACTGGCATGTCGCGATCTCTTATATATACCTACATCGATATTTCTAGACTGTTCTAAAACAAACAAGAAACCAAATGTTCTCTATCAATCAAGATGTCACTAGAATTTTCCTTTTATTTGTTTTGGCATACTCTTTATCTCTGTGCTATTTTTATCAGTTCCTTTGTGTGCACAAGCTGTGCTATCGGGATAACGGGTTTGCAACAATAAATATCAATTAATTTTAATGTTATTTAAAGCCACAGTAGATGCAGTAGAACTATCCATGAATGCCTCCCATAACATTTGAACTGCTAATGATGAATTTTGTTTACAGGCTGTTCTCGACTATGCTGTAGAAAAGAAAATGAATATGAAGATTTCGTGCTCATTTCTGCAACATTTTCTCAGCGAAAATATCAACCCAGAATATGTGAAGAGGATCATTGACTAAATTACTAGTATGTTTAGTTTGTTAGCTTCATTTAGTAGAATGGCATTTGATGCCTCTTATCAAGTGATTTTAGTTTTGTGATAATGTGTAAATTTGTTGCAAATGTTGTATTGAAATTACAGAGCTTTGAACTGTTGTTTGAACACTTAACTTATTTTAAATACAGAAGTCTGACTTAACATGGCATGTTCCTAATAACAAGAGAAAGCTATGATATATGTATGTATATGTTTTAAAACTAAGAATGCTAAGAACCAAAAACAGAGATTTGAATTTAGTTTCTGATGATCAACTAAATAATTGTAATTTAAATGTTAAATTATGGTTTGAATGAAGAAAGACTGTATAATGTTGTTTGTTATCCATTAGAAGCAAGTACAGAAAGAAGATAAATAACAGCCTCTTATCACTAACAATGCATGCAGTGTGATCTGTACGTATTTCTAATGGTTTAATAAAATAACTTGTCCATTAGTGTTGTTGTTTTTGTTAGGTGCTATACTTCCTCTTCCTCATCAGATGAATATGTAAATCTCAATCTCAGGGTGTTACTATTTACCTATACCAATAACTAGAAATGTTGTATTACATAACATTTGAGTCAGAGGTATCACTTCAAATGCATATTTTGATGTGCCCTGAATTCCTCCCTTAAACCTAGCCTTTTTAGAAAAAAGGTCTGTGTGTGTCAATCTGTGAAGCATAACTCAAAAATAAAAACATAGTTGATAGAGTCAACATGAAAAATTAAATGCCATGGCCAGGATTTGAACCACGGATCTCCTGGTTTCCGTTCAGTCACTTTTACCCATTGATCTACCATGGCTAACATACCATCCTAACACTAAATTCTCCACTTGACTTGTATATATATTAACAGTGTATCTCGGATACAAGAGCCCCTAGTGGTTTACTGTGATATGTATATATGTATATATATAAGTCAAGTGGAGAATTTAATGTCAGGATGGCACGTTGGCTATGGTAGCTCAATGGGTAAGAGCAACTGGATGGAAACCAGGAGATCCGTGGTTCATATCCTGGCCATAGCATTGAATTTTTCATGTTGACTCTATCAATCGAAAACCTTAGCCTATATATGGCTAGTGTGAAGAAATGATTAATTTACATCAATTAATTTAAATAAAAACATAGTATTTAAATTTATTATCTTCCAAAATGCCAACACAAATATTTTCAGGAATATCCCCACCCCCACACTAAATTTCTCTTGGAATATGAGTACTATGACATCTGTGGACCTGCATTGGCAGCAAAAAAAAAAATTATGTCCTCCAAAATTAAGTCATATCGGACAATGAATGAAATAGGTGAAGTGATGGTAAAATGAGTCCAGTATTCATAGAGCTTAGAGTTACCAGACATTCATCTTTCAGGATAAGGGAAACTTCCGTTAAGTCATATTGGACAATGAATGAAATGATGTTCAAATGAGTACATGGCCCATAGAGCTTAGAGTTACCAGACATTCATCTTTCAGGATAAGGGAAACCCCAGAATGAATAGATAGTCAACATGAAAATTTTAATGCCATGGCCGGGATTTGAACCACAGATCTCCTGGTTTCTGTCCAGTCGCTCATACCCGTTGAGCTACCATGGCCAACTTGCCATCATGACATTAAATTCTCTAATCGGCTCATATATTTTCCCGGTAAACAAGGGGCTCTCGCATCTGAGATACACCGTTTGTGGCGACTTACTATTGTAAGTACTTGAGTCCCAGGCTTCATCATTTAACTCTTATTATTTTAGTTAATTGATGGAAATTAATCATTTCTTCACATTAGACATATACAGGCTAAGGTTTTGGATTGATGGAGTCGACATGAAAAATTCAATGCCGTGGCCGAGTTTTGAACCACGGATCTCCTGGTTTCCGTCCAGTCATTCTTTCCCATTGAGCTACCATGGCCTGTACCTTAGCCTATATATGACTAGTGTGAATAAATGATTAATTTCCATCAACTAACTTAAATAATAAGAGTTAAATGATGAAGCCTGGTACTCAAGTACTTATGATAGTAAGTCGCCACAAAAGGTGTATCTCAGATGTGAGAGCCCCTAGTGGTTTACCGGGGAAATATATGAGTCAATTGGAGAATTTAATGTCATGACATCAGGTTGACCATGGTAGCTCAATGGGTAAGAGCGACTGGATGGAAACCAGGAGATCTGTGGTTCAAATACTGGCCGTGGCATTGAATTTTTCATCTCAACTCCATCAATCCAAAACCTTAGTCTGTATATGGCTAGTGTGAAGAAATGATTAATTTCCATCAATTAACTTGAATGAAATGATGTTCAAATGATTACAGGGCCCATAGAGCTTAGTTACCTGACATTCATCTTTCAGGATAAGGGAAAACCCCAGAATGAACCTTATCCAGATTACTCACCTTGACCAAGATTCAAACTCATGACCCTTTAAATGTGAGGCAAACATCTGTTGGTGTTGATTCACTGCTTTGTCTTATGAAATGCAATGCAAACTAAAAACAAAAGCTGTTGTGGAAATTAAATGTTCTTTTACACTACCCATGTGTAGGGCAAGGTTTGGAAAAGTAGAGTCATACAAATTCAATGCCATAGCCGCAATTTGAACTATAGATTTCTCAGTTGCTCTTAACCATTGAACTACAAAGGCAATGTCCCAGCACATTAAATTCTACAGTATTAATTGATGTAATAGTGGTCCGAACTATAAAGCCCGAGCCTTAAAGTACTTACAGCATAGTAAAAGTCACGGCCTTAAAGTACTTACAGCATAGTAAGTCGGCAGTAAGGTAGTTGTCTCATGTGTTTATGGGAACTCCTAGTGGTTTACTATAAATCCCGGGCCTTAAAGTACTTACAGCATAGTAAGTCGCCATTAAGGTAGTTGTCTCATGTGTTTATGAGAACTCCTAGTGGTGTACTATAAAGCCCGGGCCTTAAAGTACTTACAGCATAGTAAGTCGCCATTAAGGTACTTGTCTCATGTGTTTATGAGAACTCCTAGTGGTTTACTATAAAGCCTGGGCCTTAAAGTACTTACAGCATAGTAAGTCGTCATTAAGGTAGTTGTCTCATGTGTTTATGAGAACTCCTAGTGGTTTACTATAAAGCCCGGGCCTTAAAGTACTTACAGCATAGTAAGTCGTCATTAAGGTAGTTGTCTCATGTGTTTATGAGAACTCCTAGTGGTTTACTATAAAGCCCGGGCCTTAAAGTACTTACAGCATAGTAAGTCGCCATTAAGGTACTTGTCTCATGTGTTTATGAGAACTCCTAGTGGTTTACTATAAAGCCCGGGCCTTAAAGTACTTACAGCATAGTAAGTCGTCATTAAGGTAGTTGTCTCATGTGTTTATGAGAACTCCTAGTGGTTTACTATAAAGCCCGGGCCTTAAAGTACTTACAGCATAGTAAGTCGTCATTAAGGTAGTTGTCTCATGTGTTTATGAGAACTCCTAGTGATTTACTATTAAGCCCGGGCCTTAAAGTACTTACAGCATAGTAAGTCGTCATTAAGGTAGTTGTCTCATGTGTTTATGAGAACTCCTAGTGGTTTACTATAAATCCGGGCCTTAAAGTACTTACAGCATAGTAAGTCGTCATTAATGTAGTTGTCTCATGTGTTTATGGGAACTCCTAGTGGTTTACCGGGAAAAACACGAGTTAGTTGGAGAATTTAATGTCATGACACATTGCCATGGTAGCTTAATGGTTAAGAGAAACCAGACGGAGATCGAGAGATCCATGGTTCAAATCATGCCTGAGACATTGAATGTTTCAGTCTGACTCTAACTTTGCTAAAACTTTTGTGTTATTCATAATGTCATAATTCAGTACTATCCATTAGACTTTGAATTTGTAGTCTTTCTTACCTATAAAGCTTTGAATCCCTTATCCATGTCACTTTATCAGTAATAGTTTTGAAATACTATTCAATACTTACTACAGTATGCTTTCATAAAGACCAATAAACCACACTGACAAAACCGAGAACAAAATAAGAATTGTCCTCTGTACTGAATGTGTGTGAAAGAGTTAACACTTTTATAACAGTACAATGGTATTTGGAATGTGGAGTAGGTCTAAAGATTAACTGTATACATTATCAAGAATCTGTATTTGAATTTAGGTTGGGACAAAAGAATATTGGTAATAGCTATGGCAACATTGCAAATGCAAATTGGAACTATAGTGCGATCCATATAAATCTGAACCATTTCAATAGGCCATAACTTTTGAACCAATAATAGGACACACATTTAACTTTGGGAGAATATAATACACAATTGAGAGATTACATTACACTATTTACATCTCAGAGAAAATGTTGGAAGTGTCCTCCATCAGCATCTATACATGTTTGTACTCCTCTCACCATATTCTCTGAAGTTTTAAGGAGAGTATCCTTGCCAATGTTACTTATTTCAGTTCGAATGGATTCTTGGAGAACATCAATTGTCCGTGGCCTATTCTTGTACACTATTTTTTAGATACCCCCACAAAAAAAAAAAATAAATCTGGTGAGGTTACGTCAGGGGATCTGGGTGGTCACAGACCTTTTGAGATTATTTGATTATCAAAGAAACTGGTTACAAGTTCCATGGTGTCATTAGATGTATGGTACATTGCTCCAGCTTGCTGGAAATAAATCTTCTCTCAATTCGATATCATCCAGCTGCTCCACAACCGTCTTGAAGATACCCATATACACTTCGGTGTCTACATTTCAGTTAATTGATGGAAATTAATCATTTCTTAACACTAGCCATATATATAGACTAAGGTTTCTGATAGAGTCAACATGAAAAATTCAATTCCATGACCGGGATTTGAACCACAGATCTCCTGGTTTCTGTCCAGTCTCTAACCCATTGAGCTTCCATGGCCAACATGCTGTCCTGACATTAAATTCTCCATTTGACTCGTATATTTCCCCGGTAGACCACTAGGGGCTATTGCATACGAGATACACCGTTTGTGGCAACTTACTATCGTAAGTACTTGAGTCCCATGCTTCATCATTTAACTCTTATTATTTTAGTTAATTGATGGAAATTAATCATTTCTTCACACTAGCCGTGTATAGGCTAGTTTTTGATAAATAGAGCCAACATGAAAAATTCAATGCCATGGCCGGGATTTGAACCGTGGATCTCCTGGTTCCCGTCCAGTCGCTCTAACCCATTGAGCTACCATGGCTAACATGCCGTCCTGACATTAAATTCTCCATTTGACTCGTATATTTACCCGTTAAACCACTAGGGGTTCTCGCATCCGAGATACACCATTTGTGGCAACTTAATGTCATCTACAGTCGTATCAAAGAAATTGGGACCAACGTTCGTGGAAGCTGACATTGCGCACCATACTCCGACCTTTTCATCAATTGTCCCAGAGCCACTGATATCATTAAAACAAATTTCTACATTCTATGAGCTTTAAAAGGGAAATTATGGTCTATTAAAATGGTTCAGGTTTATATGGATCGCACTGTATTATGAAAAGTAATTTTTGCCATCTCTTTAGAAAAGACTTCAGTTCTTTGCAGAAATTTTATGGAGGTATTTATTTAATTACTCTTGTATTAAAAATAGATTAGTTATGTTTAAAGGAAAAAATATATAATTTGGATAAATTTGTTACAGACTCAAGATATAATAAATGCTCTGCTGATCTAATATAGATTTTATTTTAACATTTGTTTTCAGGTATTTTTATAGCAGAGGAATATAACATAAATGAGCAAAATGGAGGAACGTGATTTGAAAGCTAAAATTCATTATTATTGTCGTGAAAAGCTGTATCAGGCTATGCAGTCTTCAGCCCTTGACGGCCTGCGCAAGTTTCCGGGCGATGTCACATTCAGACTGTATAATGGTCTGTCACTTACATTAGGAAACAGGATCCAGGAAGGTATCCGTGAACTGGAACCACTAACAAGTGATGCAGATGTGATGCTGGGAGCGATCCTAGGACTCATGTATGCACATCGTCACTGCCAAACTGTAGACAAAGAAGCATTATCTCAACTTGAAGCTAAGTTGAAGGAGGAACGTAAGCGTGCAGGCGAAACTGCCCTCTACCATGGTGCTGTGGTACTTTTCCACACAGGTAAACCAGAGAAGGCACGTGAATATGCCGATAGGCTACTTAAGGCTAATCCCAACTCTAGTGATGGCCTCATCATCAAGGGATGGATAGAGATGAGTACCGGCAAGGAAGGTAAAGCAAGTACAGCTGCACAATATTTTGATACTGTTCTAAATCAGCAAAGTAACCCTAGCAAGAAGAATGTGGAGGCTATCTTTGGTAAAGTTAGGTTTCTGGAACTGCAGAATCACTTTGAAGAGGCCATTGGTTTGCTCAATCAGTTGGTAGTACGTTTCCCATCATTCACACCTCCTCTGATTGAGAAGATGAAAAATCAGTTGGCATTGTTGGACTGGGAGCAAGCATTAGAAACTGCAAGCAGAATTCTAACCGTAGATCCTCACTGTCTAGAGGCTCTGAAAGTCAGGATTCTTAGTGTGATCTGTCGTGAGGGCAACTATGAGGATGCTAGTATAAGTGTGAGACGTTTTTATTCTGAAATGGAAAAGGCAGAATCAAAGAATGCTGAGTTGTTTGTAGAAAATGCACAGCTGTTCTCTAGAGTATGTGGTCGCAATGCATCGGTGCTCTCTGAAACATATCGCTTTGCTGAAAAAGCTGCGCAGTTAGACACTCACAGTGCTGACTATATGACTGAACTGGGTTACCAATGTCTTCTGCAGGGAAAGTTAAAGGAAGCTGTCAGATTTTATAGAAATGCAACCAAACTTGATGACTCTTCTGTTGCTGCACTCTCTGGTCTGACACTATGCCAGCTGACAGAGGGTGGTATCCCTACAGACCAGGTTCGTCAACAGGTAGAGTTCCTGAGGGAGGTCCAAGGTTCTCAGCCTACTGCAGACTTGTTACTAATGTCTGCAAGACTTGCTACAGGAGATGCTGATGCTGCTGTCAAACATCTGAATGATGCGATAGAGTGTCACTTTAGAGGGCTACGCACACTGCCTTTTGGGGCAAAGTACCTGAGAGCATTAGACCCAGATTTTTTGCTGCAAGTTGTTAAGGAGTATCTTTTATATGCCCCAAACTCACCAGTAAACACCCAACAGGGTCAGGCACTACCAGTAGCTCTGAAGCAGAGTTTGACAGTGCTTGAGAAAGTGACCAAGGCATGTCCTGGACTTCTCGAGGGTTTATATCACCTTGCAAAGGTACAGTTCCTCACTGGTGATATACGCTCAGCTTCAGTGACATTGAAACATATCCTTGATGATATTGATGCCACATTTGCAGATGCACATCTATTGATGGCTCAGATACATTCTCAGCAAAGTAACTACCAACGAGCTGCACAGAGTCTTGAGGTAGGGCTGAGCTACAATTTTAAAGTCCGAGAGCATCCACTGTATCATCTCATCACTGCAATGGTGCAGAAACAGCAAGGAAACATCAAGGACTGCATTCAGACTTTGCAAACAGCAATGACACTATGTGGGATAAAGCGTGGCAGTGCTGGACCATCTCGCAGCACACAAACTACTGGATCCATGCCAATGTTGTCACTGCCTGACAAAGTTTCCCTGTTCCTGGAGTTGTCCGATGCTCACATGGCTGCTAACCAGGTCCATGAAGCTGCCAAGGTCATGCAAGATGCTATAGATACCTTTGAAGGCACACCCGAAGAAGGACGTGTGACCATAGCTAATGCAGAACTAGCTCTCCGTCGTGGTGACACAACAATGGCTTTGGAGTTGTTAAAGAGTGTCTCTTCTGGACAACAATACTACCAACAAGCTCACTGCAAGATGGCTGACATACACTTGCATCACCGTAAGGACAGGAGGGCATTTGCCGAGTGTTTCCGTGAGCTAGTGGAGAACTCCCCAGGTCCTCAGAGC
This sequence comes from Mantis religiosa, assembly GCA_030765055.1. Classification (NCBI taxonomy): domain Eukaryota; kingdom Metazoa; phylum Arthropoda; class Insecta; order Mantodea; family Mantidae; genus Mantis; species Mantis religiosa. Next base: position 5,460,589 of record JAUKNK010000320.1, on the reverse strand, counting down.
TTTATTATGCTGGGAGATGCATATATGTCCATTCAGGAGCCAGACAGGGCTATTGAAGCTTACGAGCAGGCAGTTAAACGCAGTCCTCGAGATGCTGCTCTGGCATGCAAGATGGGCCGTGCTTTGGTAAAGACGCATCAATATGGGAAGGCCATAAACTACTACAAGGAGGCTGTTAAAGGTGAGGATACAGAGCAGCTCAAACTTGACATGGCAGAACTCTACATGAAACTAGGGCAGTACGACAAAGCTGAAAAAGTGCTAACTCAAGAGCTTGATGTCAAAGTTGACAACAGTGATCTCACTGCCCTTGTGGCACGTACCAAACTTCTCTTGCTACTGGCTAAGGTTCGAGAGCGAGCTGGCTTCTTACAGGCATCTCTTAGCACTCTCAAGGATGCCAGAGATAATCAGAGTCGTGTGCTCAAGCGAACTGCCATTGAAGCAAGTGAAGATGATGCTGAAGAACGTAGAGTAGCAGCTGACATCTGCCAGCAGATGGCAGAACATGCCACCGCTCTCAGAGACTACGAGTTTGCCATACGTTGCTATAAGGATGCTCTAGGGTACATGCCAAATGACACTGCAACGTTGGTATCACTTGCAAAACTCCACATGCAAGTCAACAACCTGGAACAGTGTCAGGTCACCTGCATGACATTGCTTAAAACTGATGCTGACAATGAGGCTGCAACAGTCATGATGGCTGATCTAGCTTTCCGTAAAGTGGACTTTGAAACAGCAGCATTCCATTTCCAGCAGCTCCTGCAGAAACACCCCGCTTATTGGACTGCTCTAGCTAGACTTGTGGAAGTCATGCGGCGTACAGGAAACCTCGAGGATGTTCCCTTCTATCTTGACAAGGCAGAAGCTGCTTGCCAACGTGCCAACCAAGAAGCTGGTCTTGCATACTGTCGAGGATTGTATGAGTGGTACTCAGGGGATCCAAATGCAGCACTGCGCCATTTTGGTAGTGCCAGGCAGGATCCAGAATGGGGACAGCAGGCTATATATAACATGATAGAAATCTGTCTCAACCCAGATGATGAAGTGTTGGGTAGTTCTGATGCTGATGGCGATGATGAAGAACTTCGACGAACCCGTGAAATGTCCATCAAGACAGCAGATCGTCTCCTGAAGGAACTGCAGCCACGTCCTGGAGGTCTAGTTGGTGCAGATGAGGTACTAAACCATCGCCTTTTGGGGAACTTCTTGCTTCTAGCCACTCGCCAGAAACACAACATAGAACAAGCACTTCAAGATTTTGCTTCACTGGCAGGTCAGGATGCTTACAGGGACCATGTCGGAGCGGCTTTAGGGTTAGCTACAGCATACATGCTGCTAAAGCAGATGCCAAGAGCACGCAACCAGCTCAAGAGAGTTGCAAAGAATGTGTGGAACTTTGAAGATGCAGAGTATCTAGAACGATGCTGGTTGTTGCTGGCCGACATTTACATCCAGGGAAGCAAGTACGACATGGCAAGTGAGTTGTTGAGGAGAGTTCTGCAGCACAATAAGGGCTGCACTAAGGCTTACGAGTTTGCAGGGTTCATCGCTGAGAAAGAGCAAGCATACCGCGAAGCAGCGAGCCAATATGAGCGTGCCTGGAAATATGGAGGACGTGCAAACCCGGTCATTGGCTATAAACTAGCTTTTAATTACATGAAAGGTAAAAGATACGCTGATGCTATCGATGTCTGTCAGCAGGTTCTGAAAGTTCAACCTGACTATCCACGAATCAAGAAGGAAATCCTTGAGAAGTCCAGAAATAATTTACGAACCTAAACTTATTTTGATCTCACTTGACGCACAAATATATTATGCACCTCACAAATAAGGTTGATTCAATGAAACCAACGTTTTATAATTGTCTAGTAACAATTAACTGTATTATTTGTTCCAAATTAACAAATGTATGTTTTTTAATGGCAGAAATGTGTCATTTTATGCAACTTAGAAAAAACATTTAAAGGCCACACAGACAAAATGATCAAAGTCACAATTTGTACATTCTGAGTTACAGGTATTTGAAGTAAGTCTAGTTGATCCATTTTTAAGTGAAATGTTATGTTGTGAAAGCCAATGCATGAAAGTGTATTGATAAATAATCAAAGTCACTAGCAAAATTTTAAATATGATATTGGGTTAAATAAATACGAGGTACGTCCAGAAAGTAAGTTCTGTTTGGTAATAAAATTAAATTGTGTACAGATAGAGAAAAATTATTTATTGCACAAAATTCTACAACTCTTAAACTACTTTTCCACATAACTGCCGAAATTTTGCAGGCATTTTTTATAGCGAGGCACAAGTTTTTGTATAGAAGTTTGCCGCCTGTGTCTTCAACCAGTTGGAAACATTTTCTTCAGCTCTTCGTCATTGTGAAGTGTTGACTGCCAAGGAAAGATTTGAGATGCAAAAACAGATGAAAGTCGCTAGGAGCGAGGTCAGAGCTATACGGGGGGTGGTCAAACATGTCCCAGCCAAATCCCTGTAGGATGCTTTACATCGCATTTGCAGTGTGTGGTCATGCATTGTCGTGAAGAAACACACCTTTTAACATCGCAAATTTGCCGATAAATTTCAATTTGTTTCACTTTCCTAGCATTCAAAAAACAAATCACAGATCTGATTTCACAAGCGGTGGGATTTTCAATCAACACTGACATTGTAAACAAGCACATCAAAGCGTACATGACTGACAGCGATCTCACAATGGCACACGTTTCTTCTCCTTGATACAGAGCATCTATCGCGCATGTGTGGAACTGCAATCGCAGTGCTGCAGTGGAGATAAATTGAAGCAGAACTTACTTTCTGGACGCACCTTGTATCATTTCAATATATAATTGAAAAAAACTATCTTTAGTCTGGTTTTAACGCTTCATCACTTATTTTTTATATTATTGAGGGACTAGTTGCGGAAGACGTTGCGTCCATTTTCAACCTCGAAGGTGCGACTATTGTCTCTTGTCGCCTGCTCTCCTCTTTGGTGGTGGAACTGTGAACTTTTTTTATCAAATTATCTACTGGCAGGATTTCAAAGTTCATTACTCAGTCCTTATTTTTCCACACAGTGATATTTTAAAATGTTATAGTTTGGACTACAATTGAGTTTTAGGTATTCTACTAACCTGAGATTATAATACACCACAAGAAGCACTAGATGGCACTATCTACTTAATTGTTATAATGAACGAACAGTGATCTTTTGTCATGTGTGGCCTTAATTTGATTTTTAAAAAATTATGCTCTACAAATAGGCTTTACTTCTAACAACCTGCCATGGACATCATCAAATTGCTTTTGTACAAGGTGCATTCAAGTTATAACACCTGGTTTTTTTTTTTTTTTAAGGACTGGGACGAGATAGAAATTTCTGTTTTTTTTTTTTAAATACACATGCACTCTCTGTGAATGTGTGACTGAGATGGCAGCGACGAGAGTTAGGACTGTTTTGATACTTAAAATGACGATGTTTTCATTGCAAGGACAGCGTGTAATCATTTGTTTTGTCCATTTTCGTGGTGAGACACCTATTGAAATTCATCGACAGTTGAGTGAGGCATGTGGTGTTGGTACCATGGATGTGTCTAATGTGTGTTCCTGGGTGCGACAGTTTAATGAAAGCAGAACATCATGTGACAACAAACCAAGACAGTTGTAGACATCACCTCCAAAATTGGCATTTCCATGGAATCTATGCACACAATCCTGCATGAAGATCTGAAAATGCTCAATCAGCGACTCGGTTTGTTTTCACATAATGTTCTGTCTTCATTGACCTGTCCCACCCAGGAACGTACATTAGACACATCCATGAAACCATCATCACATGCCTCACTCAACTGACAATGACTTTCAATAAGTGTCACACCACGAAAATGGAGAAAACGAATGATTACACGCTGTTCTTGCAATGAAAACGTCGCCATTTTAAGTATCAAATACAGTCGTAACTCTTGTTGCTGCCACTAGAGTTCTATGCACTGTATAGTGCTGCCGTCTCTGTCACGCATTCACAAAGAGTCCACATGTGTTTTAAAAAAACAGAAGTTCCTGTCTGGTACCAGTCCTGAAAAAAAAGTAGATGTTATAACTTGATCGTGTCTCATTACATATTAAGTGGAATAGCAATAATTTCCTTGTGACTGTTGTCTTTAAGATATACAAGGTTTTGTAGACGATTTGTATAAATCTTGCTCTTCATATACTTCCACAGAAAGTAACAAAAGACAGATAAACTTGCGGAGGCCTCAATGAAGATCATATAGTTTGAAGATGACTTAATTTGCAGAGGCAATGCCATGGAAATTCTAGCAGTATGTACTGTAATACTATTTTGCCTATTCCAGCTGAATTCTTGTTAGCTCCATGGTTGTTGTTTGCCCTTCATATTAAAAACAAGAAAATAGCGAACCATAATCCAACGTGTGATCTTTTGTGTGTGTGTGAAGATCATTCTTGGAGTTTTGCTGCCTGATAATAACTGTTTTGTTTTATTAGCCAAACCACTAAGATGAAAATAAACTTCAACAACATTGGAAATTGGTCATTTTCAGCAGTTTTGAATGTGAAATGGACAAAGAAAGTATTTTAACTTTGTGTGCAGGATTTAATTGATACACAATCTGCATTTTTATGGATAAAAATGTAGGCCCTTTGTAATAATTCTTTGTGCAATGTTCCAATGAAATTGATGTGAAAGAATATTTGGGATTCTGAATAAAAAGTTGTAGTTGCAATGTTTTCTTCACTGCTGCATCATGACCAAGATTACAGAAATGTTGAAATGCTCTTCTTGTAGCAGGTGAACTATCATAAAATACTTTTACTGCCGTAGAAGCAGACCATGTCTCCATATTTGGAATGAAATGGGTAAACAGTTGATAACTCAGTGTTACTACCACTTAAACTTTACCAAAGATGTGAAATAACTTGGTTTCAGTGAATCATTTTGTGCACAGTAAATTACCACACAAAATGATCCTTACCATTAAAGTACATTAATGTTCTTTTTTTAATGTCTAGTGCCTTAGTATTAGATTTCTTCACTTTATCAGCACTTCAAATGTTTGATAACTGTTGATGTGTTGCACTTCTGTTTTAATAGCCTTTAAACATTCCAGTTTCATTGCTAATAAAGGACTATAAACTGTATGTAACTGCTGTGGCAGAAGTTGGCTGTGGAAGTTATTTCCGTCCATCAATATGACTTTTATTGTTATGGGTTTCAAAAGTTGTTATGCTCTCTTTTCATTTTACAATAAAGAATGTCACACTGGATGTGTATTTATTTATTTATTAGAGAATCCCTGAATTCCTTACTAAGCACCAGTTATTCCTTGTTTCAAATAAGCCTGCCCTGTATCACGTAAACTAATCATCTCTCATTGGCTGCTGTGTGGTAAAAATGCATTTATTATTTAACATGATATTTCTTAATATGTTTGAAAAGAGTTTTAGTTAATTGATGGAAATTATTCATTTCTTCACACTAGCCGTACATAGGCTAAGGTTTTTGATAGATAGTCAACATGAAAAATTCAATGCCATGGCTGGGATTTGAACCACGAATCTGCTGGTTTCCGTCTAGTTGCTCTAACCCATTGAGCTACCATGGCCAACTTGCCGTCCTGACATTAAATTCTCCATTTGACTTGTATATTTCCCATCAATTAATTTAAACTTCTATTATGCTTATGCTCTTGGACTTTCCAAACCCGATGTTTCTAATTGTTTAATAGTTTTGGGCAACACTGCAAAATTGTTGGATATGAACTGAAGATTTTCAGATATTTCATGCAATATCAAAGACCTTGCAGTTACAATAGGAGATGAATCTGCATCACATAAGAGTGCTAATAATATTTAGAATTTCATTGTAATGTGCCACGCAATAAGTGCTGGCCTCTACCCTATTACCTGATCTTGTAATTAATGGCTTTGTTGCTGCTAGGCATTGTTTCCAAACCCAAACCCGTGTTTCCAGGTTAAATTTGTTTGGACCACGTGGCTTTAGTTGCTTGCACTGGTGAACTTTCTTTGCTATTTTGTGAGTGCGTGAATTCTGATTTTTAGTGTTCGTAAGTCCTATTATTATTGCTATATAATAATATGGTTACTGGTTTGTGAAATATGCAAATGCGTGAAATATTTAAAATACGAGGGCTGTTCAATAAAGAATGAACACTTTTTTTTTTTTTTTTTTTTTTTTTTTTTTTTTTTTTTTTTTTGACAACGTACCTTTACTCATCCTCATAATTTTGATGGTCCTTCTCAAAATAGTCTCCCCTGAATGAGATGCATTTGTCCCAGCGTTTCTGCCAGTCTTCAAAGACATGCTGGAAACCATTTTTGAGAGATCCTTCAAAATCGCTTCTGCAGCCTTCACCACTGCTTCTGATGATGGATAATGCCTCCCACGAAGGCGTTTCTTCAGGCTAGGGAATAGAAAAAGTCACATGGGACTAAATACGAACTATAGGGAGGGTGAGGGATGCACTTGACCTTGATTTTTGCAACATATTCAGAAACAACATTGGCAATATGCGGCCGCGCATTATCGTAGTGCAGCATCCAGCCTGCTTCACGGAAATGTGGTCTTTTGCGCCTGATATGGACTTGCAATGTTTTCAGGACATCCCTGTAGTATTGTCCAGTTACTGATGTGTGTGCAGGTACAACATGCTGATAAACCATTCCATGAATATCAAAGAATGAGATGACCATAACTTTCCCAACAGAAGCAACAACTTTTGCTTTTTAGGGGGTTGGTGATGAAGGAGATTTCCACACTGAGCTTTGCTGTTTGCTCTCAGGATCAAAATGATGAAGCCAAGTTTCATCAGCAGTGATTACGTGTAAAAGAAACCCCGGATCTTCCTCTAACATCAACTTGAACTGCATGCAGACCTGCATGCGAATGTCCTTTTGTTCGGGAATCAACAGTCTTCACAAACACGTTTCATGTGTAATGTTTCTGTCACCAACGTGTGGATGGCACCCAATGAAATGTTCAGTATTTCAGAAAGTGATCTTAAGGTAATTCGTCGATCCTCTCTCACAATGGCAGCAGCAGTGTTGATGTTTTCTTCCGTAAGAGCAGTAACTGGAGCACCGGGTCCACCTTCCTTTGAAATTGATTGTCTCTCCTCTTTAAACATTTTAAACCACCTTTGAGCTGTGATGTAGGGAAGAACAGACTCTCCTTAGGCCTCCTGTAACATTGTATAGGCCTCAACTGAAGATTTGTTGACATGAAAGGAGAATTTCAAAGTCGCATATTGTTCATCACGTGTTAGCTCCATTGCAGCGGTAGGCGACACTGAACATGTCTGAACTTGCCTGGTTCTCACAGACGGGAACCAGGAGTACCAACAATGAAACTACTACGGCGTGTTTGTTTCACATTAAGCTAACAGAATATAATAAGATTGAATTTTAGTACGAAAAATTATGACCGTTAAAAAAATATGATCATTCTTTATTGAACAGCCCCAGTATATATGTTCCTCTGCTTGAAATTCCCGCTAAAGAAGAGGCAATAGCCCGCTTCCCCCTCACGAGAAATGTCAGAGCCAGAGAACGGACGGCGGAACTGTAGTTCACTGTGTACTACGTTACGTTGTTCGCACATTTGATGGTCGTGCTGTACATCTGACGTCATCCACACTCTAAGTGCAGCTAACTAGTATCACATGCAAGCACGCATATCTCCGACCTTCACTTATTACTAAAAGGAAACAGAACTAGGTAAGAAAAACAATCCCAAACAGTTCACATAGTCTAAATGCTTTTTAATAATGTATACTGAGCTCTCAATGATCTAATGAATATAAATCAACAATGCAGGTAACACTTTCTCATAAACATCAGTTATAACAATAAGTGGACATTATCATTGTTATGTACAAATGTTCTAAAATTAAGAAGTACAATGTATTTATAAGCTCTTCAGACAGACTGAATCATTCTTTGTTTACATCTGATTACTTACAATTCAAATTTAAGTAGAAGAACTGTTCCCTTGTGGGGGAAATGCCAGACACACTAAAGAGTGTTGTTAGCTTCTGTGCACAGGCTTGGCACAACAAACTGTATAACTAAATGTGCTATTTTCACTCCTACTCAGGCAAAAGTCTAACTTGTTAAAGATTTAGAAAAACTGCATCCATCATCCTTGTTACAGGAAATAGAAGAAACCAGATTCATACTCCGACATATCATCTCTGCTACTCTCTACACTGTTTCTGGAAGCTTCCAGTTCATCTTGAACACATTAATCAATGGAGATTGGGCAAGAGCTACCATAAAAACAGTTTTTTTAAGATTTATTATAAAAAGTTATCATTACTAAGTCATATAGCATTACTATTGTTTAATATTATGCATTTATATCCTTAAAAGAATGTGAGGGGATAAAATCATTTGCCAGTGTATGTCACACATCATTCTGTTTATCTTTTAGTAGATAATCTACTCAAACAAAACATTTTGTATCAAATACATGTTTTGTGGCCTTGTAATCAAAATTAAAAAAAAATTATTGAATAAAAAATGTTGATAAAGAAATTTTGGATAAATACCAAACAAAGAGCTCAAAGGAAACCTTCCCTCTAGGTGCGAAGTGTGGTATGATACTTACGGAAGTGCTACCTGCTTACAGGCAACTAGTTTTGAACCCAAGCCCACGAGTTGCAGATATACAGGAGCTGCTTCCCTAAACGTCATGCCATGCTTCGCTACTGCTCCTCTCCCACTCCAAACTACCCTTTACATGCAAAATTTTTTATATTCTCAAAAATTGTTTTAATATTAACAAATAAAATGTATGATAATTGAAAAGGCAAGTTGGAATTAACACTGTGAAGTAATGTAATAATAATAATATCAGACTTTCCGTGAATTTAACATCATCCTGGCACCAGTAAACGAATTCAATATAAAAAAAATCTCTTCATAAAACCAAAAACAAACCAAATTCCTCTGGAAAAGAAGTCTGGCATTTATAGAATTAATTGCTCGCACTGCAAGAAGATATATATTGGAAAGAAACGCTTGTTTTTCTCTTCAAAGTTAAATGTTTGCTTGAAAGAGACAAATATTTAATTGGTAAATATTTTAATGAGGAAGAGATAAACAAAACAGATTTGATTAGAGAAGTTTCATATTGTACATAAAAACATGTTCAAGGGATTAATGTATATTGTCATCAATTGCATTATTTCGTTGGAGTTGCGACAAGCCAGTGCTGGTCACACGTGGGCAGGAAAGAAAGAGACAGATACAAGTGCTGAACGCTTGCCGAGAGAGAGAAAGAAATAGAGAGAGAAAAAGACAGATATAGTCTGGAATTTCCTGCTGCCATCGTGATTGTTATCGAACATACGACTGAATTCTAGAAGAACGGCTGAAGGCATAAAAGCCGGCAAAGTGTTAGTTGCTAGTCAGTTGCTAGTGAGCTGTTAATTGTGTGTGTGCAGCTATTTGAAGTGTACCACAAGTGATTTCTTTCATTTCTTTACTTGTGGTGAAGCAGCAAGAGACCTTGAAGACTGCATTTGTGTATGTTACGTCATTCTGCTGCTGTCGAGGTTGTACAAAGCGTGTTTTTACTTTTAATAAAGAGCATTTTAAATTTCTGCAAACAAGACTTTTAATCCTACAAAGTTACAATATATCACTGATATTTGGACAAGGGAGTCAGTAGCAGCAGTCTTGGTCACTCTGCAGGGAAGCATAGGGCCTTGATAAAAGCACGTCGTTGATCTCTCTTGCTTGCCAATGCTTTAATCTCATGCCAGCTTTTCCTGCCTGTTTAGATTATCTCTGATCGTGTTATACCATGTTACCCTAGGTCTTCCTCTATGTCTACTCAATCCCTGGGAGTTACAATCAAATGCCATTTTTGTGACGTCATTTTCTCTCCTAATACATATCCGAACCACTTCCACTTTTTAAATTTAATTTCTTTACAGATTTTGTGCTGATCTGCTCTTTTCCATTGTTCTTTTGATTATAATCTCCGGCCACCAGATACCCATTACTTTCTCAGGCAACGGTTTACGAAGTTTATAAGTGCCTTCCAATTTGCTTAGTGGCTTTCCAAGTTTCACATTTAATATTTGAATCAAATAATCTTAATTTAAGCCTTAATGAAATTTGCTTTGATCACCAGATTGATTTAATTTGGATGAAGCCATATCTAGCTTCCTTTATTCTGGCACTAATACCTTCATCGAGCTGCCATTCACACAGATTATACCACCCATGTATATTAATTCATTTATACCTTCTTTTTCTTCTCCTTCTAACATAAGAGCAGAATCAGCTCTACTGCTAATTCTCATTTTTTCATTTCATGCTTATTTAATTCCAATCCAGCATGGATACGAATGCCAAAGCGAGTGAAAAATAGTGCAGTATTCACTCATTAGAGTGAACAGAAGAGAGAAGAGAAGTCCAATACAAGGGACATTTAAAATTATGCTGAACCACTCTCAACAGAAGTTTCTATAGGACTAAGGCAGCTTTTTTAGTAAATATTGCATCTAAATTATGTAAATAGTTTTTTGGGATATATCTTGAGTATAGATTTATATAAAATGAAACTTTCAAGAAAGTTTTTTCATTGAAATCACTGAAAGTGATTTAGTCTGTCTCACTGTTTACATCATTCAACAGAAACTCAAAATAATAAAATGATACATCATAGATCTTAAAAAGTCCTAAAACAACTTTTCTGTTACCTAGCAACTGAAAATCTGTTCCCATATTATGAGGGAAAGATACAAAATAATTTGAATAATTTCCTTAAAATTACAATTGTTTTTAAAAATGCAAACATAACCTCAATAATCCATACACTGGCAAATAACCTTACTCCCTGCCAAAGATACAAATATACCAACTTTATACACATTAAATTATTTATCATTTGCATATTATTGATTATGTTTTAATTTTAGCACAATAGCTCATTTACATTGTTTTATTTATTTTATAAAAAGAGATAGAAGAATCTACTAAGAGTTTTAAGATAGTATTTAAAAGTGAAGAATGCAACAATTAGGACAATTTTTTTATAATTCCCATTCTTAGCTTGGGTTTTCCAAACTTTATCCAATGCATTCAATTGTTTTTAATTATATAAAGAGAATTATTTAGCACATTTGTGGTTTTCTGTCTTATTTATTATAAAATAAACTGTCCTAAATGTTATAATGTGCAAGGAAGAAGAAGATTTTATTTATTTATACTTTTGTTGGCTTCCCCTCTTAGATTTCTGTATTATATTTTCTTATATATATCCTGGTTAGATAAACAACATTCTCTTATTTTCAAAAGACTCCCAGAGTTCTTTATTAGAGTTCACTTGCTGGATTCACCATTTTATGAACAGTTAAAAGCAATGTATTTTCAGTAAGAACAAACAACTAAGAAAAAGAAACACATGTCTCAGTTTCAGTTGCAATTTGGATGTTTTCTTTATGCATCTCTATGGTTAAGTTTGTTATTTCCAAAATATTTCCTCAGTTAAGGAATCACATTTGAAATATATTGGTATTTCTGGTAAATATATAAAAACCATTCATTTGTTCTTTTAAATCAGAATGTGTAGCAACATGGAATATATATGCAATGGAATTATGTTTCTGTGCACATTCATTATTAACTGAAGTAAAAGTAAAATAGAAATCCAGAGGTCATTGAATGTAAAATGAAAAGTTAAAATTTAGCTGCATGGCATTTGTTGGAAGGCTATCTTATTCTTTCCATTACTGCCAACTTGAAACACAGGAAAAAAAAGGGCATTTGGAATTTTGCAGATTAATAAGAAATAAGAATGGCTTATAGTTATGATACCTTGCAATTTTCTGTATTCTAAAGATTTTACACATTATATTAAAATTACTGTATTTATCCCTTTTAGTCACGGTGCCCTTTATATATAACGGACATAAGCAGTGTTTTCCTATTTGTAATTTGGTATTTTTCTGCTATAATTTTATTGTACTGTCCTTAACCAATTAAACACATTGTTGCGAATCCATTATTACGACTGGTGGCATATGCGCACAAAGGGTTCGGCATGGAGCGATAACAGACAGATAATACACTGTGGAGATAAAAAGTCTGCAAAAACAGATAAAGATAGCCCGGAGATTAAAGACTTGCAGACACAGATAAAGTTAGATGTCTGGAACATTCATGTTTTGTCTGGTGACGTGTTACAGAACAGTCTCGAATTATCAATGGAGGTAATATATAAAAGATTGTGACATGCCAGCGGAGAGTCGTAACAAGAGTTGTAATTGAAACTGGTGTGTTTCTTTGTTGTGGTCAACAACCTTGGTAGATTGTAATTGCGTATGTGACGTAATTCTACTACTGTAAGGATTGAGCAAGCGTATTTCTACGGAAATAAAGAACATTTTGAATTTCTGCAAATTGGACTTTTAATTCTACGAACTCACAATATGTATTTGAGGTGTTCTGAATTGCACAACATTATTTTTTTTTACAATTCACATTGTAGTGTTTTTTTTTCTATAGTAAAATCCATGCCACCACTGCCAAATGATACCTCGCCATCATCCACATGTAGAGTCACACCAATTATTTTATATGGGACCTTACAGATCCTTTGTCACAGGCATATTTGACTGCAGTTGTCGAGACTCAAACTCACTACCTACAGCTTAGAGTGAAAGGCCAGTGTACTTTGTGTCACTGTAACAATCATGACTATTCAAGTCTATTGCCTGAAGGTGTCCCAAATGACCTTATCAAAACCTGTTTTGATTTAGAGGAAAAGCAGCATAAGTAACACAATAATTCCTGACTGAAAGGGTTATGCAAAGAATGCTTGCTTCTTGCAATAGTACTTAAATGTCTTCAAATTACCAACAAAATATAAATATTTTGTGTATTATATAACAAGCTGTACTCATTTCATAAATGGAATTTAAATCACATGACAAATGCAGGTTGCAGTTGTGTGTTGAACAGCAAAACTATATAAACCGCATTTTTAACTATAAGGTGGCATTCAAAGAGTCTGCATATCTCTTTAGAAGACAAATGAATGGATAGCTAATGGAGTTGGTGTTATGAGAACAAATCATAATAAAGTTAAATGTAGCGAGTGTAAATCGTGGAGCATGGAGTAGGTTATTTAACTAGTGATATTATAACCTTGTTACATATTATTGTTGCTGCTTCTACAGCAGATTTTGAATCAAACTGTCACTGTAAACATGTTGAATTAAACATTTTAATTCATATGCAGTGTAGATAGCTGCATCGTGTAAGTGTTTTATAGTTATGTAGGTGGATGTACATAACTTTCAGAGTGTAGTAACCCTTCAAATGATCTCATAAACATGATTACAAATTACATTGTACATTATAGTACTTACTTTTCTGAATTCGCAAAGTGCAAAATATAGAGGTGTTCCAAAACTGTCACCAAACGCCGTGACTGTCTTTAACCTCAAACTAATTTCAGTTCATGTCCAGGCCTTGTGTAACTCCCGTTCCATTAACTGTTCTTTCACTTAATGTTAAAACTCACATGATTCTCCTGAAATTTAAGCCACTACTTTCAGATGTTGGAGATTTATAGACTTTCAACTGTCGAACTAATGATTTAAACAATCTGTATCTTTAATAGACAACTGAAAGCTTTAAACAAAACATTGTGTCATTAAGGCAATGTACAGTAAAACCTTGTTAACCCGGATGTCTGGATAACCCAGAGCAGTTCTGAAAAACAAAATTATATTGTTTAGCATAGTAAATGAAGACTTGAACTTCTAATGTTAAAGCGGATGGGAGATCATGCTACTTGTCAGTGATACACTAAACTGAGACAACAGAAGCTCACTGCTGTTATGACCCACACACAAGCAGTAACAAACATAGAGAAATTGATGTTTTATTTCGAGAGTCAAGACAAAACATTGACAAATGAACTTCTAATGTTAAAGCTGATGTGAGATAAGTGATACACTAAGCTGAGACAACAGAAGCTCACTGCTGTTATGACCCACACACAAGCAGTAACAAACATAGAGAAATTGATGTTTTATTTCGAGAGACAAGCCGAAACATTGACAAATGAACTTCTGATGTTAAAGCAGATGTGAGATCACGCTACTCGTAAGTGATACACTAAACTGAGACAACAGAAGCTCACTGCTGTTATGACCCACACACAAGCAGTAACAAACATAGAGAAATTGATGTTTTATTTCGAGAGTCAAGCCAAAACATTGACAAATGAACTTCTAATGTTAAAGTGGATGTGAGATCACGCTACTCGTAAGTGATACACTAAACTGAGACAGCAGAACCTCACTGCTGTTATGACCCACACACAAGCAGTAACAAACATAGAGAAATTGATGTTTTATTTCGAGAGTCAAGCCGAAACATTGACAAATGAACTTCTAATGTTAAAGCGGATGTGACATCACGCTACTCGTAAGTGATACACTAAACTGAGACAGCAAAAGCTCACTGCTGTTATGACCCACACACAAGTAGTAACAAACATAGAGAAATTGATGTTTTATTTCGAGAGTCAAGCCGAAACATTGACAAATGAACTTCTAAAGTTAAAGCGGATGTGAGATCACACTACTCGTAAGTGATACACTAAACTGAGACAGCAGAACCTCACTGCTGTTATGACCCACACACAAGCAGTAACAAACATAGAGAAATTGATGTTTTATTTCGAGAGTCAAGCCGAAACATTGACAAATGAACTTCTAATGTTAAAGCGGATGTGACATCACGCTACTCGTAAGTGATACACTAAACTGAGACAACAGAAGCTCACTGCTGTTATGACCCACACACAAGCAGTAACAAACATAGAGAAATTGATGTTTTATTTCGAGAGTCAAGCCGAAACATTGACAAATGAACTTCTAAAGTTAAAGCGGATGAGAGATCACACTACTCGTAAGTGATACACTAAACTGAGACAACAGAAGCTCACTGCTGTTATGACCCACACACAAGCAGTAACAAACATAGAGAAATTGATGCTTTATTTCGAGAGTCAAGTTGAAACATTGACAAATGAACTTCTAATGTTAAAGCGGATGTGAGATCACGCTACTCGTAAGTGGTACACTAAACTGACAATGGAAGCTCACTGCTGTTATGACCCACACACAAGCAGTAACAAACATAGAGAAATTGATGTTTTATTTCGAGAGTCAAGTTGAAACATTGACAAATGAACTTCTAAAGTTAAAGCGGATGTGAGATCACACTACTCGTAAGTGATACACTAAACTGAGACAACAGAAGCTCACTGCTGTTATGATCCACACACAAGCAGTAACAAACATAGAGAAATTGATGTTTTATTTCGAGAGTCAAGTTGAAACATTGACAAATGAACTTCTAAAGTTAAAGCGGATGAGAGATCACACTACTCGTAAGTGATACACTAAACTGAGACAACAGAAGCTCACTGCTGTTATGACCCACACACAAGCAGTAACAAACATAGAGAAATTGATGCTTTATTTCGAGAGTCAAGTTGAAACATTGACAAATGAACTTCTAAAGTTAAAGCGGATGTGAGATCACACTACTCGTAAGTGATACACTAAACTGAGACAACAGAAACTTGCTGCTGTTATGACCCACACACAAGCAGTAACAAACATAGAGAAATTGATGTTTTATTTCGAGAGTCAAGCCGAAACTTTGACAAATGAACTTCTAAAGTTAAAGCGGATGTGAGATCACACTACTCGTAAGCGATACACTAAACTGAGACAGCAGAAGCTCACTGTTGTTATGACCCACACACAAGTAGTAACAAACATAAGAGAAATTGATGCTTTATTTCGAGAGTCAAGCCGAAACTTTGACAAATGAACTTCCAATGTTAAAGCGGATGTGAGATCATGCTACTCGTAAGTGATACACTAAACTGAGACAACAGAAGCTTGCTGCCTTTTTTACTAGCAACTAGTTTGCAGTACAGTGCAATTTATGAACTCTATTAAAAATATTTTGCTGATGCTGTACAAGTTCTTTTTTTAATCATTTTTCTGTCATTCTCTGGATAACTTGGATTTTTGTTAACTGGTTTGGCCCTGGTCCCAAATGATCTAGGTAAATGACATTCTACTGTGCTATTTAACTGCTAAAACAATTTATTTGTATTAGAATTACTCCAAAAGTGTCTCTTATTTATAGACTATTATGGATCATTAATAACCAGAGCACAATGTTGCATAAAAACTATTTTATATTATGCTTCTTATATGAAATAAAAATAACTTGTGATGCTATTTTCTTGTAAAACAAACCATTCATTGTACCAGTGAGCCCAGAAACCCCAAAGCAAAACCACTTGTACTCTACAATGCAGCATTTCAAATATGAAATTGAAATACAAGGGGCGTCCAGAAAGTAAGCTCTGTTTCAATTTATCTCCGCTGCAGTGCTGCGATCGCAGTTCCGCACATGTGTGGTGGACGCTCTGTATCAATGAGAAGAAATGTGCACCATTGTAAGATCGCTGTCAGCCACGTACGCTTTGTTGTGCTTGTTTACAATGTCAGTGTTGATTGAAAATCCTGCCGCTTGTGAAATCAGATCTGTGATTTGTTTTCTGAATGCTAGGAAAGTGAAACCAATTGAAATTTATTGGCAAATTTGCGATGTCAAAAGGTGTTATGTTTCTTCACGACAACGCACGACCACATACTGCAAATGCGACAAAAAACATCCTACAGGGATTTGGCTGGGACGTGTTTGACCGCCTTCCGTAGAGCCCTGACCTCGCTCCTAGCGACTTTCATCTGTTTTTGCATCTTAAATCTTTCCTTGGCGGTCAACACTTCAACAATGATGAATAGCTAAAAGAAAATGTTTCCAACTGGTTGAAGACACAGGCGGTAAACCTCTATGAAGAAGGTATACAAAAACTTGTGCCACGCTATGACAAATGCCTGCAAAATTTCGGCAGTTATGTGGAAAAGTAGTTTAAGAGTTGTAGAATTTTGTGCAATAAATAATTTTTCCGTATCTGTACACAATTTAATTTTATTACCAAACAGAACTTAATATAATTTTGAGTTGAACTAATACTCAATGCTCCATTTATTGCTAGTATTTACCTAGAACGCATTTCGTTAGGATCCTCCTAGCATCATCAGCTGATGATGTTAGGAAGATCCCAAGGAAACATGTTCTAGGTAAATACTAGCAATAAATGGAGCATTGAGTATTAGTTCAACTCAAAATTATATTAATTTTGTGCTTCATTGTATCATAGTCCTTACACATTGGAAAACAGAACTTACTTTCTGGACGTACCTCATATATGCTATCAGTTCTTCATTAACAAATTTTAATGTACTATACCATATTGCAAGTACATTATAATGCAAATAAAAGCATAATTTACTTCAGTTTTAACAACTCTTTTAATAAAAATTGCAACTGCACCTAAGACAGGGTTGAATTTCAACGAGAGTAGCTGAAGATGTGTCAACGTGCGTTGTTTTGAACTCAAATCCAGTCTTAAAGTGGTGAATCTCGACCAATAGAAATACAAAGTTCTGCCATATCTGCTTAATCAAGTCATGTCTGTTAACATATCAACATTTGCACAGTCTTTACTCTGAAGAGAAACATTTTGTAATCATAACAAACAGCTCACAAAATAGTTTAAAAGGCATAGCAAAAGTTTCACTCAACACTCCATCAAAAACTAGCGCTTACAATTTCTATGACAGAAAATCATAAGACACCTACAAATTCCTTTACACAGCATTTATTTACACTTCCTTTTATAACCTTCACCACAAACAACTAAAACACATCATTGTGTTACTCTCAAAATCATAATACAATAGCAACTTAAAAAGTAATTCACTTTTTTGTATTCTTTGTTGCAATGACAAAAATATTCTGTATTTACAAGCTTATGTGCTATATAGAATTTTATTTTTATTCTAAGCATATAATAATTTTAAAAGCTAAGTTGCAACAAAACACATTTTACTGGTTGCATTGTTTAATATACCTTTGTGCTTTATAAATAAATAATTTGGAAAATAAACATAAATGTTTTGCATTTTTGAAAGTTATTAGATCTAATTGTAGGTTTCAAAATTAAAACTTTTTATTTCATAATAAACTGTAATGAAATAAACAGTTCTGCATGAATCTCTCTTGCTCTCTCTTTTTCAACTTTCTTTCTTACATTCATTGCCTTTCCCTCTCCCCCCATGTTGCATATATTATAAATTACAATGATTTATTTAATAAGCTAGTTTTGTGCATGTTTGTCTGTGCAGGCAAATGTGTGCGCATGACTTCATTCTCAAAACATATAATGTAAAGAACATTTATCAAAATTTGACCAGTTTTTTGCTGTTGCCTGCTTTCATGTAGTTATAGTCTTGGGAAAACATTGGTAAGAGACTTTTAGAAGATTTTTTATAACCTATTTGCGTCTTCAGCATAAAAATATACATACTTGTAAATTGGAACATTTTTATAAAAATGATAAACATTTTGCATTTTACAGCAATCCTGGCAAAATGTTTATTCGGTGAAGAATGATAGTCGTGGTTTAATAATCAGCCGTCAACTAAATTTGAATGTTTGATGAATCTTGGGAAATATTTGGCTAATAGAAAACAAAACAAAAAAGCTGCAATAACTCTCTTGTAGTACATAAGATGTCCCCATCCATTCCATAGCCGACAACCTATCCATGAACTACACCAAACTCCTCTGTTGTTTAAGTAGCCTTTCAGCCTATGTTGGACTATTGAAGTAGTTACACTTTTCACAGTTTCTTGTTTAATATTTAGTATTAAATATTACTTTTTAATTTTAATCATACTAAAATTTGGTTAAATGCATAATGTAAACAAATACTGGTTAAGCAAAAGTTAAAATTCTTTGATGTTTCCATGTTTTTAACACAACAATTTATACTTTTGCAAACAAATACCTTTTGTTTTTGTTTATTGTGCCATGTATTCTTTCACATGTCAGTTCTCCCTTGTAACTATAAAGAGCCAACCAGTTCTCATTGGTTTCATTTATTAAATGTTAAATGAAATAATTTACTTAGTGATACTGCATTTCCTTTTATTGTTAGATAAAAATATATATTTATTTTGTTTGTTCTCACTGAATTCCTTAATTAGTAATGAATTGTTGTTATTAAGTAATTATAATGTACTGCACCTTCAAGGACGTACACAGAGAATGCACATTTGGGCTGAAATACATGCTATCCATTACATAGAAAATGAAGCTAGTTAAGTGAAGCAATAAATATTACACAAATATAGATATTTGTTACTAAGGCTCCACTTATCTTAAGAAATTGATGTTAATACTTCTTTCTAATGGAAATCGATTTCAAAAGCAAATTGCTTTCAGCCTCAGTCCATCAAGAACAAACTCCGAAGTCAAGGAAATCTCAGTTACCATGTTTTTTCTTATGTTTTTACCAGCATTACCAACATCTGAAGACAAAACAAACCTAAAAACAGAATCAACTGCTGGTATGTCAAAATTCATTATGCAATGTTTATTTTTTTAAATAAATATCTTTTCCAAAACTATTAAATCTATGGGACCATTTAATTTTTTTAATAATTTAACTTTGGCATTTATTTCATGGTTAAATGAAATTTTTTAAAGAGTTTTAAAATTTTTTTAAAGATCATTTTTGGTCATTTAACCATGAAATAAATCCCAGTGGCTGGGATCAGAGATAGACAAAGCTCTGTGGGGCAGTGTATTGAGAACTCCCAGCGTTCAGATAGAGATTGGTGTATGTAGGCTTGCGGTATACAGCATGCCCCAGTGTACCGTTGCTGTTTCTTGAAACAAGAATGTCTAAGAATGGAAGAGTTCCATCCTTCTCCACTACCTGGACTATGATATACAAACTTAAGGTAATTTTGAATCCAATTATTACTACATGATTCATACAGGGTGTTTCGAAAC
Source organism: Mantis religiosa (assembly GCA_030765055.1). Taxonomy (NCBI): domain Eukaryota; kingdom Metazoa; phylum Arthropoda; class Insecta; order Mantodea; family Mantidae; genus Mantis; species Mantis religiosa. Next base: position 5,440,570 of record JAUKNK010000320.1, on the reverse strand, counting down.
AACACCAAACGAGTGTGAGTGAGTGAGTGTGTAGTGTTTTAGGACCCGTCGACACCAAACGAATATATAGAAGTAGCTGCTCTGCTTCTATGTGACACATACAGATAGTCTTTACCGTCAAAAGAGCCACATAAAAGCACTCCAGAATGACGGTGGATTAGGCAGTGACAGGAATAACGCCATGTGCCTCACACTATCGAAGTTCGCAAGTAGCTGACACACCGTGTTGCGTGCTGTAGCTGTTTGTAAACATACCGGCATACACAACGGTAGCTTGCTACTTTTAAAAATTTCTTTGGCTTATGAAACCGCAATAAAGAAGTTATTCCTTAGTTATTTGTTTATGGGTGTTTAATGTGTTCCAACATTCTGTTATAACAGTAGCTGACGGCAAATAAGCTAGTGGACATATACAACATAAACCTTTTAGAGGGAAGTTAATGTTAGTGAGATTGAGGATGGAAGCATTAAATGATAAACAGAACAGAGAACAATACCAAAGAATTGTAGATAAAGTTAACCAGAACTAAATGTTTATGCAATGAGACAAACATTTTATTTCGCTGTGTTTGATAATACTAAAGACATTGGATCCCATACACCTTTAAAGGGATATGAAGTTTACGAGTCCTGCTGAAGTCAGTCCCGAGGGCAACACGCAGGGATAGTCTGGTTCACAACGCGTAGCTTTAGTTTCATTACAACTACTGCCCGCCACACAGGTAGATCTGCCTTCCAGGGAGTGTTAATAGCATTACTTTCACAACAATAATTGGACAATCTCCATTTTATAAATCAAAACTTTTGGATATTATCAACAACCATTAAACAGCTTGAAGAATATAATTTCAAGCTGTCTAAAAGCAGTCAAGGATATGTCTGCAAAAATTAACAATATAGAGAAAGCACCGCCTACCAAACGAACAAAAAATAAATTGTCCAGTATTCAACACAGAAATACTGGATTTTCAGTGCTACGTAATATAAGAAATAAACTAAGTCTCAGACAAACACATGAAAATGATTTGTACTACTTATATGCACCATTAACGTCATGTGACATTGAATGAACTTTTTCCCAATATTTTTATATTGTTTCAGCAAGAGTGACAGAAAATTCACATTCGACAATTTACGGATGTACATGGTTGTTCACCATAATTCCCGCAATGAAAGCAATGAGGAGGATAGCATATTGTAACATAGCTTACACTTTGTATCCATACTGGAGTGTACAGACACAGCACATCGGTATACTTGTTGACATCGGACGTTTGTTGATGTCGCGCCTGACCTTGTATAGTACCTGTGTCCGTACATTGATTGCTAAGGTGTACGAGATCCGATGTCTGATACTAAATAAAGCATTTGTGACTAAAAAGGAAGCTGTTGATTTTGCAGTAACTGGTTGAAAGTAACATCTAGCAAAATGAGCAACCTTGGAACTGTCCGACTCATTAGTCAACTGTCCTTTTTTTTTTTTTTTTTTTTTTAGTTAATTGATGGAAATTAATCATTTCTCCACACTAGCCGTATATAGGCATGAAAAATTCAATGGCATGGCCAGGATTTGAACAACGGATCTCCCGGTTTTCATCCAGTTGCTCTTAACCTTTGAGTTACCATGGTTAACGTGCCGTCCTGACATTAAATTCTCCATTTGACTCATATATTTCCCCGGTAGACCACTAGGGGCTCTTGCATCTGAGATACACCATTTGTGGCAACTTACTATTGTAAGTACTTGAGTCCCAGGTTTCATAATTTAACTCTTATTATTTTAGTTAATTGATGGAAATTAATCATTTCTCCACACTAGCTGTATATAGGCTAAGGTTTTTGATATATAGAGTCAACATGAAAAATTCAATGCCATGGCTGGGATTTGAACCATGGATCTCCTGGTTTCCGTCCAGTTGCTCTAACTCATTGAGCTACCATGGTCAACGTGCCATCCTGACATTAAATTCTACATTTGACTCGTATATTTCCCCAGTAAACCACTAGGAGCTCTTGCATCCGAGATACTGCCATTTGTCCCATTACCTAAAAGCGAGACTGATAAAGAGCAAGGAGTAATGTTTTTGTTTTCGTGGCTGGTGTGTCCCAATAACAACTTCTGAGAGTCGCACCCCAGGGTTCCTGCACTGCCTAATCACAAAATAATGTAATATTTAATGCTGTATAAAATTAAAACTAAGAGAACTTTGAAGCTGCGACACCAAAATTCGGACTAGTTAAGTTATAAACTACGAGACAGCTATACTCGTTCGGTGTCATTTCGAAACAACCTGTATATTGCTAGTGTTTACCAAGAATGCGTTTCGTTATGACCTTCCTAACAAAACACTGAGTCAACATTAGCTGAGGAGGTTAGGAAAGTGCTAACAAAACGTGCTCAGTGTAAACACTAGCAATATATGGAGCATGGAGTACTAGTTCAACTCAAAATTATTTTACTTTGGTTATACTGCAAGAATGCCAGAAACTATGGAAATTTAAGAAATTCAGCCAAGTAAAATAATCTCAAATAATTATAATTTATACAAAACAAAATGCTATGTGAGTTAATATTGAATAAATACAGAAAATAAATAACTATTTAATTAACTTTAAAGAGAGTCGATTAAAGACACTAGACAACACTTACTTTTAAATTTTTCCGGAACTAGTTTCAGAGGCTTTGCCTCTATCATCGGCTACTAAAGGAAACCACAACTCTCTCATCTACAGAAACTAATATGATTTTCAAAAAATTCACTTACCATCCATGGGCCTATGATAAATTCAAAAAAGTCTTCAAAAAACAAAATATTCAACTAGCACCAGTCAACCATTTCTCCTTAAAAAACCTAATTTGCTCAAACATCAAAGATGCCATTCCATCAAACAAAAAATCTGGTATATATCAAATTGAATGCAATGACTGTAGTCAAATTTATATTGGAAAAACAAAAAGAAATTTAGAAACAAGAGCAAAGGAACACTTTAGAAACATAAAATATAAACAATTAGAAAAATCAGCAGTTGCCACACATTTTTGGGAAAAAAACCACAACATAAATCCAGAACCAAAACTACTGAAACATATATCAGGAAAACAAGAACTATCCACATGGGAACAAATCTTCATTTCAAAAAATAGGAACAAAGTATTTAATTTCGACATCCCCCAGAAGGATTTGTTCAGCAAGTTCCTTGAGCCGCCACCAGAGGAGACCTGTGACAAGGTATCGTCAGCTACACCAACGAGAATCAGTCGAGAGCCGGCCGATGATAGAGGCAAAGCCTCTGAAACTAGTTCCGGAAAAATTTAAAAGTAAGTGTTGTCTAGTGTCTTTAATCGACTCTCTTTAAAGATAATTTATCATAACAACACTGTTTTCAACACTTCCAAGAAAGTAATTGTAATATTGGGCTAACAAGTCTTCAAGAAGTGAAAAACAACACCTGATCGCACGAAGTAAATAAAGCAGCTGACAATATGGCGGACGAGGTAACCTCTTTAAAATTTAAAACCCATGATGGATTCAACGAACATTTTGGAAATAAACATGACATAAAATTATTTTTAAAACTGCAAGAGAAGAAAAGAAACATTTTTGCTAATATAAAGTTCCTAAAACTGTGTTTACGAAACAAAGTAACACCCCGATTTGTCCGAAAAATAGTAAAACAATGCAATGGAAATCCGCAACAAAGGGCGGCGGAGAGAAAGGTTTTAAAATTAGAAATTAATCAGCAATACAAAAATTTGGATGAGATAGAATTAAAACTTTACAAAATTCATTCAGTTTTAACGAAAGCGCTGGGAAACGTGATGTGGGAAAACTTTGAACATAATTATTTGGCAATCCTAAGCAAGAAAATGAAAGAAAAGACATTACGACTTAAACACAAATTGGCCAATCTGTGCAACATGTCTTCACACAGAAATACCGGGAAAAAGTTTAAAAACATCCGGAACATCAACGTATGTCGATCAGCAATCGTCACACACGCTAAATTCAATAGTGAAATAAGTTGCGTAAACGAAAAATCGAGCACGCAAATCTTTGAAAACGTAGTAAACCTATCTAAACAAAATTTCTCCACAAAAGAATTGGACCTTTTAAATAATGGATTAAAAACATGCGTCAGTTTCTCAAACAAAATTGAAGATTACATTGCAGACATCAACATTTCGACACAAATTCTACCAGTATCCATACAAAATTCAGTAAAAAGCCACTGTGAAAATATTTTGGAGGAAATAGAGAACAGATCCTTTCAGAAGAGAAAACATAATGCTATCCATTCTTTGAAACAGAAAAACGTTATTTACACAAAGGCAGACAAAGGCAACAAGATAGTCATAATGGAAAAATCAGATTATGTTGAAAAAATGGAAAAAATGCTAACTGACAACGAATATGAAACCATTAACAAAAATCCTCTAAAAACTTGCATACAGTCATATGAAAAAACAATAGCAAAATCAAGCATAATACCAAACAAATATGCAGTTAAACCGGATAACCCAACCTTACCTAGACTTTATGGCTTACCCAAAATACACAAACCATCCATAACAATGAGACCTATAGTTAGCAGTATAAATTCACCAACATACAAACTTGCAAAGTGGCTAACAAACAAATTCAATTCATTTCCAAAATTCGACAGCCTAAGCATCAAAAACACCTATGAACTTATAGAACACATTAAGGATACTGAACTAAAAGAAGAGGACACACTAGTCTCATTTGATGTCAAATCACTGTTTCCCAGCATACCAGTTAATCAACTCCCACCGTTGATAGAAAAATGGCTTAAATCACTTGGAATGGCATCATCTGAAATTTCAGACTACATTGAACTAACCAAATTATGCATAGAACAAAATTTCTTCCAGTTTCAAACAAAATATTATCACCAAACTTCAGGGTTAGCAATGGGCAACCCACTATCACCCTTCCTGGCCGATCTGTACATGAGTGCATTAGAAATAAGGATCAACAAAGGTTTCCCTTGGATGTTCAAACTCTGGCAACGATATGTAGATGACATCTTTGCAATAGTACCAAAAAAACACATCAGTGATGCACTAAAACTTTTAAATATCCAAGAAAAAAGCATCAAATTCACTGTAGAAATAGAAAAAGACGAGCATTTACCATTTTTGGATCTAAAAATAATGAGGAATAAAAACAGACTAAACTTTGGCATTTACAGAAAACCAACACAGACAGACAACTACATAAAAGCTAATGGCTACAACCCAAGATCCCACAAACAGGCAATCTTCAATAGTTTAGCACACAGACTGGTAAACATCCCTCTCACAGCAGAAGAATACAAAACAGAATACAACAAAATAATTGAAATAGCACAAAAAAATAACTTTCCCAAATCAATAGTGGACAAAAAAGTGAGCTTAGCAAAAAAGAAGAAGCTACTAAAGGAAACCACAACTCTCTCATCTACAGAAACTAATATGATTTTCAAAAAATTCACTTACCATCCATGGGCCTATGATAAATTCAAAAAAGTCTTCAAAAAACAAAATATTCAACTAGCACCAGTCAACCATTTCTCCTTAAAAAACCTAATTTGCTCAAACATCAAAGATGCCATTCCATCAAACAAAAAATCTGGTATATATCAAATTGAATGCAATGACTGTAGTCAAATTTATATTGGAAAAACAAAAAGAAATTTAGAAACAAGAGCAAAGGAACACTTTAGAAACATAAAATATAAACAATTAGAAAAATCAGCAGTTGCCACACATTTTTGGGAAAAAAACCACAACATAAATCCAGAACCAAAACTACTGAAACATATATCAGGAAAACAAGAACTATCCACATGGGAACAAATCTTCATTTCAAAAAATAGGAACAAAGTATTTAATTTCGACATCCCCCAGAAGGATTTGTTCAGCAAGTTCCTTGAGCCGCCACCAGAGGAGACCTGTGACAAGGTATCGTCAGCTACACCAACGAGAATCAGTCGAGAGCCGGCCGATGATAGAGGCAAAGCCTCTGAAACTAGTTCCGGAAAAATTTAAAAGTAAGTGTTGTCTAGTGTCTTTAATCGACTCTCTTTAAAGTTAATTTATCATAACAACACTGTTTTCAACACTTCCAAGAAAGTAATTGAACTATTTAATTTCCCAGATCACAATTTTGAATAGCATTTAATTAAATTTAATTGTGCTGTATGTTAAAGAAGTATATCATTTTTAGTTTTTGTAAAACAACTAAAGAAGAAACAGCAAAATAATGGCCAAACTTACATATACACAGAGAACTACAACAATTGCATTAGTTTTACGCTGTACTTCTGGGGCATGATGCTAGGCACTGAATGTGTGAAATATCTATATTAGAGGCACTTAACATGTACCTGGGAAGTTTTGGTTGACTAGTCAACTGTGGATGCTAGGTTAACAACCACTTCTCTGACAAAGGACAAAACAGAGCATAGTTTGACAGCTTCAGTGTCTACTATCACACCCCTTCATGCCTCGGTTTTCTTTCCTTTCTGTTATGACAACAACAATACATTACAAAGTTGCAATACGTTCATTACACATGAGGCTCTATTATTATTATTATGTGAAAGGCGTGAAAACACATTTTTGGGAGTTTGCAGCTGGAAAATGCTGGAAGGTTTTTGTAGAAACATTTGGCACAACAGCAACAATGTAAAAATATAATAATAGAATACAAGGCTCTGCATTGTAAACATGCTGTATAATCATTGCAATCAGAATTTGTTTTTGTTTTTTTCTTCTAACATTCATGATATGTACTAATGCTCACTTTTATGAGAACAGGCAGCTCTTAAAGTTCAGTTTGTATAAACTGCAAGCCCTGCGTTGTTTGCATTTGTATGAAGTCGAACTTATTTAACAGCTTAATACTTCACGTGTACTACGACAACTTCTATTTTGTTACATATTTAGTAGAGCTGTATCTACTATATATTTGGTATTAAGCACCAACAAACATTTACGAGAAGAAAAATATGCCACACACTTCAGATTCACCTGCATATGTAATTGACAACAAATAATTCATTACAAACCAATGGGTAGATGTGAAAGGGCACTGTAAATCAAATACAAGGGTGGGCCGAAAAGGTTGCTTGATATCTAATGTTAAGCAGTTGGTAAAGAAGCCATTCGCTCTCTTGTACTCCAGTATTTTGAGGTTATGTTGGTATGTTGACTAAAGGTTGGTTTCCATCCATATCTTCTTTAAGTGTACAGAAAGGACACAGAGGAGATCTCACTATACCAATACTGAATAAATGTTTATTGAGACAGTCATGGCGTGTTACAAGTCTAAAAGTTGCTACAGAGCATTTTCTTTGTAGCATACCAATCCTAGCTGCTATTACATAAATTATCCCATACTTTTCCTTTCGTTTGTAATATATTATCTTCTTTAGTTTTGTGATAATATGTTGATGTAATTATTCTTTTGATAGAGTGATAACTTAGTGGTTCAAATGAGTTTGACTTAATTTTATTGCCTTTATTGGCTAGAAAGTCAGCTGTTTCATTACCATGTATTCCGCAATGTGCTCGTATCCATTGAAATATTAATCCTTAAAATTAAATTGTAGATGTGTCATATTTTTTACACATCAGCTTCACTTATGTAACTATATTGAGGAGATGTTTCATGAACTATTGTTCACATCATCAGCTCTGTTGCGACTAAAGTTTGATCCAGTGGTGTAAGTAGTTCTGGAGTTGTTGCTACCATCTGTTGATTTTGTAATGAATTTAAATGTGGGGTTGTCTTCTGGTGGGATTTCGAAGTTCATTAGTTTGTTTTTATGCTTTTCTATATATATTCCTTTAAAACAATGACTTTTACATCTCACGCATCCCACAAAGTTCTAACAAATGCAGAAAGTTTACAAATTCTACATGAAAGCACTGCTAGCAATCTCATTCCTTTTCATTCAAAGAAGAAAAAGAGAGGGGTGACAACAATATGATAGACAACAGATGTTGCATGACTTGAAAACAGCTGAAGATGGAGACTTCAGTAACAACTGTGCTAGATTTTACATTGTACTTAATGTATGAATTGTGAACTCATTCACTCTGAATAACTTCACAAATCGAGCAACATTTTAAGTTTATGATGCCATCTAACTGACGTTTGCAAAAGCTTGGAGCATCTCCCATATGTACAGCCAGGAAAAGAGGTTCTAAAAAGTGTTTTATCTAGTGAGAAAAAGAAAAGAGCTCCATCTGGAAATAGTAAATATATGATTTATAAATGGAGACAGTGGGATCTTGCAATAAGTTGTGTGGAATGATTTTTGGAGCTGCAAAATCACAATTGCTTTAACATTTAGGAATAAAATACAAAAGAAAATTTTATCTTTTTTAGTTTACATTTATGGTTTCTTTTCTTTCTTTTATAAACTGTACTGTAGCTGGTCTCGAGACCAACTGAGAAAGGTGGAGGGGGTGGAGCACACCTCGTTAAAAATCCCAGGCTGAACTAACCCGGCTGACAGTACCTGAAAAGGATCTAGCCCAGGCAATGGGCGAGGTCCATACTGACGAACTATGACACGATGGAAATGGCACAAGGGAAGCCCATGTCTGGGATAATGGTAGTAACTACTAGTTGAAGGGGCACTTCTTGAGGTTGATACAAAAATGTTGGTCATCCTAGATTACATTGGATCCAGCAATTCTAAGGAGAACGGAATGGGTCATACAGATAATAGCACATGACTTCTCACATCTTTAATACAGCACATATAATATTATTAACATAGTTTTAATTTTATAACAGGCACCGTAATTTTCAGAATCTTCACTTGCAACAATGATAACACCTAACCTCATTTAACAATGCTCATTTCTTTTATGTTTGAAATTTCTCACTAGACACAATTATGCAATTCCTTGGTTTCTTTCGAAGTTAAACTGGAGAGCCCCTTTAAAACTGAACTTTAAGAGATGCCTTAATGATTATCTTTTCATAAAATCACATTTACTGTAGCACAGAAATAAAAAGATTGTAGCAGCAAGTTTATTCTATATAAAATGTCTCATTTAGAATTTTCTATATCACTTAGGATATTCTTGTGTAGAAGAAATAAAAACTGTAGCAATGCTTATGTTTTTGATAACTTTTGGAGTAGAAAGATTTACCTGGTGAAGAAATAGAACCAGTAGTAACTGTCCGACTTCATCTTTTAGAGCTATTTGCACCGAGTAGCAACATTAGGAAAATATTTGTGATTTGTTAATTTTTCCTCGACATCCTGGTATAGTTTTTATGTTCTTATACTCAGGATTCATTTAGTTTTTTAATGTGTTCATGCCTACTCCACAGATAAACTCAAATAGCACTGTCTTTACATCCTGTAACATATCAATCGTCTTTTACATTTTGAAGACTTAGTCTTTTATACAAAGTTTTATTTATAAAGACAGTGTAGTGTGTCAACAGTCAATTTCATGATTAAAAGAAGAAGTTGATTGCAAACCAGGGTTACCAAATCACCCAATTAGTCAGGTACCAAGTGGTTTTTAATGTTCTTTCTCAAGTTGAGTTAACAATTCACAAGATGGGATAAATAGCTAGTTTCCAAACTTACATAAGACACTTTCAGATTGGTGGCTTAATTCCATAATAGTAATTCAAACAACATGTACCAAAGTGTTGGCAACTGCTCACTTTTTGTTTTCACTCTTGGTCCATAACACAGATAAGAAAATGTGTAACAACTTGGCTGATAGTTTCATATACTGCACGAGTTGGAAAATAAGCCGCAATTTTGGTCCAAATTTCATTAGCTTATATTTGCTATACATCATATTGAGCCTCATATTCGTCAGCTTGGCTTTGCTGTTTAAACCTTTGCTCATTTGGAACAATATACAATTTAATGGAAATTAATTGTTCTTTCACACTATCCGTGTGTAGGACGCACTATTAATAGGAAGAGCCAGACTGAAAAATTCAATGCCATAGCCAGGATTTGAACCACGGATCTTCTGGTCTCCATCCAGCCACTCTAAACCCTTGAGCTACTATGGCCAACATGCCAACATGACATTAAATTCTCCAACTGATTCATGTTTTTTCCAGTAAACCATTAGGAGTTCTCATAAACACATGAGTCAGTTGGAGAATTTGTCATGTTGGCACGTTGGCCATAGTAGCTCAATGGTTTAGAGCGGCTGGATGGAGACCAGAAGATCTGTGGTTCAAATCCCGGCTATGGCATTGAATTTTTCAGTCTGGCTCTACGCTTTCAATATACTGTTTGCCACAGCAAAGAAAGTCCCAGGAGAATGAGATGTAGGGGGAAATGGCCGTTTAGACTCTGTTCCGATACCCTGCCTGCGTTATTTATGAAACAAGGACAGTTCAAAAACATTCTGAAGCCTTCTACTTTCATGACCAATACATTCTCGGTTTTAGTACACTGAGTGAATTCGTTTTGTGTTTTTTGAATGGTTCTACTGCTGTGTAGCATATGTTCTCCTTTGAACACATTCACTGACCTTATTGCACTGTGCAAGGATAGCACATTCCTGTCAGGGACTTTCTTTCCATTGGCGAACAGTTGCTAGAATTTAAATCTGACACTGGCAATACTTCATTATGCAACAATGCAAACTTTTACCAATGTTTTGATGTTAACATTGTGTATATTCTTTCATTAGCTTCTACCTAATTCAATTCAGTTTTAGAGAGAAGCTAAACATTAAGAAAGCCTGACGTACATTTGCTGTAATGAACGATAACTTGAGCAAACAGCATTATCAAGCCAAGTGTAGCTACGATGCAAGCTACAAACTTGTTTCTGTCAAAGCCACAACCCCAGAGAGGCCAGAAAAGGCATGGACTGGAGAAATCTAATATGTGACACTGAGTTATTTCAGAATAAAAATGGTACAAAACCGTTTCAGTCGAGGACCATTCAGAGGACTAAAATGTGCTTTAAAAACTATTTGTAGTTGATTTATAACACTCTACCGCTTACTTTGAGGTTGAAAATGGAAGTAAAACATTGCAAAACTAGTCCCTCCATAACATAAGAATATAAGTAACGAGTGTTAAAAAGTAACAACAAATAGTTTTACAGTTAATTTGGATGTCACTGTTACTAAATTCCTCCAATCTTGCATAGCATGACCAAAATGTGGCTTATTTTTGTGCCAAACCTTTTTTCCTTTTAAACTCTTGAATGTTAAGAGTGTAGATTATATGCAAATGTAGTTTATTTTGGAACAATATGCCAATTATAGAGATATCAGTTGTTCTCTGGCAGTATTAACTGTAGAAATGAGTTTCTTGTAAAGGTTTGAGGAAGTGACAAGTATTTTTCCCTCCAAATGTAAACATAAAAGTTTACAGTATAATTATCAATATCATTAGAATAAGTGTGAGGAAAGCCTCTTGATTTTTCCATTTTGGAATTTGGTAACCCTAAGACAAATATATATTTAATTAGCATTATAATTTTTATATTTAAACTAACCATAACAATACAACTTAAACAAAAAATACAAAAGCAATTCTACACTTTCTCTGATATATGAATTACTCTTTACCTTTGTAAATTCAAATACAAAGTCTGTATGAAATCTGAACTAACCCTGGCAAGCCCTTAAGCAAATATTTATTCAATCTTAATGCTGCTGTGCCCACAGACAGAAAGTTCACAGTCAAAATTCAGCTCACACTTTCAACAACATGTAAGCAGTTTGTTTAGTCCATTTCTGCAACTAGAAATCCAAATATTACCAAGATATTCAAACTATTCTTGGCATTAAGTGACGGTGTATGAAACCGTAATACTAACACAAATGTCTCTACGAGTTGGTCCATTGTAACCGACAGAGCAGAGACTTGTGGCAGAATGGGGCAACCAACCACGGAAAATAAACTCTAATATTATTCATGCAGCACTCTGATTCAGTTACCTTAATAAAGCATTTGGTCGTTATTTCACACAATAATAGAAACAGTTTCATATCATTGTTATTATTCCAAGCTTTCACATGTGGTTAATACTTCTTTTTTTGGATATGACCCCTTCTACGACTAACTGATAATGTTAGTTGTTTAAGGGAATCTAAGGTACTTCATTTACATTATAATTTCAATTAACAACAATTTAGCAAAAAACATCTGTTCAACAATGCAATACATGAAGCCCCTAGGTATTTGAAATTATGACTACTTACTCCCAAGCTGCTAACAATTGATGAGATTTCTAGGTTATGTGCACAGCCACATCGTGTTTAAGGTGTATTTACTTCACAGAATTTTTAACAGAGAAGAATAAAAAATATTGAGGCTATAATTAAGCATTCAGGTTATAACAGATGATCATTTCTATAATTAAGGCTGTAGCACCCATTTCAATAATGATTGTCAAATTCTACAGCTTTTACATAACCTTACTTTCCAGAGATACAAACTTGTCAACCTGTAAAACCAGTTGTAAAGGCTATAAATTTACAGCTGACTCACTTCAATAGTAGGAATTCATTGTTTATAGGGTGTAGAAAGTATTACATAGAAAAATAATAAAGGAAAAAGTAAGAATAACAGAGCCAATTTTTGACGATGTGATTTCAGAAAAATGCAAGAATCTTTCTCTAGCTTAAGTCAAGCTTTAACTTGAAGATGTCTTCTTTCTGTATAGTTCTCTAAAACATGACATCGATTAAAACATATGACATTGAGATAATGTAATTACAAAATGTAAGTATTGAAAATGTTTGGTAAAACCATGCAGTAAGTCACCTGCCTCGGTAGCGTGGTGGTAGCATGTCTGCCTCACGTTCAAGAGGTCCCGAGTTCGAATCTTGGTCAGGGTGAGTTACCTGGATAAGGTTTCTTCCGGGGTTTTCCCTTATCCTTACAGATGAATATCTGGTAGCTCTAAGCTCCATGGACCCCGGACTCATTTGAACATCATTTCATCTGTTCCATTCATCGTCCGATATGACTTAACGTTGGAGGACGTAAATTACCAAAAAAAAAAAAAAAAAAGCAGTAAATCTTTTTCATAATTGAGAAGTTTCATACACTTGGGAAGCTATAAGGCACAGGCAAAGAAATAAAGATGTCACTACCTTTGGGTGTCTGCCTCACATTCAAGAGGTCCCGAATTTGAATCTCGGTTATGGTGAGTTATCTGGATAAGGTTTTCTCCAGGGTTTTCCCTTACTGTGAAAGACGAATGTCAGGTAGCTCTACACACACGACTTAGTGAACTGAAATCAGCAGAGAAAATCATCACCGACTACGACTTACAAAACACAAAGAGGATCCAGGCTCACATCCCTAACATCTGGAGACCACCTCAACCACAATCGCATACTTGATGCTTCACTTACACTCCCCCCCCCCCTCCCGGCGCTACATGCTGGAACTTATACCCTCCAATACTAATTATATTTAACAATAAAGACTTCAATCTCCACTCCTCACCTTTGAACACCTTCCTACACCTTCACCTTTACTCGGCAGTGCCCCATTCAGGGCCTTTTGGTGATGTTCGGGGCCTAGCACAGCAACCTTCACCTGCCCACCATTATTGATGGCCGGCTCTCCAATTTTACCTTTGATATTGGGGGTGCTTTCAGCGGAACCCCAAAAAACCACTCCAATTGTCTTCCTTACTTTTTCACCTCCTATCCCTTCGTAGTTAGTAAAAAAAAAAAAAAAAAAAATATGTCTAAGCTCCAAGGACTCCGTACTCACTTGAGCATAATTTCACCCATTTCATTCATCATCCAATATGACTTAACGTTGGAGGACATGAATTGAAGAGGGGGGGAAACCTTCTGTATCTCCTCTTTCTTATACTACCTTTTAATCATTGTTTTACTTTTTGTCAAATAAACTCTGCCCCCAGTGGACCGGACTGAACTGGGGATTCGTCACGGAGGTACATACTTGGTCTGTTGTACCTATGCCCTCAAGTGGGGAACCCCCAGAAGGAAGGATGAGGAGAGAGGGGAAAGTTGTTAGCTATACCAAGGAGCCACTAAAGTGCAGAGGGCAGGATCCCTCACATTAGCAGTTTGAAACTCCCTGGCAGGCCAGTACAACTGACACATTACTGTGCTCTGAAAACGGCCCCACCAGACCTGGTTCGGAGACTGGAGGTCGTCCTAGTGGAGGAGGAAGTTTTACCAAGAGCATATCATCCTGCCATGCAATGCCGAGACTTCCGCTGACCCTCCTGCCCTGAGAGATGATGTGAAATAATAATGGAGATGAAATGGAGCGACAGGAAATTTGGGGGATGTAATTAACCTACCCAGCATTTGCCTGGCGACCCGGGAAAATCCCCCAAAAAACCATAAGCCAGGTAGGTCGGCCATGTGAATTTAACCCAGACCTCCCGAATGCAGGCCACAGAGGAAACCACCTGTACCATCTTGCTTGGTCCCCCAATGGAAATGACAATTGTTTTAAGCTATTTACAATTGGTTGTGTATTTTCAATTTTTAGTACACATGAAAACACAGAAATGATAGCAACACAACCTTTTGACCCCATTTTAGACATCATGTAACGTTGGTCATGTCTCTTTTCTCTGTGACTGCAAATTGCCAGAGTTGCCACTCTCATATTGTGAATAGATACGTACCCTCCACCTTCCATATACAACAATGATGTTTGGTCAAGGTGTATGTGTGTATGTATGTGTGTATACCAACACTTCCCATATACAGCCTTCGGGGTAACCTCGCTCCACCATGTGATGACCGGAGGTCGGTGTCCATTACCTCCAATGATAGGGTGGTAGTGAAGATGAGGCGAGAGGACCTACAGTTTATACCGTGGACTCCGAACCACACTGGGCATAGGGGACACTTCACATGAGCTAGGCAGAGGTAAAGGCGTGGATAGGGCCGACTTAAAATTGCCACCCCAGGGCTGGGAATCGAACTTGTACCCTCAGCACTAGACTTGTGAACGAAACCACTGTGCTACCCTGGCATCCCAGTTTAGAATATAATACCAATTATTTTATTTTCATATTATAGTAACATTCAATAATGAAACACAAGTATTCACATTATTTTAGTTAATTGATGCAAATTAATCATTTCTTCACTAGCTGTATATAGGCTAAGGTTTTTGATAGAGTCAACATGAAAAATTCAGGATTTTAACCATGGATCTCCTGGTTTCTGTCCAGTCGCTCTAAGCCATTGAGCTACCATTAAATTCTCCATTTGACTCATATATTTCCCCTGTAAACCATTAGGGGCTCTCGCATTCGAGATACACCATTTGTGGTAACTTACTATCGTAAGTACTTGAGTCCCAGGCTTCATAATTTAAATCTTATTATTTTAGTTAATTGATGGAAATTAATCATTTCCTCACACTAGACATTTGTAGGCTAAGGTTTTTGATAGATAGAGTGAACATGAAAAATTCAATGTCATGGCCGGGATTTGAACCACGGGTCTCCTGGTTTCCATCCAGTCGCTCTAACCCATTGAGTTACCATGGCCAATGTGCTGTCCTAACATTAAATTCTCCATTTGACTCGTATATTTCCCCGATAAACCACCAGGGGCTCTCGCATATGAGATACACCATTTGTGGCAACTTACTATTGTAAGTACTTGAGACCCAGGCTTCATAATTTAACTCTTATTATTTTAGATAATTGATGGAAATTAATCATTTCTTCACACTAGCCGTATATAGGCTAAGGTTTTTTATAGAGTCAACATGAAAAATTCAATGCCACGGCCGGGACTTGAACTTACTTACGATGGTAAGTCACCACAAACAGTGTATCTCAAATGCGAGAGCCCCTAGTGGTCTACCGGGGAAATATATGGGTCAAATAGAGAATTTAATATCATGATGGCACGTTGGCCATGATAGCTCAATGGATTAGAGCGACTGGACGGAAACCAGGAGATCCGTGGTTCAAATCCTGGCCATGGTATTGAATGTTTCATATCAATTTCATTGTAGTATCTTTTCTTTTTTAGAACAAAGAAACATTTAATATAAAAATTATTTGTGGTTGGTTTATTGACACTCGTCACTTACTTTTTCATATATTTATGAGAGACTAGTTTCAAAGGCCCTGACCTCCATTTTCAATCTCTTCCCAATCTCTTGGGAAGAGATTGAAAATGGAGGCCAGGGCCTTTGAAACTAGTCTCTCATAAATATATGAAAAAGTAAGTGACGAGTGTCAATAAACCAACCACAAATAATTTTTATATTAATTTTGACGTCACTGTTACTAAATTCCTCCAAACACACATAAAGAAACATTTGTTTTGCAGTAAAACGTAATTCCATCGTCACCCATGCAAGTGTAGCACTAGTTACTTTACATGAGCTCTCTTCATACTGGGAATTCACAATGTTCAACTTCAAATGCTTTCAGTATATTTCATCTCGCCTTATCGCTATTAAAATTGCTTCCATTACAGTGCCCTCTGCTTTTTTCTGTTTTGTAACATTTAATATGCATTCTTATTACTTATAGCACCACAGATGGGGTGGAATTAAATTAGGATTCCTTTGGGAAAAGAATTTTGGGAAAAATATGTTTCAGACCAAATTTAACGTACATTTCGAGTATTAATAAGTGATGATGATGTGTATAAGGGCGCTCAACTATGGCGGTCATCAGCGGAGTATTAATAAACACTGTAGCTCGCCTCGGTAGCGTAGATGGTAGTGTGTCTGCCTCACGTTCAAGAGGTCCCGAGTTCAAATCTCGGTCAGGGTGCATTACCTGCATAAGGATTTTTCCGGGGTTTTCCCTTATTCTGAAAGACAAATGTTGGGTAACTCTAAGCTCTATGGACCCTGTACTCATTTGAGCATTTCACCCATTTTATTCATTGTCCAATATGATGGTGGGGCATGTACATTAAAAAAAAAAAAACACACAAAAAAACCATTGAGGAAAAAATTGCAAAAACCTCAGACAGGGAGAATGGTCCAGGTAGGATTTGACCTGTGGACCTCCTTGTTCACAAATGTGTGTCTTAGTTGCTTAGTTCACCCATGACATTCATCTGCCTGCGACAGGAATATGCAGTACAACTTCAGTGATATATTTTAGCAGGAAAACAGTTAAAATAAGATAAATGAGAAAACATAAAACTGAATTAGAACTGAAAGGATTTTATTATATCATTTTTCAAACTAATTATGTATTATTTAATATAACAAAACAGTAAATAAAACACATAAATAAATACAATGCACTATTTAAAGTACTTGCATGCATGCAGTTTTGTTATTCATAATTAAAAGTAAAAAAAAAAAAAAAAAAAGAAAGAAAGAAAAGAAAGAAAGAGAGCACTTGTGCTTTACACCAATTTAAAAAATTTACAATATTTCTTTGTTTCTTTGATTTTAAATAATGATACCCTAGTCATGTGCACTAATCTCAAAAGTGCTGTCATCATTTAGGCTTAGCGATGATAGAACTTATGTAATTTCTAAGGCTTAAACTGCCTCATGCAACACTATTGTTTAGGCCTTCATCACTATCAAAAAAGATAAAACCTGAGAAATAATGATCTTACCCAACAATATTGTTAACATAAGTTCAGTAACAATGCACCCAATGTCTACTGTTTTGTGCTGCAACAGTAGGAATACAGAAACCATTGAAATATATCTTAAACACAAACATAATGTACAAATGAGTAAGTAAAATAATATAGTTCATAAATGGCATTAAAATGTGACTTTTAATGAAAATATATAACCTAAAAAACATATAACAGAGACTAACAAAAGTTCAGTCCCTAAAAACATTTGACATTTATCTTTGAAAACCATAGAAGTGAATAATGTTTTAGTGAGATTCAAGTGTAAAAGGCTGATTCAAAAAAGAGTAAAATTAAAGCATGTGTAGCAAAACAGCTCATGCAATAAAGGGTTAAGGCCTCAAGTGTTTGTTGTGAACATGAAGTGCTTAGACAAATAAATTCTATGAACTTGAGTGCAGTTGCTCCATGTACCCTATTCGCAACTTATTATCATAATAAAATCATCTCCATGCTCCTGTTCTTGAAGAGCAACGAAGTAACAGTAATGTGTTGAAATTGTTATGATAAAAAGTGAATGGAGGGAATTTGGCACGGAGGTCCAAACTTAGTCTATTGTACCTATGTCCCCAAGTGAGACATCCCCGGGAGGAAGGATGAGGTGAGAGGAGACAGAGAGACCGGATTGGACTACACTACGGAGGGGATTCGATACGGAGGTCGAAACTTGGTCTATTGTACCTATGTCCCCAAGTGAGACATCCCCAGGAGGTAGGATGAGGTGAGAGGAGACAGAGAGACCGGATTGGACTACGCTACGGAGGGGATTCGGTACGGAGGTCGAAACTTGGTCTATTGTACCTATGTCCCCAAGTGAGACATCCCCGGGAGGAAGGATGAGGCGAGAGGAGACAAGTTTACAGCCATCTCAGACCACCAGATGAGAGATAACGTAAAATGATAATGAAGGGACAAGACATTTGGGGGATGTAATTAACCTACCCAGCATTTGCCTAACAACCCGGGAAAACCCTAAAACATCCCATGGGTCAGGTAGACCGGAATTGACCTCCCAAATGTGGGCCACGAACGAAACCACCTGAGCCATTCTGCTTGATGAGACCACATGGAGTCTCAGTTGCCAAAATTCTGAAACCAGTTCTTGCTCTTTCACTAGCTACAAAGGTTCATGTTAAGAGGTTTCAATGACCGAGGTAGGACAACCTGAGTTGTAAATCAATTATGAGTATTTGTCAAAGGAGGTGGCTGAACTATAAATGTGTTGACTAGACGGATTAAAAGTTTTGCATGAACTGTCTAAAATCCCATGGTTACAGTTGGTCAAGTAAGAACTAATTTACAATGTTATTAAATTTCTTTATGCACACTTACAAAGAATATTAATTCAGAAATCAATTTATTATTTGTATACTCTGGAAAGTTCAATTCTGTTTGTAGCGCGTTCATGTGATGGTATTTTAAACCAAAGTGTCTGCTGAGTACATTGAAAATAAACAGAAATAATCATTTACATTCTCTCAGGATGTGGCTGTGCAAATTACAAACAATTTTGAAGCAATAGCACCATTCATGTTACTGACTTGCTTAAAATTGCTGATTGTTCTTTTGCTATTGATATACAAACCATAATACACCAAAACAACAGCACCAAAGTTAGTTTAAGTACATTTTATGCAACAAAATTGTACCTACCTAAATATTAAAAAACTTTACATATTTATTCCACTTATAGACAATAATATCATTAATCTTTTTAAATAGGCTATAAATTAATGTGAATTAAAAGAAAGATAACACAAGTTGCTGACTATGAACAGAACTTGCTCAAGTTCACTTCAGTTATTTGTAATAATATGTGAGACATTAACCTAAAAAGTCTGAAATCAGAAAATGATTACCACAAAATGCAATGTTCCATAATTTTAGTGCCTTTTTATGACATCTGAATTACTTTATGTGGTATTACACAATACATGACAATATTATATATCAAAATAAATTCATTAAAATGATCGTTAACCTGAAAACAGGAAAATCTTTTAAGCAAAGAGTAATAAAACAATTTTAACTGCCTACTCCCTGCATGCACATAGAGCAATAATGTTTGTAGTTTATACATGAAGTAACATTATAGGAAAACAGAATGAATAAAAGTATCTCTCAAAAGGATATATCTTTTCTAGGAATTGAACTTCATAATAAATTGCTATCAAAAATCAAATCAGTAGTTAATATTGAAAATGGCAACTTGAAAGGAAGATAAAATGCTTCTGATAACCAAAGATTTATTTGATTTAAGTGGACTGTAAATGATGTCTATTCTATAATATATTCGCTATTAGAATAAAGTAAATATTACTCCACTTCTGCAATGAGCTCTGCCTCTTGGTAAACATAACATCTGCACATATTGTTCTTATTGTAATCACTTGATAATGCTAATTCTATATTATAACAGTTTAAATGATTTATAGAAAGCAAGTAAAGCAAGAAGCTTAAATATTGTGACTGTGTAGGTTATGTAGATTCGAAAATCCAGCCTGCAGAAAACTAAAACAACTTTTGCTGCAGTAAAAAGATGTAAAATTGACGATCAGCTGTCTTCTAGACTGACTCGGTATTTTGCTGCACAAAAACAAATGAATGAAATCACTGCAGCACACGTCAATGGTCAATTGTTGCAATAACCAACAAGTAACTGTCACTCTAACACCTTGTGGGGTATTTATACTCCCCAGCCATTGTTTCTAGAAAGCTGCAGACCTTTTGAGAAGTGTCGCGGCCACAACAATGGGCCTCTGGAGCCTCTGGAGCCTCTCTCTGTCTCTTACTCTTCTGCCCACGCGCCCAGCTTCGGCCCGTGACAGCAGCACAAGAATGCCACACGGTGACAATATTGTGGAAGAACACGGGAGTATTAAAACCCACAAACCAATGTAATTTATTTCCGGCATGTGCTTCTTTGACATTTATTTTATTTTTTATTTTTGGTCCTGATGTTGTATTTGGCGAGAATTCTGCTGATTCTGCCGGATAGATTGCCAGTAAACGGGATGTAGGCTGTAGCGGTAGGCTTATCTGACGCTTGCAGTATTACGGGTTTCCCTTTCCTAGCTTTAGTGATCGAGGCTGCTGATTCTGCCGGATAGATTGCCAGTAAACGGGATGTAGGCTGTAGCGGTAGGCTGTAATACAGCAAGCATCAGATAAGCCTACCGCTACAGCCTGCATCCCGTTTACTGGCAATCTATCTGGCAGAATCAGCAGAATTCTCAGCATCATCCACAAGCCACCTCCGAAGATTAAACATCTTTTGAGACCAGTGAAAGACAAACTGGACTTCCAAGTTTCGGTAGTGTACCGCATTCCCTGTGAATGTGGGACACCGTATATAGGACAAACTGGAAGGACCATCGCTACCAGAATAATCGAACATGAACGGAGCATTCGTTTAATGCAACCTGAGAAGTCTGGGCTGGCAGAGCATTGTTTTGATAATGGCCATAGAGCCAACTTTCAGGAGACGACCATCTTGGCAAAATGCAACAGTTACTCGGAGTGGAGAATTAAGGAGGCTTTGGCGATTTCCTCTGAAAGGAGCACGCTTAATCGTGATGCTGGATTTCAGTTCAGCTCCTCCTGGAAACTAGCCTTAAAATGGATTTAAGAAGCAAAGATCAATACAGCTTGATAATCAAGTTAAGTAGTTACGTTTCTTTGACACAATTTTCTATTGTCACACCATCTCCTGACCTGGCATTTAATTTACTGAAAACAGTCTTTTGTTCAGTAATGCAAATTTTGATAGTGTTTTGTCTTTGTTTATAGTTGTGTTATATCCAGTATTTCATTTGTGGTTATAACATTTTATAAATAATCTGATGATGGGAGAGACGTACACTCCCGAAACATTGATATCTAATCATCTTTTCACCTGGCTGTCTGCCCGAGAAGAAAGTGAAATAGTTTTTAAGATTATAGTAAATTTAATTTGCAAACTGTGTAACATATAACATGTCCAAAGTGTACTAATAAAATGGATGAAATAACAATGACAACTTTTTTTTATAAGAATCTGAAGTGAAATTTGTCTGGTATAGGAGCACCTCTAGATATGTAAAGTTTATAAATTATAAGAGAACACAAAATCTGAAAGAAGTAAACAGGAATTGTATGGCATAAATGACAAGCTTGTGATATAGGTAATTTATCCATGATGCTTCCAAGTATTATGCTTCAATTCATGTTAAGAGAGGTGAAGAAAAGAGTCCGCAAAGAATGCTGATTTAAATTTTTAATCTTTAGTGATTTCCTTAAAAGGAAAGATAATGAATTGCCTTTGAATATTCCTGAAATTGCATTAGCGACAGAAATGGATGGACTTCAAAGAGGTATGAGGATATAAAGGTTACAACGTGTTAGAAACACTTATAGTAGACATGAAATGGACGCACTGGAAACTGTTATAGACAGAATGTCCAGCAGAGCCCTACAGTGATATGGACATATACAACGGTGGCCCAAACAAGTGCTAAAGTGGGAAGTACCAGGCAGAAGAAAGTGGGGAAGAGCCAGAAGAATGTGCTACAAGGAAATATATGGTCATACGAAGAAGAGGGGCTGGCAGAAGGACAATGGAACGACAGGAATATCTGGAAAGCAGAAACAAAGAGCGAACTGCTGTAAAGTGGAAAACCGATAACAAAATAAAATATTCCTGAAAGTGTAAAATAGCATCCTAATTTACTGTCATTAAACCTGAGGGAATATTTCTCGTCTTTTAATGAAAAATTCGGTTTTGTTGACTGAAAGTGCTTTTTCCTTTAAAGATGAATACTAACTGATAGTCTTATCTTGCTCTTTTCTTCAAATATTTTGTGAGGTTCACCAGAACATGGGAAATATTTTCATTGTGTCATGACACTTAACAATTTACAAACCACTGCATTAATATTAATTATCTTTCTATTTACAATTAAAAAGTGGCAGACTATTTAGTGCAAAAATAAAGCATTTAGTCACCTAGTCTGTCTAATATCTATCTACAATACTTTATATACACACACTGCTCATTATGAAAGAAACATTCTTTATTTCATTTTAGTTTCTAAGTATCTCAGTGAATGAGCAAGTTCCATTCTTTAAAAGAACAAATATATTATAAAAAATAACAATGTTAAACATACAAAGCCTGTTAAACACTCACAAGCCAATAATGCTAATTACATAACAATACATATTTTGTAGGACACGTACCGACAGCAGAAAGGATTAATCTTAAATCAAGCCGAGTTATTTTAAAGGAAAAACCACTAAAAACTAAAGCACAACTTCAAAACATATGTGCACATTTAAACCTTGATGAGATTTCAAATCACACAGCTCAGGATGAGTTTAGTAGTTTATTATATATGTATATGTTTACTTAGCAAGCCATTTTGCAAACAAATGACGCTAGCCAAACTATCATCACTTTTTATTTTGTGTCTACTGGATACATCCATGTGGTAAATTCTAATGCCACATTGTTTAACAGATTTAAAATTGTCAGGCACCAATCTACAACTAAGACTATCCCCCTTCCTCGCTCCGTTGTCCTTAAGGATTGCAAAAAGCTTTAAAAGGTTGATAACACTGGCGTATTTACACAGTTTGCTTTTTTAAATTTCACCATGATCTCAGAGGGGGAGAAAATCAATAACAATATTGTGGTAATCTGCTTATGCAATAAACACACACTTAAAATTATTATACCAAGATTTAAGTACATTAGTCACGTTTCTCTCAATAGCTATCTATATTATATAAACTTTTTATTTTCAAATCTGGCATGCCATAACCATAATCAATTTCTCTCTTGTAAAAGAACATTTTTTCAGTTTGTAATAACCCATATTTAGTAGTATTTCTAGAGTGCTCACAAAATTTGACGTTATATATCATATTTATTCCATACTTGATTTCAAATTTTAACACATTCAGCTGAACATTACAGATAAAGTCTGCATGGACTTTCAGATTTGTCAGAGGAAAAACCAAGCAAAAAAATATCCAGAAACATCTGCAGCAAAGAACTCTAAAGGAGTATAAAATAACAAAGAAACAAATCAGCAACTATAGGATATTTTTGGGATACCAACCACAAAATAAATATGTACAAACTCTGAACTATTAACAGAAGTAAACTATCCTTTATAAATATAAACAGTGTGTAATCGGGCGAATATCCCGCCCTTGATCCTGTACGGCTGCAAGGTCTGGGGATCAGCGGCTCCGACCACTAGTCGCAGACTGCAGTGCGTGTAGAACAGGGCGTTACAGATTATCTATGATACTGGGTATAGACTCCCATCCCATATCCTTCACACCTATTCCGGAGTCCTGTATATTGTAGACGTGCTGCGGAAGATAACCCTCACCATTTACAAGAAACTTGACTTCCATCCTAATCAACTGGTGAACACCCTTGGCCGTTACGACCACAGGGTTCCTCGCCATAGACCGAGCTACCGGCTGCCCAAAGACACCTTGCCTGAACAGGGCCACTTTCCCTACATACCAGTCCCCCAAGCACAGAAATGGGCCTGGTAAAATCCTTTACCCTGTTTCCTTTCCCTCTATCCTGTTAAGCGGACTGTGCCCAGATGCCTGAGAGCAGGCAGAAAGGCACAGCCAGAACTGGGCGTGGACACCCCTCGCAGGCAATTACACCTGCAAATGGCTAGATATAACACTGCCCAAGACAATCTGCCTGAGACAAATGACATTCTACTACACTGCCCAGATAAAGCCGCACTAAGCGGCTAGGTGCTGGGCAGAAAAACACCCCACCCAAGTAAACCTGGACGACTTGACTCTTCTGCTGGTATGCTGGAAATCCCGCTGCATGTTGCATAAGCAAGACTGCCCCAAATTCGACTCCTATACCCAAATATTGTTGCAGTTTAGTCTTGAGTTGAACAAAGTTACATTTTTTTCTGCACCTAAATAGTGTCTGAAATCAATCCTGGGACTTGCAGACAGCCAAACAGATTCAGCCCGAATCACAAAGGCAGTACTGAAAAAACACTATAAAATCGATGGAAATAATCATTTCTTTCACACTAACCATGTGTAGTCTAAGGTTTGGATGAGTAGAGTCAGACTGAAAAATTCAATGCCACAGCCAGGATTTGAACCACAGATCTAACCTTTCCATATGGGAAAAAATCTTCATTAACAAAAATTGTCATAGAGTCATGAATTTTGAAACTCCACCACTGGACATCTTTGACAAGTACATCACGTCATCTATTGACGTTATGGAGAAAGAGGAAACCACTACAATTTGCACTAGTCAAGTTCCAGCTGATGATGAGAGCAAAAGCTCTTGAAACATGTCCTGTGAAAAAACAGTGTGAGTGAAGCAATGTGTCAATATCTTCTCAATTCACTTTTGTGCAGATGCAGTTTCGTTTTTTCAAGTTTATTTGAGTCTAAAATTTTATGATCTCCCAAAACGTATAGTTTTTTTCTGTAACATGACACCTCTGCCCCATCCCTCTTACAAGGGCAGCGTTACTTTGAGGTTTGGGTTTACAAAGCAGGAAATAAAGGAAACAGAAGACTGGCTACATTGTCTCTCGCTCTGTTTATGAGGGTCGCCTGGTTACAACCCAGCAGTAAAGGAGAGCAGTTCCTTTTAAAATTTGTCAAAATGGATTGTTATATCATATATGGTGATAAACACAGCGATTAACAAATAAAACATTTTATAATTACATATCACTAACTCTCTGAACAGCCCATGCAGTAACAACATAAACCCATGTGGTGCTTAAATGAAAATTAATTTTATGAACACTCTAAACAGACCAGCACTACCAACATTTGTATTTACCTTGGTGTAGAGTATTATTTGAGCATTTTGTAGCATGGGGACTTCGCAAAGATTCTTTAGGAACCCATATCAACTTAGTGTTAACCATATATAATATATTCGGGAAGGTTGCTTTATTTTTTTATATATATTTTTTGCTATCTTTTGTTGTTGCATTTTTTTATTTGTTTTCGATCTTTATTTACCCTTCTTTAATATATTATGTCTATATCAACATGCAAATCTGTAAATTCATGCTTCACTTTTATGCTTGGGTCACATTGCCTGTAGCACATGTTGCCAACTTAACTACATATACAGTCTTTATGAGTGTTCAATCCTAGCTGTACGCACAGATAAACAAATAACATGCTATGGAAGTGTCTTCACCATCATCTGCTACTTCAATTGAAGATAAAAATTTCCCTGACATGTATGCTATGGTCTAGTGGGTTTCGAAGTTCTGATATTTCGCCAAGTGCAGTTGTTGACAAAGTTATTGACCTAAAAGCCCAGGAAATTTGTTTAATCTTCAAGACGCTGGCTATGAAAGCATCAGTTTATAAATATTCAATTACTTAAGAAACACAGAAAACTCTTTAGAAGAAAAAAATGGAATTAAGAAAATTTTCTATTGTTTTTGTTTCATTCCCATAATATCAAACACAGCAAATGAGTTATAAATGAATTGGAAAGGATGAATTTCTTTGAGTAATTTAGTTGTGACTCTCAGGAATTTTAATATTGATCTATTTTTTATAAATTTCATATTTGTTAGAGCTGAATCACTAGGGAAACATACTAAATACATCTCTGTATTTAAAATCGTTAAAAACAGACATCAATGGCTGGCTGCCTGCAATTTTGTTGATATTGCAGAAGTGACCTATCAAAGTTTTAAAGGCAAGTTATATCTAACATAATCTCCTCACTTTTCTCACGATGCTAAGTGGGCACAGGTCCTATACCCAGGACCAAGGCATGCTACGTTAGCCCGCTATGCCATGGTGCAGGACTCAAGATGTAGTGAGGAAGTAAAAGGAATTGAATTGCTTTTTAATGTTAACAAATGTCCAATTGCATATTTAATATTTCAACCAATAAATAATTCATACTTTGTATAGTTCGCTAAGGATTCATTAATAACCTATTTTTAGGTTCCTATGCTTTTGGGTGTTATGTTACTTCCTACTGTACTACATGGCAAAGCGAGAAGGCATATCGGAAAAAATTCACAACACAGAGATGTTTACGTCAGCTTATCGCACATACACAGCGAGTCCAGTGTATGTATAGTCTGTTCAGATATAATCATGTCTCGTATCATACATCGGCAGGCGCAAGAAAACATATATAGACACAGGCAGCTTCCAATCGCTCTATTTGTGTTTCATAACTTACTGTACGTCAACTACTAATATTTCACTCTTCTAATCGACTAGATAAGACCTGATAAGAGACGATCACAGCACTGGTCACCTACATGCCTCAAAGCTCTGTCTAGTAATACCATTAAGTATTGCTGACCAGTTTTATCCTTGTTGCCATAGCAATTGACAAATGAATTGTAAATTTAGCTTACATAACCAAATACATGTTAACAATATTTAAATTACAAATCAACTATTGCAAAAAGAAGATTTGCTGGGTATATCCAGAACCCAACATGTAAATGTGAGGTTTGTGTATTAGTATTGCAATTTCTAATAACCAGTCAGGATGTCATTAGGCATGTTCCATACACATTCTAAGAAAATATTATTTTTATGTAAATAATATTAATTCTCTACATGATCTACTTGTAATCCTATTGAAACAAAAGCACACTATCAAAATCAGTAATAATTAAGTTGATAGTTTTAAGGACGTTATCCTGTTTACTAAAATGAAATGTGAAGTACAGACGAGGATATCTCAGCTAGGTACACACAAATGGAACTGTATCTGCCAGAATAATTAATCAAAATAATATTAATTAAGCTCCATATCATAGCACCCATTAATATGAACTGTAATTAACAGAAACTCAATACAGTGTTAATACGTTCTTAACAAAGTAAGAATTCCTTCAAACTTGACCATTCTATGAAGCACAATTTTGAGATGTGACAAGCATGTGATTGTTTATAACGAAAGCAATGTGACTCAAGCATCTGCAACCCTCTACTGAAATGAACACTATGAAGGAGAGGTCTTCAGTCTGGAGTTTACAACACGTCATTATGACGTCGAGGAGCCAGGTTTACTCTTGTTGAGGAGGTAACGTAACTGTTCCTGGGCACGCTTGAGTGGCGTCAGGGGCTGCTGCTGATGGTGTTGGTGGTGATGGTGAGGCAAATGGAGGTACAGAGGGTCCCTTAGTCGCTTTATGTCATCCTCTATCCGTGAGATGCTGTCCTTTAGCTGGTTGTATCTCTCCAGGTCCAGTCCAAGTTTGCGGGCTCGTTTGTGTACGATGAACAAATGCTGACGGTCCTTCACGTCTGGCAGCACGTACTCCTGCAGCACACCATTACAAACATGGATAACAATCACACAGCTTTCTCTTTCCATTATTATTTAATTACATAACTATTCTACAAACTGAATGGACAAGATCAAGAAAGAAAACGTTCCACATTCTGGCTAAGATAATCATATTTTTTTCTCTTGTGAGACTTCAATATAAAGAAAGGAACTTCCTTACTTTCTTCATACCCGACTTACAGTAGGTATTTCGCTAAAATATTTCTTCTGAAAAAAAAAAAGAGCCTCCCTTCAAGAGACCATGTAAATGTTGTGTATTACTGTGACTTTTGAAGGGATTATATTTGTTCTTGAACGCTACTAGGCCAGCAACCAATCAGAGTCTTGCAGTGTTGTCATACTAAATTTCCGTAAGTGTGGTATGACGAGCGCCAAGTGAATCCATCTCTAATATATACTATTTGTGCTAAGAAAAAAATTCAGATTTTGTAAAAGGAGACACATGAGGATTAGAATTAGGTTTGCTATGGGGGAATTTGGCACTTGAACCTGTGCTTTATTGTACCTATGTCCTCAAGTGTGGCATCCCTGGGAGGAAGGATGAGGCGAGAGGAGACAGAGGGACTGGACTGGACTAAGCTACGGAGGGGATTCGGCACGGAGGTCCAAACTTGGTCTATTGTACCTATGTCCCCAAGTGGGGCATCCCCTGGAAGAAGGATGAGGCGAGAGGAGACAGAAGGACAGGACTGGACTACACTACAGAGGGGATTCGGCACGGAGGTTCAAACTTGGTCTATTGTACCTATGTCCCCAAGTGGGACATCCCCGGGAGGAAGGATGATGTGAGAGGAGACAGAGAGACTGGACTGAACTAAGATACAGAGGGGATTCGGCACGGAGGTCCAAACTTGGTCTATTGTACCTATGTCCCCAAGTGGGACATTCCTGGGAGGAAGGATGAGGTGATAGAAGACAGAGGGACTGGACTGGACTATGCTACGGAGGGGATTCGGTACGGAGGTCCAAACTTGGTCTATTGTACCTATGTCCCCAAGTGAGACATTCCTGGGAGGAAGGATGAGGTGATAGAAGACAGAGGGTCTGGACTGGACTATGCTACGGAGGGGATTCGGTACGGAGGTCCAAACTTGGTCTATTGTACCTATGTCCCCAAGTGGGGCATCCCTGGGAGGAAGGATGAGGTGAGAGAAGACAGAGAGACTGGACTGGACTACACTACGGAGAGGACTCGGCACGGAGGTCCAAACTTGGTCTATTGTACCTATGTCCCCAAGTGGGGCATCCCCGGGAGGAAGGATGAGGTGAGAGAAGACAGAGAGACTGGACTGGACTACACTACAGAGGGAATTCGGCTTGGAGGTTCCAACTTGGTCTATTGTACCTATGTCCCAAGTGAGACCTCCAAGGGAAGAAGGATGAGGTGAGAGGAGACAGAGAGACTGGACTGGACTGGACTAAGCTATAGAGGGGATTCGGCACAGAGGTTCAAACTTGGTCTAGTGTACCTAAGCCCCAAGTGGGGAATCCTTGGGAGGAAGGATGAGGTGAGACGAGACAGAGAGACTGGACTGGACTAAGCTATGGAGGGAATTCGGTACGGAGGTTCCAACTTGGTCTATTGCAAGACAGAGAGACTGGACTGGACTAAGCTACAGAGGGGATTCGGCTTGGAGGTTCCAACTTGGTCTATTGTACCTACGCCCCAAGTGGGATATCCCCAGGAGGAAGTATGAGGCAAGAGGAGATAGAGGGAAGCTGAACCAAGGTGCCAAGACACCCGCCGACACTTCTACCCTGAAAGAGACCACCAGATGAGAGATGATGTGAAATGATAATGGAGATGAAATAGGACAGGAAATTCAGAGGACGTAATTAACCTACCCAGCATTTGCCTGATGACCTGGGAAAACCCTTGAAAAAAACCAACTGGTCAGGTAGGTCGGTCATGGGAATCGGGCCCAGACCTCCCAAATATAGGCTACAGACAAAACTTCTTGAGGCATCCCACTCTATAAAGAAGGTAGAGAGCAATGTTTCTAACATAACTGTAAAAGCCCCATATTTTTAGCTCAAATAGTTTTCCTAATACAAATAAATAAAGTAGCAATATAACAATTGATTGCAACATTCAATGGTTGCTATGTATGAGTGTACATATATTTATAATTACTTAGAACTGAAATCTAAACTACTGATATGATGTGCTAAAAGCATTACTCTGAACGCGCCGAGATGTTTGTTAAATTCAAGAGAGAGCAAACAGTTCACTTTGTGTTAGCCTATAGAATGCTGTATCTGCAGAACGTGAGCTGTTACATGATATATTTAAGACTGCTTCGTTTATATACTCTAGAGAGTTGAAATCAATATTATTCAGTTTTTTGGTTTAAAAACCATGAAAAAGTATATAAACTGGGTCAACTTGCAATTGAAATGAGACACGAGGTAATCTGCCTGCTCTTTTACCACTGCCAATACAATCCAATTGAGCTCACATATAACAGGAAGTTGCAAATAGAAATAATACTTTTAAACTCATTGACACTGAATGACTTATTTGTGAAGAAATTGACAAGGTAACACGACAGAACTTGTGTGAAGAATTCAGAAAGATATTTAAGGAACAAAATATCATCTTGCCACCTACAAATAGATACTCAGTTTTAAAATGGCTACATTCAAAAACAAAAGATGAAATCCCATCAGTTAACAGATCCGGAATATACCAAATAAATTGTAAGAATTGTGAAAAATGCTATATAGGTCTAAACAAAAGAAACCTAAAAGCTGGAGTCAAAGATCACTTAATAAACATCAAAATGAAACAAGAAGATAAGTCAGCAGTAGCATTTCATTTTTGGAACGAAAACCATGACATTCAAATCATTAAAAGGAGTGATAATCCAAAATAAACTGACATGGGAGAATATATTCATACGAAAAAATAAGGAACGAGTAATGAAGTTTGAAATCACACCAGTAGATAATTTGACAAAGAATTTCATAGTTCCACCACCAGAGAGAGGAGAGCAGAAGACAACAGACAGTTGGATAGAGGTTGATAATGGAGGCAACAGTTTCCAAAACTAGTCCCTCAATAACATTTGACGAAGTTCCTTTCTTGGAAGTGTTGAAAACAGTGTTGTTATGATAAATTAACTTTAAAGAGAGTCGATTAAAGACACTAAACAACACTTACTTTTAAATTTTTCCGGAACATGTTTCTAAGGCTTTGCCTCTATCATCAGCCGGCTCTCGACTGGTTCTTGTTGGTGTAGCTGACGATATTTTGTCACAGGTCTCCTCTGGTGGCAGTTCAAGGAACTTGCTGAACAAATCTTTCTGGGGGATGTCGAAATTGAATACTTTGTTCCTATTTTTTGAAATGAAGATTTGTTCCCATGTGGATAGTTCCTGTTTTCCTGATGTATGTTTTAGTAGTTTTGGTTCTGGATTTATGTTGTGGTTTTTTTCCCAAAAATGTGTGGCAACTGCTGATTTTTCTAATTGTTTATATTTTATGTTTCTAAAGTGTTCCTTTGCTCTTGTTTCTAAATTTCTTTTTGTTTTTCCAATATAAATTTGACTACAGTCATTGCATTCAATTTGATATATACCAGATTTTTTGTTAGATGGAGCTACACCAACGAGAACCAGTCGAGAGCCGGCTGATGATAGAGGCAAAGCCTCAGAAACATGTTCCGGAAAAATTTAAAAGTAAGTGTTGTTTAGTGTCTTTAATCGACTCTCTTTAAAGTTAATTTGACAAAGTGTCGAAAAACCAACTACAAATAGTTTTCTCAAATATCTCATTTGCTGTAAGCCAGAACTCTTCCCATTTGAAAAACATAAAACCTTCAGTTCCAAGTGGTTCAAATTAAAACTTACATCTTGACAGTAATGTATGATACTGACCTGTTTGGTGAGCACATAGTAGGCATAGGCCGCCATAGCAGTGCCGTAAGTAACAAAATAGGTGACTGGCTCCATTATGTCCCAGGAGTACTCCCACCAAGTGAGTCGAGCCAATATGCCGAACTGAACAGACATGAGGCCCAGCCCCACCCAGGTCAGGATTGTTGTACGACGCTCTGCAATTGCTTCCAGTTCTTGTCGTTTCTGAAATACAACAATTAAAGTTAATGCATTATTTCTATGATATAAGTCATATCAATTTGGGCTGAAGGGTTGATAATTGCAAGAAAGTAGTCAACAAAGAAGTAAAAATATTTTTATGGAATTCAACCAATATAAACAGGTTGTTACACTAATCAATATTGAGTGTTACTCGACAGAGCATTGAGGTGTATCGACCTTCAGGTGACCAGTGCTGTGATCGTCTCTTATCGGGTCTTATCTGGTCGATTAGAAGAGTGAAATATTAGCAAGTTGATGTATAGTAAGTTACAAAACACAAATAGAGCAATTGGAAGCTGCGTGTGTCTATATGATATGTTTTCTCGCGTCTGCCTATGTATGACACATTGCTGTCCAGAAGACATGATTATATCTGAACAGACTATACATACACTGGACTCGCCGTGTATGTGCGATAAGCTGAGGTAAACATCTCTGTGTTACGCCTGCCGATGTATGACACATTGCTGTACAGAAGACATGATTATATCTGAACAGACTATACATACACTGGACTCGCGATAAGCTGAGGTAAACATCTCTGTGTTGCGCCTGCCGATGTATGACACATTGCTGTCCAGAAGACATGATTATATCTGAACAGACTATACATACACTGGACTCGCGATAAGCTGAGGTAAACATCTCTGTGTTACGTCTGCCGATATATGACACATTGCTGTACAGAAGACATGATTATATCTGAACAGACTATACATACACTGGACTCGCGATAAGCTGAGGTAACATCTCTGTGTTACGTCTGCCGATGTATGACACATTGCTGTACAGAAGACATGATTATATCTGAACAGACTATACATACACTGGACTCGCCGTGTATGTGCGATAAGCTGAGGTAAACATCTCTGTGTTACGTCTGCCGATATATGACACATTGCTGTCCAGAAGACATGATTATATCTGAACAGACTATACATACACTGGACTCGCGATAAGCTGAGGTAAACATCTCTGTGTTGCGCCTGCCGATGTATGACACATTACTGTACAGAAGACATGATTATATCTGAACAGACTATACATACACTGGACTCGCGATAAGCTGAGGTAAACATCTCTGTGTTACGTCTGCCGATATATGACACATTGCTGTACAGAAGACATGATTATATCTGAACAGACTATACATACACTGGACTCGCGATAAGCTGAGGTAAACATCTCTGTGTTACGCCTGCCGATGTATGACACATTGCTGTACAGAAGACATGATTATATCTGAACAGACTATACATACACTGGACTCGCGATAAGCTGAGGTAAACATCTCTGTGTTACGTCTGCCGATATATGACACATTGCTGTACAGAAGACATGATTATATCTGAACAGACTATACATACACTGGACTCGCCGTGTATGTGCGATAAGCTGAGGTAACATCTCTGTGTTACGTCTGCCGATGTATGACACATTGCTGTACAGAAGACATGATTATATCTGAACAGACTATACATACACTGGACTCGCGATAAGCTGAGGTAACATCTCTGTGTTACGTCTGCCGATGTATGACACATTGCTGTACAGAAGACATGATTATATCTGAACAGACTATACATACACTGGACTCGCCGTGTATGTGCGATAAGCTGAGGTAAACATCTCTGTGTTACGTCTGCCGATATATGACACATTGCTGTCCAGAAGACATGATTATATCTGAACAGACTATACATACACTGGACTCGCGATAAGCTGAGGTAAACATCTCTGTGTTGCGCCTGCCGATGTATGACACATTACTGTACAGAAGACATGATTATATCTGAACAGACTATACATACACTGGACTCGCGATAAGCTGAGGTAAACATCTCTGTGTTACGTCTGCCGATATATGACACATTGCTGTACAGAAGACATGATTATATCTGAACAGACTATACATACACTGGACTCGCGATAAGCTGAGGTAAACATCTCTGTGTTACGCCTGCCGATGTATGACACATTGCTGTACAGAAGACATGATTATATCTGAACAGACTATACATACACTGGACTCGCGATAAGCTGAGGTAAACATCTCTGTGTTACGTCTGCCGATATATGACACATTGCTGTACAGAAGACATGATTATATCTGAACAGACTATACATACACTGGACTCGCCGTGTATGTGCGATAAGCTGAGGTAACATCTCTGTGTTACGTCTGCCGATGTATGACACATTGCTGTACAGAAGACATGATTATATCTGAACAGACTATACATACACTGGACTCGCCGTGTATGTGCGATAAGCTGAGGTAAACATCTCTGTGTTACGTCTGCCGATATATGACACATTGCTGTCCAGAAGACATGATTATATCTGAACAGACTATACATACACTGGACTCGCGATAAGCTGAGGTAAACATCTCTGTGTTACGTCTGCCGATATATGACACATTGCTGTACAGAAGACATGATTATATCTGAACAGACTATACATACACTGGACTCGCCGTGTATGTGCGATAAGCTGAGGTAAACATCTCTGTGTTGCGCCTGCCGATATATGACACGTTGCTGTACAGAAGACATGATTATATCTGAACAGACTATACATACACTGGACTCGCCGTGTATGTGCGATAAGCTGAGGTAAGCATCTCTGTGTTACGTCTGCCGATGTATGACACATTGCTGTACAGAAGACATGATTATATCTGAACAGACTATACATACACTGGACTCGCCGTGTATGTGCGATAAGCTGAGGTAAACATCTCTGTGTTACGCCTGCCGATATATGACACATTGCTGTACAGAAGACATGATTATATCTGAACAGACTATACATACACTGGACTCGCCGTGTATGTGCGATAAGCTGAGGTAAACATCTCTGTGTTGCGCCTGCCGATATATGACACATTGCTGTACAGAAGACATGATTATATCTGAACAGACTATACATACACTGGACTCGCCGTGTATGTGCGATAAGCTGAGGTAAACATCTCTGTGTTACGCCTGCCGATATATGACACATTGCTGTACAGAAGACATGATTATATCTGAACAGACTATACATACACTGGACTCGCCGTGTATGTGCGATAAGCTGAGGTAAACATCTCTGTGTTGCGCCTGCCGATATATGACACGTTGCTGTACAGAAGACATGATTATATCTGAACAGACTATACATACACTGGACTCGCCGTGTATGTGCGATAAGCTGAGGTAAACATCTCTGTGTTGCGCCTGCCGATATATGACACATTGCTGTACAGAAGACATGATTATATCTGAACAGACTATACATACACTGGACTCGCCGTGTATGTGCGATAAGCTGAGGTAAACATCTCTGTGTTACGTCTGCCGATATATGGCACATTACTGTACAGAAGACATGATTATATCTGAACAGACTATACATACACTGGACTCGCCGTGTATGTGCGATAAGCTGAGGTAAACATCTCTGTGTTGCGCCTGCCGATATATGACACGTTGCTGTACAGAAGACATGATTATATCTGAACAGACTATACATACACTGGACTCGCCGTGTATGTGCGATAAGCTGAGGTAAACATCTCTGTGTTGCGCCTGCCGATATATGACACGTTGCTGTACAGAAGACATGATTATATCTGAACAGACTATACATACACTGGACTCGCCGTGTATGTGCGATAAGCTGAGGTAAGCATCTCTGTGTTACGTCTGCCGATGTATGACACATTGCTGTACAGAAGACATGATTATATCTGAACAGACTATACATACACTGGACTCGCCGTGTATGTGCGATAAGCTGAGGTAAACATCTCTGTGTTACGTCTGCCGATATATGACACATTGCTGTACAGAAGACATGATTATATCTGAACAGACTATACATACACTGGACTCGCCGTGTATGTGCGATAAGCTGAGGTACACATCTCTGTGTTACGTCTGCCGATATATGACACATTGCTGTACAGAAGACATGATTATATCTGAACAGACTATACATACACTGGACTCGCCGTGTATGTGCGATAAGCTGAGGTAAACATCTCTGTGTTACGTCTGCCGATATATGACACATTGCTGTACAGAAGACATGATTATATCTGAACAGACTATACATACACTGGACTCGCCGTGTATGTGCGATAAGCTGAGGTAAACATCTCTGTGTTGCGCCTGCCGATGTATGACACATTGCTGTACAGAAGACATGATTATATCTGAACAGACTATACATACACTGGACTCGCCATGTATGTGCGATAAGCTGAGGTAACATCTCCGTGTTACGCCTGCCGATATATGACACATTACTGTACAGAAGACATGATTATATCTGAACAGACTATACATACACTGGACTCGCCATGTATGTGCGATAAGCTGAGGTAACATCTCCGTGTTACGCCTGCCGATATATGACACGTTGCTGTACAGAAGACATGATTATATCTGAACAGACTATACATACACTGGACTCGCCGTGTATGTGCGATAAGCTGAGGTAACATCTCCGTGTTACGCCTGCCGATATATGACACGTTGCTGTACAGAAGACATGATTATATCTGAACAGACTATACATACACTGGACTCGCCGTGTATGTGCGATAAGCTGAGGTAAACATCTCTGTGTTACGTCTGCCGATGTATGACACATTGCTGTACAGAAGACATGATTATATCTGAACAGACTATACATACACTGGACTCGCCGTGTATGTGCGATAAGCTGAGGTAAACATCTCTGTGTTACGTCTGCCGATATATGACACGTTGCTGTACAGAAGACATGATTATATCTGAACAGACTATACATACACTGGACTCGCCATGTATGTGCGATAAGCTGAGGTAAACATCTCTGTGTTACGCCTGCCGATATATGACACATTGCTGTACAGAAGACATGATTATATCTGAACAGACTATACATACACTGGACTCGCCATGTATGTGCGATAAGCTGAGGTAACATCTCCGTGTTACGCCTGCCGATATATGACACGTTGCTGTACAGAAGACATGATTATATCTGAACAGACTATACATACACTGGACTCGCCGTGTATGTGCGATAAGCTGAGGTAAACATCTCTGTGTTACGTCTGCCGATATATGACACATTGCTGTACAGAAGACATGATTATATCTGAACAGACTATACATACACTGGACTCGCCGTGTATGTGCGATAAGCTGAGGTAAACATCTCTGTGTTACGTCTGCCGATGTATGACACATTGCTGTACAGAAGACATGATTATATCTGAACAGACTATACATACACTGGACTCGCCGTGTATGTGCGATAAGCTGAGGTAAACATCTCTGTGTTACGTCTGCCGATATATGACACGTTGCTGTACAGAAGACATGATTATATCTGAACAGACTATACATACACTGGACTCGCCGTGTATGTGCGATAAGCTGAGGTAAACATCTCTGTGTTACGCCTGCCGATATATGACACATTGCTGTACAGAAGACATGATTATATCTGAACAGACTATACATACACTGGACTCGCCATGTATGTGCGATAAGCTGAGGTAACATCTCCGTGTTACGCCTGCCGATATATGACACGTTGCTGTACAGAAGACATGATTATATCTGAACAGACTATACATACACTGGACTCGCCGTGTATGTGCGATAAGCTGAGGTAAACATCTCTGTGTTACGTCTGCCGATATATGACACATTGCTGTACAGAAGACATGATTATATCTGAACAGACTATACATACACTGGACTCGCTGTGTATGTGCGATAAGCTGAGGTAAGCATCTCTGTGTTACGCCTGCCGATGTATGACACATTACTGTACAGAAGACATGATTATATCTGAACAGACTATACATACACTGGACTCGCCGTGTATGTGCGATAAGCTGAGGTAAACATCTCTGTGTTGCGCCTGCCGATGTATGACACATTGCTGTACAGAAGACATGATTACATCTGAACAGACTATACTGTGACTTTGTGGGTTCGTGAAATGATAAAACGAGGTTATAAAACACAAAAACTAACTTTATTCTCCTAGCAAATACATTCGTCCATCACAATTTGCTAGCTAACCTCAAACTGTTTATTTTCTCTCTAACAACTACTCTCATCTGTCTCTCACTTCCGGTAACGATCGATTATCATTTTTCATTGGCTTCGCGAGCCTACCACCAGGGTGACACTGCTCCCTCCTCAAGGCTGGTCGTCCCGAACAGCGCCATCGTAGCGGGCCAGGCGATCCAGCTGTACCACCAACATCTTTCCTCGCGATGTTCCGAGGTGAAATCGTACTCCTGCTGCCTCTGAACCCCACCTGCTGTTTGGCCTTCCGGTCGCGCCGTCACTATCACTTCGCTCCTCGCGGGGACAACCACGTCTTCGCTCAAGACGACCCTGCCAATTCCAAGGCGCTCTTCTGGTTGACGGAGTATAACCTCTTCTCCGTTGAGCCTCAGGACCTTCCTGCCGACGTCGACCGTCGCCTCGTGGCTCCTGAGGGCATCCAGTCCCAGAATCACCTCCTCAGCCACCTTCGCGACGAACACCCACAGACGCACGGCACTCCGTCCCAAGTTCAGCTCCAGCAGGGCCTCCTTCTCCACAGGCATGGTGTCGCCCGATGCCGTGACAAGCTGGTATGGTCGGCTCGGCTTCCTCGTCGGCAAACCCTTCGCCACGTCAGGTCTGATGATGGTCACGGCCGCCCCGGTGTCCACCAGCACGCGGCACGGCTTTCCTCTTACCCAGCCGTCCGCGATGAGGTTGTCATCCATCCGCCGGCTGACGGTGCGGATTGTCACTCGAGGGGATGGTGGTAATGGCGCCGACGTGCCCCTCTCCACGACGGCCCTTACTCGTTTTCCGGCTGCTCTTCCTGGTGTGGGCAGTCTCTCCGCAGGTGTCCGGGCTGTCCACACCCCCAACACAGGCCACTAGGTGTTCGCCGGCGTCCCTCAGCTGCTCTTCTGTCTCCGGCGTAGCGGACACTCCTCGTTCTCGACGTCGGGATAGATGCTACCTTGGCCGCCTCCATCCTTAATACCGCTGTCAGCGCCTCGTGGATGTTTTTATAATCGCCGAGCATTAGGCGCTGACGAATCTCCGTGTCCCGTACCCCGTCGACAAAATTGTAGGCGGCTTCCCGGAATACGAACTCCAGTGGCAGGTCAACCAAGGCCTTGCTAGCCAGCTGCTCAATCGCCATGGCGAACTCCTGCAGCGTCTCCCCCGGCTGCTGTGACCTTGCCTTTAGCTGGCTGCGGTATGCTGCGGCTAAGCGGTGGTTCCCGAAGCGATTCTCCAGGGCCTCCCAGATGTCCTTGGGCGCCACCGTCGTCTGCACCGCGTTTAGGACTTCCGTGGCCCGTCCCTGGAGGCTGGCTATTAGCTGTGTGGCCTCCTCCTCCGGTGACCATCTGTTGTGCTTGGCCACTGTGTCGAACTGGCGGCGGAAGACCTCGAATGTTAACGCGCCGTCATATTTCGGAGGTTTGACGCGCGCCGATGTTGTGTCGCGTCCCGGTGCGTCAGCCTTCAAATCCTTCAGTCTCCTGCCGACGACGTCCTCCACCATGGCGTTCAGGGACTTGACGCTATTGTCGGCCTTTTCCTCTAGGTCATTGAAGCGGTTCGTCAGGTCCTCGACGCGCTCGTCCACTTGGCCCATCCGCTTGCCCAGCTCCGTCACGTCATCCCTCACGCCGGCCAACTGTTCGTCAAATTTGGCGGCGAAGACCTCGTTCGCCTCCTTCATTTCCGTGGCCAGACTGTCGTTCGCTGCCTTCATTTCTGTGGTCAATTCGGTCTTTATTTCTTTCAACTCTGCGGCCAGGTTGTTATTTGCCGCTTCTGTTTTTGTTGTTAACTCGTTCATCTTCGCGGCCAAGTTGTTATTTGCCGCTTCCGACTTCACTGTTAATTCGTTCATCTTCTGCAAAAGCATTTCCAATGCCGATTCCATGGCCATAATGTTCCGTGATGTTGTTATCCCGCTTCCTGACACCGGTTGTGACTTTGTGGGTTCGTGAAATGATAAAACGAGGTTATAAAACACAAAAACTAACTTTATTCTCCTAGCAAATACATTCGTCCATCACAATTTGCTAGCTAACCTCAAACTGTTTATTTTCTCTCTAACAACTACTCTCATCTGTCTCTCACTTCCGGTAACGATCGGTTATCATTTTTCATTGGCTTCGCGAGCCTACCACCAGGGTGACAATACATACATTGGACTTGCCGTGTATGTGCAATAAGCTCAGGTAAACATCTCTGTGTTGCGAATTTTCTCAATACGAAATATGATCTGACAAATACGCTTTCTCGCTTTGACATGTAGTATAATTGGTTATTATTGCTAAAATATATACAATGTTTCTGCAATCTATATTGCCCTTGCATAAACAAGCAGTTATCCTCGACAACATTTTTAAAAATACCATTAAAGGCTTTACTTACCCGTGTCATTAAAGGAGATACTGTTGTCCATACCTGTTTGACACCTCCATCACTCGCTGTAGTTCACGTTGAGAAATACTTGCAATTTTCTGCTGGATATTTGGTTTTAATTCTTCCAGGGTGTGTGGGTTTGTCTTGTACACTTTATGCTTTAAGTTACCCCTGATATAGAAATCGCAGGGGGTTAGGTCCAGGGACTGAGGGGGCTACAAATTTCTACTGATAATTTTGTCCTGAAACAATTTTCAATTGTTCTCATCAAAAGATTGGTTGTATGAGTTGTTGTAGAATTTTGTATAAAAAAAGTCAAAGTCACACTACCTGTCTATTAATTCTCTAAAAGAAGATGGAGAGGGGAATTGTAATCAGTATGTAAGAGCGTCAACTGTTGAATCGGAAAAAAAAATTGGGTCTATAACTCTTTTGAAGTCGGTAATTCAAACACAAACATCACTTAAATTATCCTTACTTGGACATGTTTCAGAGAAGTTTGTCCCCATCGTCAGCAATTATCCGACTGGTTGGATCTGTGGTTTCCTGAAGTGAGCTGGTTGTCTGTGATGGCATCTGTTGACTGTGAGATGAACTTCCAAAGAGAGTATTAAATTTTAGATGAGTCGTATTTTTTACACATCTGCTTCACTTTCGTACCTATTTTGAGGACATGTTTCGCAAATCATCGTTTGCATCTACGGCTCTTATGTTAGATCCAGCCAATTTTAAAAACCGGACAACATGGTGGTAAGATCGTTCACATTTGAAAATTTCAACGAACATTTCGGCAACAAGAAAGAAATAAAACAATATTTGAAACTAAAGACAAAAAGAGTCGCATAAGAGCCGTAGATGCAAACGATGATTTGCGACGGGCCCAAATGACCTTGCTGTCGACGGGCCCTAAAGCACCACACTCACTCACTCACTCATGATTTGCGAAACATGTCCTGAAAATAGGTACGAAAGTGAAGCAGATGTGTAAAAAATACGACTCATCTAAAATTTAATAATTTTTCGTTTCACTGTGGTGTTCCAATACAGTTAAATCTCGATATTCCAAAGAGAGTTTTCAGGCAGCAATTCGAAATTTAAGGTATACTATCACAAAAATATAAATATTTGTTATTAAATCTCGACTTAAGAAATTGATGTTAATATTTCTTTCTTCTTTCTAATGAAGATCGATTTTGAAGACAAATCGCATTCGTCCTCAGTTCAAAACAAACTCTGTTGTCATACTGTTGTTGGACAACGGAGTTTGTTATGAACTGAGGACGAATGCGATTTGCCTTTGAAATCAATCTTCATTAGAAAGAAGAAAGGAATATTAACATAAATTTCTTAAGTTAAGTGGAGATTTAATAACAAATATTTATATTTGTGTAATATTTATTACTTCACTGTTTACCAGCTTCATTTTCTACGTAATTAAGGTATACTGTTTGTTTTTTATAATTAGCAACTTTTCACAAACATCGAGTTCGGCTGCATTACTGGCTGGCTTTAATAGTTTTATATTTGGTAAAAGTTCATGATTGGTAGACCAGAAATGGTGGGCTATTGCTGATTTTTTTTTATTTCTTTGTATTTCACACATCTCATATGTTGCTGTAATCTAATTTGTAAACTTCTTTTGGTTTTTCCTATGTAGAACTTATTGCAGTCTGAGCAGTTGATTTTATATATACCTGATTTTCTGTTTTCAGGTACTGGGTCTGTCAGGTTGTTGCATAATAAGTTTTTTAAACTGAATTTATTTATTGGGGCTAGGGTGATGTTGTACTTCTTGAATATCTTGTTGAATTTATGATGCACTCTGGAATGAAATGTGAATTTCCTCAACTGTGTCCCAGTTTTTGATTCTGTACCAAATATAAAACTATTAAAACCAGCCAGTTATGCAGCCGAACTCGATGTTTGGGAAAAGTTGCTAATTATAAAAAACAAACAGTATACTTTAAATTTCGAATTGCCGCCTGAAAACTCTCTTTGGAA
Source organism: Mantis religiosa (assembly GCA_030765055.1). Lineage (NCBI taxonomy): Eukaryota > Metazoa > Arthropoda > Insecta > Mantodea > Mantidae > Mantis > Mantis religiosa. The sequence continues at coordinate 5,398,065 of JAUKNK010000320.1, read as the reverse complement.
GTTCATCTCACAGTCAACAGATGCCACCACAGACAACCAGCTCACTTCAGGAAACCACAGAGCCAACCAGTCGGATAACTGCTGATGATGGGGACAAACCGTTCTCTGAAACATGTCCAAGTAAGGATAATTTGAGTGATGGTTGTGTTTGAATTACCGACTCATTACTTTCAAATGTTAAATACATCATTGTTTGCTTCAAATAATAATTATAACTCTTTCTCTGCTAATGGAGAAATCAGCATTTCTCAACGTGAACTATGGCAGTTAGGAGCTCTGTTTACTTGTTCAACAATCACATATCAAATGTCACTTACCTGTTCTAGAGGTTCTAACTCCACTTTGAGCTCCTCCAGTTGTCCACAGAGATCCCTCTCCTTGTTTAACTGATGCTCTTCCACATTTAATGCTTCATACAATTGGTTTACTAGATTTCTTACATCAGACAACCTACGAACTTCCTCCTGCAACAAAGTTCATGGTAGGTTACGTTTTTTCTTCATTTTGTAAAGGTAACTTTTATGAAAATTAGACAAATAAATCCTTAAAGTTAATAAACTTGCTTCCTGTTACTACCTACATTACTAGTGTTGAGGGTAAGTACTTTAAACAAATTATACGACGGGGGACCCAAAAGAAATCGGACTCAGAGGGCGCTGCCACTCGTAGACGTAGTGCAGGGTTCTCACGCTAGATGGTGTTAGTAGAGACCTTCATGAAACAGCTGTGCAGACGGCGTCAGTGTAGAGCTGAACGTGCAAGTGTGGTATTGTGTTTCTCTGACTGTTGGCGGGTTACCTCTGCGAAGTCGCTATGGCAACTTTAAAACAACAAAGAGTGTGTGAAATTTTGTTTTCTGCTTACAGAAACTGCAACGGAGACACACCAAATGCTTCACAAAGCTTTCCAGGAAGACGCTATGAGCCACACACAGTGATTTAGGCGCTTTAAACGTGGTGAGATGTGTGTTGAAGACCAAGCTCGTTCCGGACGCCCTTCAACATCGCGAAATGAGGAGAACATTGAAAAGGTCCGCCAAAAGATCAACGAGGATCGTCGCCAAACGATCGACCAAATTTCAGCAGCGACAGGAATCAGTTGGAGCTCATGCCAGCGGATTTTGAGGGAGGATTTGCACATGAGACGTGTTGCTGCTAAATTTGTTCCGCGCCTTCTCACACAGGAGCACAAAACCATCCGCATGAATGTGTGTCAGGACTTGAAAACAGAGATTGCACGTGATCCAAACTTCTTGAACAAAGTCATTACAGGGGATGAGAGTTGGTGTTACGGGTATGACCCAGAAACCAAGCAAGCGTCAAGCCAGTGGAGGACTCCCAACTCTCCCAGACCAAAGCAAGGCAAGTGAGGTCAAATGTGAAGACGATGATCATTGTCTTTTTTGATGTTCGTGGAATTGTGTATCGGTAATTGTACCCCCTGGCCAGACCCTTAACCAGCACTTTTACTTGGATGTTTTAAGGCGTCTGCGAGAGGATGTGAAGAGGAAACGCCCGGAACTTTGGTGATCAGGTGACTGGTTTCTGCATCACGACAACGCTCCAACACACACGGCCTTACGAGTGACCCTCTATTTGGCATCTCAGAGGTGGTCTGTCGCTCTCCACGCCTCGTATTCGCCGGACCTAGCCCCGTGCGACTTTTTCCTATTTCCACGAATGAAAAAAAAAAAACGCTAAAAGGGGAGCGTTATGACGATGTGGAGGCGGTAAAAACAGCTTCGCAACATGCTTCCAACAGTGGGAAAAGAGACTTAACAAGTGCATCGCATGCAGTGGAGAGTATTTTGAAGGTGACTGAGGTAAGTTTGTAAAAAGATTCACCAATAAAGTTTTTATGACAACAATCCGGTTTCTTTTGGATCTCACCTCGTAGCAGAACTCCACTTAACCTCAGTTAATTATGCACACTGCATATTATTCTCTCTAATCAATGTTAATGATAACGACTCTCTTTTCTAATGAAAAAAAAGAGAATAGTTATTGAATTGTATTGTAAATGCATGAGATAACTTTTTTTCTAATTGATGTGTGCGTCATAACTTTCTCTACTCTTATACAAACTTTTCTTACAAACATTTATTTCTCTATGTGTATTTAAAGGAATTTAGTAACAGTGGCGTCAAAATTAATCATAAAAGCTATTTGTAGTCGGTTTTTTGACAATTGTCACTTACCAAGTTGGAGAAAGGTTGAAAATGGAGGCAATGGCATTTGAAACTAGTCCCTCAATAATATAAAAAAGTAAGTGACGAGTGTCCATAAACCGACTACAAAGAATTTTTACGAATTATTTCTCTATCGACTTCATGTTAACAAGGGAAAACTTCTGCAGAAATTATGTTATTACCAGTTTTCTTGATGCTACAATGGAAATGTGGGATTCAGTAGACTTTTAGTGATAGTCAAATGTTTTAAAACTGGTTGCTATGTAATGACTGAAATGCCATTCCCCGAAATACGAGTAACGACTTCCCATTTGAGAGAAGTATAAGTATTGGAAAATTTAAAACATATGCCCACCTCATTAGCATAGATGTTAACCTGTCTCCCTTATGTTCAAGAGGTCCCTAGTTCTAATCTCAGAAAGAGTGATACAATTTTTTTCGGGGTTTTCCCTTATTCTGAAAGATGAATATCTGGTAACTATAAGCTTTATGTACCCTTGACTCATTTTACTCACGATGATGCGAACGATAGTTCGCGAAACATGTCTTTAATATAGGTACGTAAGTGAAGCTGATGTGTAATAAATATGACTCATCTATAATTTAATAAGATGGTATTACTTGTCAGAGAGTGTTTTGTTTTCATCTGACTCCAGTGAGTCTGCGCAATGTTTCTATATAACCTCGAAAATCTGAAGGTTGCATTAGATAATTTTTCTTGCTTTTGTTTCTCAAACTATTCTGTAATTGGTCTGCTTACGTTATTCACTAGACATTTCCATTTCCAAGTGCGAGGAGCTAGGGGGACGTTAGTAAACGAAGAATAAAACTTAGCCAATTTTTCTCAAGCGAGAATTCCCGCTGCATCACTTCCCATCTCTCTCAATTTATTCAAAGCTCATGAATTGTTGAACACGTTGAAATTCGACGCCAGGGAATTTCTGTTCAGACGATCGCGAGACGTCTACGTCATGCATTTTCGTTTGAAAATGTAAACGCTTCTGACGGGAGATTTCGATTGTCATATATCTACTGAACTTTCCCGATCGTGGTCGTTTTCTTTTAGGTTAATTAAAGGTTTGTTCTAGGGATAAGACTCGATGGTAGATAAACCATCAATGCTTTTAAAATGTTAATTTTGACATATTTGAAAGTTTATGCTAGATAAAAAAGGAATACAAAGAATTGCTGACTGCACATTACTGCAGAACTTTGTACGGTTATCTACTTATATAAATATTAGGGGCAATCTTGAACTTATGAACTGGGGATTGCTGCAGTAAACTTTGCTTTCGATATTTTACTTCAAACTTTGATGGAGAGGCAAGGGAAACGAAACGGAACATTTTAATTCCTCATATTTACATATTCCTCACCCGCGAAGCAGTTTTAGCAAAAGTTCAGTGTTTGGTTTTAAACATCATTACTTCAAAACAGAAAGACGGATAAATGCGATGTTTGTTATTTAAAGCCAGCATCCTTTTTAAAGCTGCGACATGAAGGCTTGACTATAAATAAAAAAAAAGTTTACCCCTTATTTTTAATTTCTCGAAAACAGTTCTAATAACTCCGATAAGAAATTAAACGCATTGAAATGGAAAATAAAATAGTCATCTCGAATTTCTGTCACATCTTTTATTTAATTTAACTGAATGTTGTATCACAAGGAGGCATCTTAAGAGGTAGACGAAAGCTTACCGACGTAAACTTGTAGAGCTTCTTAAAATACACAATTTGTGTCAAATACATTTGTTCCTACTGTTAACCGTGTTCAAAATATTGCAAGTTTAGACCTTCCCTTAATATCACCTAATGTATAAGTTTGAAAGTTTGCACTTTTTGCTTCCCATTTGTTTATTTTCCATTTCAAGGGTTGTTACCATGAATAAATATTTGAATGATGTTTCCACATGTTGAAATCTTCTTCTGTAATTTGAAACAATATACACGTACATCATATTTGACGTGTTTGTTACATTAACATGACATACTCTTATCATTTATTACGAGGTATATATACGAAGTATATCACATTCTGATTTGGATAAACCTTTAAACAAATATTTACACTACACATTTATCGCAATAACTGAAAATCCACAGAACTTTAAAACAATGACAAAGAATTGAACATTTCGAACAATTCCAGTAGATTGTATTTTAAGATGATCTGCATCTTTTGTACAATATGTTTTTGACTATACTGGCTATGAGATTATTCAAAAGAGTATATCTCCTGTGCATTTTATTTGTAATGTAAATATCTTTGGTATAAGGAGCCATTTTTACTGTCTTTTCATGAGGAATTCAAATCGATTCGAGTCCTCATTTCGGAATGAATACTCCATGGGAACGGGGATTCAGATCGTATTTTGTTGCCGCATTCAGATCGATTTAAATAGGCCAAGATGCTATCTTCAACTATTCTCGTTGTAACACGCTGAGCGTTCGTCATTTTGTTTTCTGGTGTAACACAGAGCCACGTCTATTCTCTCGATAACTTCGTAACATTGACTAACCTCAAAACCTGCTTAACATACTCAGAACAAGATGTTTTCACAGATTCGCCAACATAAAAGCTTGAGTTGTTTATTCTCGAGCCTTTGGTATCCAAAAGGATCGAGTTCAGTGTGAGATTGGACTTAAATCGATTTCAATTCCCCATGGGAACGCAGGGAAATGTTTTCTTTTGGATTCAGGGAGTGAAGTCTGGATATCGAAGTTTTGGGTGTAGAGCAAGTTGGGTAAAGTATCACATTTTTTACGTCCAAACGACCTAAATGAGTTGAATCTACTATTAAACTTGCTTACGTATGGACGAAGTTTGAACTCGGAAAACTTCACTCCCAACTTCTTCGCCAGGCAAATTTATATTCTGAAGTTTGCAACAAGTTACTGAAAGTTGTCATATCCAAGAGACACACGTAACTGATTGATGGTCGTGTACAAACTGCATGAAGGTTCGTTTATTTTACGTGCTAGTAACGTACAAATGTACAGCACTGCAGCAGATGACACCTACCTATAGCATTTTCTAAACTTCCTTTTTGTCGCGACATATGCATAAGCTAGGGATATACCAATAATAGTAATATACGTATTTCAAATAATATAAGATTAACATTTTCTAGACAAAACAAGTTATAACTAAAACACATGCAAATTTTCAATAGAAATTAAATTTTTAAAATTTATCCAACACTTATTTGTGAAGTTGTACTTTAATAATATAAATCAGCCTACTAGTGTAACACTTTAAATTTTACTCGAAATATACCTTTTGCGGTCCCTGAATCTATAGAAAAGAATATTTAGAAAAAAGTCCTAAGATTACGTATTCTAACTATCCCAGGCTGAGTTTAATTAATGGTTTTAATAAAGGCTTTACCCATAGAAAAATTTAAATATAAAAAAACTGTTAATGATATTTCTACTCTTAAAAATAAAAGATGATTATAATTTTAAAAACATTTACTTACCATCCTTCGGTTGATAAACAATGTCAAATAACTTTTAAAGAGTTTGGTATAACTTTAGTTCCTCGAAATAAATATAGTATTAAAAATTTGCTGCAATTCTCTAAGAAAGATAAAATTCCTGATTGTAAGAAAATCTGGCATTTATCAATTTAATTGTTTCGATTGTGATAAAGTTTATATTGGAAAGACAAAACGTAATTTGGAAACCAGAACAAAAGAACATTTTCGTAACATTAAGTATAAACAAACTGATAATTCGGCCGTAGCAGATCATTTAACCATGAAATAAATCCAGAAGTTAAATTATTAAAACAATTAAATGGTCCAAGAGATTTAATTATTTGGGAAAATATATTTATTTTAAAAAATAAACATCGCGTAATGAATTCTGAAATACCGGCAGTCGATTCTGTTTTTAAATTTGTTTTATTTTCAGATTTTGGTAGTACTGACAAGAACATAGTGACATCTAGCGACTGTAACGTTAACAACGAGATTGTTGATGGCTGTAGTTGATGATGTGAATAAAATGTTCACGAAATCGGGACATATACCAATCAATTTATGAGAAAACATCCATCACTTCTTATAGGTGAAGTTTTTAAGTTACAAATTATTATATTTGTATATATTTGTTTGCTTCACTGTCAATAGCTTCTATTTTACATATTTAAAACCAATTTATTGTGCAAAAAAGAAACTTGGTTAGTACATCTCTGCTAGTAGGTAAGAACAAGAACAGAAACATAAACAAAATGTTGCCAACAGCAGCAAATAAACATTCTACTAGTTGAAGAGACGTAAATGAACTAATGCTCTATTAATTCAACCTGAATTTCTACTGTGGTGGTTAACTTACCTTTGTTAATCTCTCTTGTCTAGGCGTGTTAACGAGATACACATTATCGTTCACAGTCAGCTTGAAGTCGTCTTCCATTAAAGCTTCTATTGTATTCGATGACGCAATTCGAACACCATCTGAAATAAAAAACATTAACTTCTACACTTCAACATTGGTTTATTTATCAGGCAAAGAGCCACAGTTCATTATAAACAAGCTACATTTATCACTAATAATCATTAGACTGTCATATTTCGTATGAAACTTTCTCTCTCTCTCTCTCTCTCTCTCTCTCTCTCTCTCTCTCTCTCTCTCTCTCTCTCTCTCTCTCTCTCTTCTCTCTCTCTCTCTCTCTCTCTCTCTCACACACACACACACACACATAAAAAGAACACTTAAATTCTCTCTCGCACTTCAAGACTCTAACGACGATGAGATATAAACTACAGGTAGACCGCAAACAAAATGCAGTCGGTGTGCGCATGCGCGAGGAGAGCCTCCTCCCCTTCTCGCCATCCAAGCATCACATGACTCCCACCCCTCCCTTCCTGCATACGACAGAGCGCAAACCACACGAAACGAGTGTATTTTAATACTGTTTTGATTTTCAAAGTTAACAGAAAATAATTACCTCGTACATGACCTCACAATAGATCAACAAACAGGTAGAATCATAGTTTCTTTAAACCCTGAGGAACAACGCAGTGATTCGGCAAAAAATGCAAACACTGAATGCGAAAGCGAGTGAAACAGATGAACAGTGCAGCCTGCGCGATGGAGGAGAGCCAACTTGAAATGATGATAAGAGGGGAAAACCTAGAGTTGGTAAGCCACGCCTCCAACTGCATTTTGTTTGTGGTCTAGTTATAGTTAAGCAACAATTCTCATCTCCAGTCGGGAATTAAGTAAAGTACCTCTACATTTGAAAGCTAGCATGTTAACCACATCGCGGTGGATCTCTTAGATACTCCGTGGCGCGGGAGTTTCATCTCATTCTTTTAACATACCATCTTGCTTCATCACGCGTCCATAGAGGCTTTAATCCTAGAAAATACCTCGTGGCTCAGACATTTCGAAACAGTCCAGTGAAGGTAAACGATGATCATGATGAAGGATAGACATACAGATAAGCTCTGGTCTATCATAACACTGTATACCATTTACTAAAGGTTACTAGTGGTACTATACATTTTGTTACAGTCCAGTGAAGGAGGACCATGATCATGATGAAGGATAGATATACAGATAAGCTCTGGGCTATCATAACACTGTATACCATTTACTACAGGTTACTAGTGGTACTATACATTTTGTTACAGTCCAGTGAAGGTGGACCATGATCATGATGAACGATAGACATACAGATAAGCTCTGGGCTATCATAACACTGTATACCATTTACTACAGGTTACTAGTGGTACTATACATTTTGTTACAGTCCAGTGAAGGTGGACCATGATCATGATGAAGGATAGACACACAGATAAGCTCTGGTCTATCATAACACTGTATACCATTTACTAGAGGTTACTAGTGGTACTATACATTTTGTTACAGTCCAGTGAAGGAGGACCATGATCATGATGAAGGATAGACATACAGATAAGCTCTGGTCTATCATAACACTGTATACCATTTACTAGAGGTTACTAGTGGTACTATACATTTTGTTACAGTCCAGTGAAGGTGGACCATGATCATGATGAAGGATAGACACACAGATAAGCTCTGGTCTATCATAACACTGTATACCATTTACTAGAGGTTACTAGTGGTACTATACATTTTGTTACAGTCCAGTGAAGGAGGACCATGATCATGATGAAGGATAGACATACAGATAAGCTCTGGTCTATCATAATACTGTATACCATTTACTAGAGGTTACTAGTGGTACTGTACATTTTGTTACAGTCCAGTGAAGGAGGACCATGATCATGATGAAGGATAGACACACAGATAAGCTCTGGTCTATCATAACACTGTATACCATTTACTAGAGGTTACTAGTGGTACTATACATTTTGTTACAGTCCAGTGAAGGAGGACCATGATCATGATGATGGATAGACATACAGATAAGCTCTGGTCTATCATAACACTGTATACCATTTACTAGAGGTTACTAGTGGTACTATACATTTTGTTACAGTCCAGTGAAGGAGGACCATGATCATGATGAAGGATAGACACACAGATAAGCTCTGGTCTATCATAACACTGTATACCATTTACTAGAGGTTACTAGTGGTACTATACATTTTGTTACAGTTCAGTGAAGGTGGACCATGATCATGATGAAGGATAGACATACAGATAAGCCCTGGTCTATCATAACACTGTATACCATTTACTAGAGGTTACTAGTGGTACTATACATTTTGTTACAGTTCAGTGAAGGTGGACCATGATCATGATGAAGGATAGACATACAGATAAGCTCTGGTCTATCATAACACTGTATACCATTTACTAGAGGTTACTAGTGGTACTATACATTTTGTTACAGTCCACTAAAGGAGGACAATGATCATGATGAAGGATAGACACACAGATAAGCTCTGGTCTATCATAACACTGTATATCATTTACTAGAGGTTACTAGTGGTACTATACATTTTGTTACAGTCCAGTGAAGGAGGACCATGATCATGATGAAGGATAGACATACAGATAAGCTCTGGTCTATCATAACACTGTATATCATTTACTAGAGGTTACTAGTGGTACTATACATTTTGTTACAGTCCAGTGAAGGAGGACCATGATCATGATGAAGGATAGACATACAGATAAGCTCTGGTCTATCATAACACTGTATACCATTTACTAGAGGTTACTAGTGGTACAGTCCAGTGAAGGTGGACCATGATCATGATGAAGGATAGACACACAGATAAGCTCTGGTCTATCATAACACTGTATATCATTTACTAGAGGTTACTAGTGGTACTATACATTTTGTTACAGTCCAGTGAAGGAGGACCATGATCATGATGAAGGATAGACATACAGATAAGCTCTGGTCTATCATAACACTGTATACCATTTACTAGAGGTTACTAGTGGTACTATACATTTTGTTACAGTCCAGTGAAGGAGGACCATGATCATGATGAAGGATAGACATACAGATAAGCTCTGGTCTATCATAACACTGTATACCATTTACTAGAGGTTACTAGTGGTACTATACATTTTGTTACAGTCCAGTGAAGGTGGACCATGATCATGATGAAGGATAGACAGACAGATAAGCTCTGGTCTATCATAACACTGTATACCATTTACTAGAGGTTACTAGCGGTACTATACATTTTGTTACAGTCCAGTGAAGGAGGACCAAGATCATGATGAAGGATAGACAGACAGATAAGCTCTGGTCTATCATAACACTGTATACCATTTACTAGAGGTTACTAGTGGTACTATACATTTTGTTACAGTCCAGTGAAGGTGGACCATGATCATGATGAAGGATAGACAGACAGATAAGCTCTGGTCTATCATAACACTGTATAACATTTACTAGAGGTTACTAGTGGTACTATACATTTTGTTACAGTCCAGTGAAGGAGGATCATGATGAAGGATAGATATACAGATAAGCTCTGGTCTATCATAACACTGTATACCATTTACTAGAGGTTACTAGTGGTACTATACATTTTGTTACAGTCCAGTGAAGGAGGATCATGATGAAGGATAGACATACAGATAAGCTCTGGTCTATCATAACACTGTATACCATTTACTAGAGGTTACTAGTGGTAGTATACATTTTGTTACAGTCCAGTGAAGGAGGACCATGATCATGATGAAGGATAGACATACAGATAAGCTCTGGTAGAGGTCCCATCTTGGCTTCGTCAGTATTATGAGCGTTACTTACCTATACTACTAACGGCAACTCGGTCGATGCCGTGGTCCTCGTGACAGAGCATGGCCAGGAAATCTCCCACGGTGTTGCTAATGGGACGAAGGGTGAAGCGACATCTCTCCCGTCGTGAAGGAAGCGGCACGGTGACTTGAGGCAGACCCCTGTAGTACTCTACTGTCACCTCTGGAACAGGCAATAATACCAACAATCTCAACTTAATCCACTACAAACTACCCTTAATCCATTCGTATAAAGAGAGTACATAGTATAACACGACAGTCACTTTTTTTGTAAAGAAGTGGATACCTATGTGATAAGTTTCAGATTTCATACTCTTGGCATGACCACAAGAAAAACCGAAAAGCGACTTACTTCTTGAAAAAAGTAAAGTATTGGAAAACTAAAACAATAACAAAGAATATCTTGGAACAATTGTATGCCACAAAAAATCATTTCATATAAATTGTGACCTTTATATATACTTCCTCATATATAAGGTTTGTGCCTTATTTCTTACGATTTGGCATTTACACAAAAGACATTGAGATAGATGAAGAGTTACCAGTATTGATAGGGAATTCAAGATACAATACAAACCTCTTAATGACATGTGTAGTGTTTAACGCCCGCTTTTACTACATACGGCACCGCAGGCGGTGACACTGATGATACATGAGATGAAGATGGAGCACCGGTGGAATGAGATGGCGGTGGAAACCGGAGATTCCGGAGAAAACCCGCCCCAACGCCGCGTTGTCCACCACAAATCTCACTTTGCGGTCGCCTGGGATCGAACCTGGGCCGCCTTGGTGAGAGCCAAGTGGTCTAACCACTGAACCACGGCGCGGCCTCAAACGCCTTAAATTTGGTAGTTTAATAAAAACAATTAGCCATCTACAGTATGCGAATAATGTGTCCCATTTCGAGAGCCATAACATCCACAAATGTTCATACAAATATAAATCATTTTCAAATAAATGCTGATGTACCACACTCGTAACAAGGATAAACTGACAATTCGAGCGCACCAAACGAGCCTTTATGAAGGAAGCTTTAACTACAAAGTGATAATGTTATATAATAAACTTCCATATTCATTTAAACAAGCTGCATCATTAAAACACTTTAAGAATAAGTTTACGACATTTTTGCATACACACTGTTTTTATACGGTTAATGAATTTTTAGAACTATAACCATGTAAATGAGCACTGGGAGCATAGTACATTCACAAACCTGTAATATTTATATTATGACATTTCTTGTAGTAAATTAGTCTATGCAAATACCACATGAAACCATAGAAAAACTGCTTACTGTGTATATTGTATGTAATCAATTTGACTTTATGTATATACTGTATTTATACATTTTGACGTGTCTCATAACATGTATATGTTGCCAAGGACGAACTAAAATTCTAATTGTAACATACGATTGTTGTAAACTGGTTAGCTAATTAACCTCGAAATTGATCAAAACGAAATATGACGGACATGATAAAGCTTAGCGTATTGGCCACTAGATGTCAGTGTATAGCGCGTTTCACATTTCAAAGTTGTCATATATGTTTACGGAGTTAAACGAAACTTACCGAATGAGGACTTGGAACCCGATCGCTCTTCTTATCGCGCGCATAGAGTACTCTACCGAGGCAAGTGCCGCCAGTGTGCCGAAATTTTGATCTGAAGGAGTACTTTTACATTGCAGTATATGTACTGTCCTGAAGCAGTCGCGTTTAAGAAACTGGGCGAGGTTTGAAACCACGACTATGAGAATAGTAAACTAGCACCTACGCAACTGACCGAGAAAGGTTACAGAGGCTGTAAGTGTTAAAACATATCAAAATTTTCCTTTCAGAATATCATATTTGAAGCGTATTAGCAATTTTTTAAACAATGAGTTAACTTTAGTATTGTTTACATTATTTATTACCTAAGAAAGAAAATGTAAAACTGCAGTGTCTTTCAGAAATATCTTGTCTGGAGTTGTAACATTAACAATGTACCCGGGGTTAATCCATCAAGAGCACATTTTATCCTGCGCAACAATTGATGGTTTTATGTTGGTACTAAAGAGCACTGGAGCAATAATTGGGTCCGTTTACGCCCTGAAAATCCTTCTGCACCAGCGCGATAATGGACCTGACATAATTACCGTGCTTCACGGAGCTTGTGGGTCCAGGGATATCTTGGTCAGTCACGCGCCTTATACATCAACAGCAGTGGGCTTCATCTTAATCGAGATAAACGTTCTACAAACAGCTTCATTACACATTTTAGAAGCGGGTCCTTAGTTCGTAAATTCCACACTAATTGTTGTCTCGGTGAAATAGGGTTTTCTTTTTCTGTAAATGTGGCCGTTTTTCCGCAAGTTCTGCCTTCAGCTTGACTAGTAATGATGTGTAGTATATTCCTGTAATGGTTTTTCCTTTTTGAAGATAATCGATTAAAATAACTCCATGACTAATCCAAAAAACAGTCGCCACCTCTTTCCTAGCCGAAAAAACAGTTTTGTAGCCCGTTCCCCCTTTGCAGTCACTGTTTGGACTGTATTTTTGTTTCGGGCGTATAATGGTGTATCCAAGTTTCATCTACAGTAATTAATCGGCGCCAAAACCCGGATTTATTGCGCCTAAACTGCGCTAACAGAGCGTTGGAAATGTTCATTCGAACACGTTTTTGGTCTAACGTGAACAAATGCGGCAGCCAACGCGCAGACAGCTTTCTCAAGTCTAAATATTGATGTAATATGTGACAAACACGTTCTTTTGACATGTTCATAACCTCTGCTTTCACTCTCACTTTAATTCGGCGGTTGTCTAGTTCCATATGGTGAACTTTGGTGATGTTTTCGTCGGTAGTTGTAGTTTTTGTAAGTCCCGAACGTTCATCATCTCCCAAGCTCTTACGGCCACGTTTAAATTGAGCTGCCCAAAATGTGGTAAATGATGGTACAGAGTCCTCATACACAGAATCCAACTTGTCTTTGATTTGCGTAAGCGTATTGCGTTTCAAAAACAAATATTTAACGGCAGTTCGATACTCGATTTTGTCTATTTTCATAAAAACACTCACATCAACTCACTCAAACGACTGTTACACTAGCTTTTATTTACGAGTGCTGCCATCTTCATGTTGAGGTCGGAAACCTTTCAGACCATCCTCGTAGATCTGGGTGACTCACAAATCAACTACAGCAGTCCCCCTCTCTCACCTGAGACCCGCTCACCGCGTTCTGGTGACATAAACAAAGTGGGTTAGCTCCTTTTTGCATGACAAGCAAACTGGCAGCATATCATCGAGCTACAAGAAGTGAAGGGTCTCTCTCCCTGATGCTCAGTTTTTGTGTCCCGGGAAGGTGAAGTGCTCTTAACTTGGTTCAAAGTCTGCTCATATACTGACAGGCTATCTTACAAGACAGATGTTACATCATGCCTGCTTTCACATGCTCTCTCCTGTCAAACTATATGCAGTAGGTAGACGATAGTAGAGTTTTACAATGCAGGTTGCTATGTGATGTATTTGACACTCAGTGATCTATGTACGGACACGAAAATGATTGAATAACACAAGAAGTATAGATATTTAAATATTCATACCAATTACAGAGAATATCATGGGCATGTTTAACTGCACGAAAACCTGTGGGCTTTTATATAAAATTGTGTGTTTTAACAAGTTCTACATTTTTTTTCTATAGTAAGATTTTGTCTATCTGTTAGTTCCCATTCACTTAGAATCATTAACGCGAGGACTTGATGGTATGGCATGAAATTCGCTTCGCCATTCACAATGACATTATAACACCAACATCAAAATAAAACAATAACAGCCTTATTAATCATTTTTAAATACTGATAGTGGGGTGCCATTGAATTAAATTTGTACTATACTATTAACATTTCACGAAACTAATATTCTTTGAAACCTTTAGAATTTAGCACTTAAAAATATTCATATGGAACAGTAGTTTCCCAACTACAATGACAATTGATGCAAATAATAATAATAATAATAATAATAATAATAATAATAATAATAATAATAATAATAATAATAATAATAATAATAATAATAATAATAATAATAATAATAATAATAATAATAATAATAATAATAATAATAATAATAATAATAATAATAATAATAATAATAATAATAATAATAATAATAATAATAATAATAATAATAATAATAATAATAATAATAATAATAATAATAATAATAATAATAATAATAATAATAATAATAATAATAATAATAATAATAATAATAATAATAATAATAATAATAATAATAATAATAATAATAATAATAATAATAATAATAATAATAATAATAATAATAATAATAATAATAATAATAATAATAATAATAATAATAATAATAATAATAATAATAATAATAATAATAATAATAATAATAATAATAATAATAATAATAATAATAATAATAATAATAATAATAATAATAATAATAATAATAATAATAATAATAATAATAATAATAATAATAATAATAATAATAATAATAATAATAATAATAATAATAATAATAATAAAAGTTTTTCATATATAAAGACCAGCAAAATATTTTATAGCGTACATAACCTAAACTTTCTCACAAATTCGACAAATAAAACTGTAAATAATATAAAAACAACTCATGTCTACCTTCACATTTCAGTTTATTCGTTATTTGCTTACAAATATTCTCCTTCAGCAAATTATCTTAGTTGGATTTATGCTTTTTGTTATAAAGACAAGGGTTATTTTGAAGTAAAATAATCAATTTCTCGTCAAATGACTGCATATCTCTTCTGTTTCTGTGCAGTGCGATAGTGTTTTTTCTCTCACTCTCTTTTGTTTCATCACCATCAAGAAAGCTTGGAATTTGTAAGGTTTGAGGTTAATGTTCACGTTAACGAAGGTCATCGTGAATGACTTAAACTTAACCAAAACTATATGCCTTATGCAATGAGAGAAACATTTTATTTCACTGTGTTTGTTAATACTAAACAAAGCATTTGTAACTGTAAAGGAAGTTGTTGATATTTACAGTAAATGGTTGAAAGTATTGTACAATTAAGATCATAACAAAATGAACAATCTTGGAATTAGTCAACTTTTTCACAAGTAACTGCCCTTTGTCCTATTACCTGAAAGGTAGGCTAGGGTCACTGATAAAGAGCAAGGAGTAATGTTTTTGTTTTCGTGGTCGATACGTCCCAATAACAACATTTGAGGTTCGCACACCAGTGGTTCCTGTGCTGCCTAATCACAAAATAATATAATATTTAATGATGCATAAAATTATACTTAATAGAACTTCGAAGTTGTGACACCGACGTAAGTGATAAACTACAAAACGGCTATAATCGTTCGGTGTCGTTTCGGAACAACGTGTATGAAAGTCGTCCACGACGAAGAGGACGTCCGAGAACTTTTCCAAAAAATTAAAAATGTACATTCCTTTTGTCATGAAAATATCTGTAAAATGTGATACCTAAATAAAAAAATCTTGAGACCACTTTTAAGAAAATCAAGATTTTCGATAAAAAAAATCGTTAAAGGCTGACCTGGGGAGGGGGGGGGGGGTGATTTTCTTGAAAGTCGTCCCTGGAAGATGCTCAACTTAAATACCCAGTAACCGTCTTTTGGTTTCGAATTCTGCAGCACACAAGCGCTAAGCAATTTGCATACATACGTTTAATGATTTGTCTTAACGCCATGTGAACACAAAGCACGAGGTAATTCACAACTAGCTTTGCATACCTTCTATTCGTACGTGTCACTGCATACAATTAGCTTTGTAGCATCTTACACTGCATCAACTTAACGAGAGAAAATGAAACAGAATCTCAACTCAGAGAAAGAATATCTTCACTAATCAGCGAGACATGATTGGTCTTAATACACTTTCAAATTGTTGGTTTGAATATTCTGTAAAGTTAACTTTGTACTACTGATCAACTGTAAGAGATAAAAAGAACACTACACAGTACATTTCAAACAAGTCTGTGATACCTTTCCTATGAATTTGTCTACACCTCATTTTCTGAAGTGTTTATAATTCATACATCTCTACATCTTATGGGAAGACACTACAATTTCAGTACAGCACCGGAAGTAAAGGGGCCATTCACAATGAAAATTAAGTATTAACATAACTAGGTGAAACTTATATATGCGGTGTTGTCATACATAACCACAAATTGAAACATAAACAGCAGTCAACCGCAACAGAGCGTGAAACAACTGAGCTAAATATGGCGACTTACGAAGCGATAAAAGAGGTTAGGTACATGTAAGAGAAAAGGAGTAAACGACAGTGCGTGGTTAAAGGAAATGCATCATTTATAATTACATTTCTGTCATTTTTATAGATACCCCAGGGATTCCTGATTCGCGAAACGATACATGGTGATGGCGAATCGGTCCTGTTGGCCAATTTCTTATGTTTAACCTGCAAGCATATACGGGGGCTGTTCAATAAAGAATGATCACAATTTTTTTTTGACAATGTACCTTTACTCATCCTCATAATTTTGATGGTCCTTCTCAAAATAGTCTCTCCTGAATGCGATGCACTTGTCCCAGCGTTTCTGCCAGTCTTCAAAGACATGCTGGAAACCATTTTTGAGAGATCCTTCAAAATCGCCTCCGCAGCCTTCACCACTGCTTCTGATGATGGATAATGCCTCCCACGAAGGCGTTTCTTCAAGTTAGGAAATAGAAAAAAGTCACATGGAGCTAAATCCGGACTATAGGGAGGGTGAGGGATGTACTTCACGTTGATTTTTGCAAGATATTCAGCAACAACATTGGCAATATGCGGCCGCGCATTATCGTGGTGCAGCATCCAGCCTGCTTCACGGAAATGTGGTCTTTTGCGCCTGATATGGACTTGCAATGTTTTCAGGACATCCCTGTAGTATTGTCCAGTTACTGATGTGTGTGCAGGTACAACATGCTGATAAACCATTCCATGAATATCAAAGATTGAGATGACCATAACTTTCGCAGCAGAAGCAACCACTTTTGCTTTTTGGGGGTTGGTGATGAAGGAGATTTTCACACTGAGCTTTGCTGTTTGCTCTCAGGATCAAACTGATGTAGCCAAGTTTCATCAGCAGTGATTACGTTTGAAAGAAACTCCGGATCTTCCTCTAACATCAACTTTAACTGCATGTTACCTCCATTGCAGCGGTAGGCGATACTAAACATGTCTGAACTTGCCTGGTTCTCACAGGCGGGAACCAGGAATACCAACAATGAAACTACTAAGGCGTGTTTGTTTAACATTAAGCTAACAGAATATAATAAGATTGAATTTTAGTGGAAAAATTATAACCGTAAAAAATTATGATCATTCTTTATTGAACAGCCCTCGTATGTTTAAGTATAATTTAATGTTTATTTTTGTATTTATGTGATTTGCTGGGAACGGTTAAGGTAAATGCGGGTGAATGGGATCAATATTTTGAACCTTAACTCTAAGCTCTATGGACCCTATGCTCATTTGAGCATCATTTCACCCATCCCATTCATCGTCCAATATGCTTAACTTTGGAGGACGTAAAATTACAAAAAAAAAAAAAAAAAAAAAAAAAAAAAAAAAAAAAAAAACCTTCACAAAAACCCTATTTGTCACGCAAATATGAAAGCTTTTAGCTTATATTGAAGCCTAGACATTCTGAATTACATTAAATTCTAAGTTTTTTGACGAAGAATGTTCAGTATACTTCCGTTTTCATTTTTGTTTATTCCATGTATACCCCTGAAGTCAGTAAGACTACGATTGACAAGATTTTGGCGGAACATTTGCAAGGTGTGTATGAGGTGGGTCCCCAAAATGCTCACCGAAGACCATAAAGCACATGCCACGGCTGATATCCTGGCCTAGTTCGCATGCGATATCCTCACCCCATACAGTCGAGACTTAGCATCTAGTGATTATCATCTGTTTCCTGAGTTGAAGTCACACCTGGGTGGAACACATTTCCAGACCGACGATGAGGTTGAGCGCTACCTGCGCAACTTGGCGGGAGAGTGCTATGACAGGGGTATACAAAAACTGCCACAACGCATGCAAAAGTACATCGATCACAGTGGTGATTACTTTGAAAAATAGCTGTAAGTTTCGCTTTTCCATCAATGTAACATTCATTCACAATACACATGTTTGCTATATTAAATAAAATTTGAAACCCTATTTTACGGACACGCGTCGTATAAGCCCTGCGTTGGGAAAATCATGTTGAAACAGAAGTTTCTGGTGCTGCGGGGATGGTGCGATGTTGAAGATGCTATGATCCCCACGTTGTAGCGACATATATAGCAAGGTTCGTGCTGGTATCTCGTTTCCCGTCGTTGGTCTTACTGTGATGCTGCCCCACGTTGTAGCGACATATGTAGCAGGATTCCTCCGTTGTTGTTGGTTTCGATGCCCCAAAGTTGCGGCAACATATATAGCAAGATTCGTGCTGGTATCTCGTTTCCAGTCGTTGGTCTTACTGTGATGATGCCCCACGTTGTAGCGACATATATAGCAAGATTCGTGCTGGTATCTCGTTTCCCGTCGTTGGTCTTACTGTGATGATGCCCCACGTTGTGGTGACATATGTGGCAGGATTCCTCCGTTGTTGTGGGTTTCGATGTCCCAAAGTTGTGGCAACATATATAGCAAGATTCGTGTTGGTATCTCGTTTCCCGTCGTTGGTCTTACTGTGATGACGCCCCACGTTGTAGCGACATATGTAGCAGGATTCCTCCGTTGTTGTGGGTTTCGATGTCCCAAAGTTGTGGCAACATATGTAGCAGGATTCCTCCGTTGTTGTGGGTTTCGATGCCCCAAAGTTGCGGCAACATGTATAGCAAGATTCGTGCTGGTATCTCGTTTCCCGTCGTTGGTCTTACTGTGAGTTGCCCCACATTGTAGCGACATATGTACATGTAGCAGGATTGCTCCGTTGTTGTGGGTTTCGATGCCCCAAAGTTGTGGCAACATATATAGCAAGATTCGTGCTGGTATCTCGTTTCCCGTCGTTGGTCTTACTGTGATGATGCCCCATGTTGTAGCGACATATGTAGCAGGATTGCTCCGTTGTTGTGGGTTTCGATGCCCCAAAGTTGTGGCAACATATGTAGCAGGATTCCTCCGTTGTTGTGGGTTTCGATGCCCCAAAGTTGCGGCAACATGTATAGCAAGATTCGTGCTGGTATCTCGTTTCCCGTCGTTGGTCTTACTGTGATGTTGCCCCACATTGTAGCGACATATGTAGCAGGATTGCTCCGTTGTTGTGGGTTTCGATGCCCCAAAGTTGTGGCAACATATGTAGCAGGATTCCTCTGTTGTTGTGGGTTTCGATGGCCCAAAGTTGTGGCAACATATATAGCAAGATTCGTGCTGGTATCTCGTTTCCCGTCGTTGGTCTTACTTCGTCGATCTTACCTTCGTCCAAAATATTATGACTTGATGAAGAAGATGTTCCCCGAAGTTATCAGGAAAATCCTTAATTATGCCTCGGCTAGCTTTTAATATTCTTCTGTTATATTCTTACTTACGAGCAATGAAAACTCTAAGTTATAAGGTTGGTAACGAGTCAAGAAATCATTAAGATTTTTAATTTGAATTTCTATAAGAAAGCAATCTTTTGTTTATTTCTTTTAACACCAAATCCATTACAATTCTTATCACAAAACTTTATGCTGTGATCGGAATCAATCTAATACTTCAAATTGAGTTAACACTTAAATATATTCGAGCAATTTAAAAACGTCCGATCTGTTCGGCGTTCCAGAAAGAAACGCGAATTATCTTTCGGTTTCTACACCAAGATTATTTAATCCTTCATTACTATCGCTACCCATATATTACTTTTATATGATTGGTCGATTTACTATTACGTCACTACATTACGTAATATAATTATTACTACGGCCAATCACAAAATTACATATATTTTTACACAATTTTGTTTGTTTTTCTTTTATAAATTTATACATTTTTCCAACCTTTTTGTAAAAATATAAATCAAAACAACGGTAACAGTCCACATTTTGAAAAAAGAAAACAAAGTATTAGTAAGCGTTTACGTCAGGAGTTTATGCAATAAAGGCAACAAGGATAGTACTAACAACGTCATAGTACAGTTAAGAGGCAGGTAAAAATAACACAAGTAAACTGCTCTCCGAACAAAATGCTGTCGTCGTGGTGACATGACGTCACATCCGGCCTGCCAGATTCCGGGTTTAATGACATTCCTACCACCGTTTTTCACTTGTTCTCGTAATGGTAAAAGCCTCGCCCTGGAATTTACTGGCTGCTGATATTGTTCCCTCTAACATTTTCATCAAATTCCTTCGAGAACGTGAGTTAAGCCACAAACATTTCACCAGACGATTCTCATTGGTGAAGACAAGCAACTATTTACTTATTGAATGTTGACACAACCCGTGGAAATTCTTGTTTCTGTGACCGTAAACAGCATGCGTCACTTTACAGGAACGAAAACGCTAGTTTAGTATAACGATGTTTAAATGTTTAATTTACAGGACAAATCAAGGGACTCGACAAAATATGTTTACATTCAGATGACTTTCCTATTCTTATCTCCTATAAACTTATTTTATCCATCACCATGTGAAAAAACACAACATTACGCCATTTCTTGTTACTGAGAAGTAGGCCTTTTACTGTTAGACATGAATAAACTCTGCAAAGAGTCGAATTATCTCTATTAGTCATATAGCAGGCCAAACAGAAGAATAACGTAAACATTTGCGAGACAAAAACACATCGCCTACTCTAATATAGTGTCAAAGACATTTGACTATCGATTACCTCGTAGAAAGCTTAGTCCGATGTTCAAATTTTCTTTATCTGAAAAACAAGAAACATACATCTGGAATGTACAAAATGTTTTGTAAAGCAATTCGATGTTTTCTTAAACGATAAAATTGCGTATAGGACTAGCGCTCTCGGCGCTAAGGACTCGGACGTTACATTTTTTCATATGCTAATATTTGATATTTATTTGTACAGTTTCCATTACAGTCTCACTACAATGGCTTTAATATTATTATACCTCCTGTACAAATACATGAAATTGCTGACCTAAGAGTTACTCGCTGACTCAGGTCCCCTGGCTATAAGTCTTTGGTTTTCCTGATCAGCCTGTTGTCATTTCCTCTTGACCCTCGCTTGTTTTACCCTAATCCACTTTTCTCTTAACTTATACAAGAATTCTCCTAAACATCTATTTTTCTTTTCACTCATCCCCGTTAACATCCGTAACGCCACTACCTCTTTACTTACACTGTCCCATTTCTTATCCCATATTTTTCTCCTGCAATTTGTTAACTCCTTACATTCTATCAGGTAATGAACGGTGCTCTCTTCATCTCCACAAAATTCAGATATCCCTACCTCATTACTTCTCAACTCTTTTAGATATATTCCTACTCTCACCCATGCTATGCCTTCTCTTCCAGTTTTGTCACATTGATCTATATATTTTTCCCTACCCCATTCTCTCTTTAATTGCTTATAAAATTTTAAAGTTTTCTTTTCTTCTATACTTTCCCATATCTCCTGTCTATCTATGCCTTGTACTCTGGTTCTCACTTCCAAAAATCGCTATGATTTTACTCCTCTGCTCTCCATAGATCTCCCATGCCTATCTTTGATACAGTCCTTTCCAATTACGACCATCAACTGTTTGTGTTCTTAATGCTTTTCTATTGCTTCATGCACAGATTCAATAATTCCCCTTTCTGCCATTTAATACACTTATACCAGAATTTCAATATTCTCTCTATTATTATTCCCCTCCTTTTATTACCCAATAAACATCATTTTTACCTCGGAAGTCCAATAATTAACAATTTCTGCTACACCCCTTTTCTTATTTTTCTACTTCCTCTTTTTTGCTCTATATCGGCGAATTTTTCCTTTTGAAGCAATTTTTTTTCTTGTTTTTAAGTTTAAAACCCTTTAAGGTTGTATGTCATATTATCAGACTATGCCAAGATTCTGGATTCAAATCCAGCCATGCCCGATGATTTTTAAGGTACTTAAAAGTGACAGCTCCATGTAAGTAGATTTATTGGCATGTAAAAGAAGTCACAAGGGACAATATTCCGTCACACCGGCAGCTCTGATACGATCCTGATAACTGACAGCGTCGTTAATACAATATTTATTGAACTAGGATTGGATTAAAATCAATGAAATAAGCTTGGGGTCCATAGATATTAAGAATTATCCCACGTTCATTGAAAACACGTGGAAAAGAAAAATCATCCTACCTGAGATTCGAGCTCAAGACGACTAGAATCCGAGGCAGAGATGTTAATAATACAATATATTATTATTTATTCTTTGGGTGGCTTTTAAGTTTTAGTTTTTTCATTAAATTCACACTCATTCCAACTTCTTAACTATAGGGAGATAAAGCATAAGAATTCCCAATCTTCAGCTGCGAATTGAACCCAGAACCTCGGAACTTTGAGGTTTAGTCACCCAACCATCAAATATATCGTGAGGCGGGACTCAGAAGCTTATATCTACATTTTCTGTTTTAGTAAAATGTTTCTCATTTTAAAACAAATATGAATTTGTTCTGTTCCAGTATAGACCTCTGTAGCATTTGTATGTAATGAGTAGGTAAATTTAATCCTATCCACACATGTTGGCAGGACTGAGAACCAGAGAATTCTGAAAAGTGAGGTTGAGTGAATGCTGACAGTGAAACAATACTAATATTGAAGTATTTCTTGTACAAATCTTGAATTGTGCTAGCTGTGGGATCTTGTCCTGAGTGTATTTATCTTCAAACGTTTCTTTAGACTCCTTAACGGAGCCTGTCCTTATGTAAAATTCCACTATGTCAATTGAGGACTGCACCATTTCTCTATCATTATTCCACGATATACACGACAGTTGCTGTCAAACCAAAATACGAGGTTGAGTCAAATGAAAACTTTAAATTTGTAATAAGAAATCAAAATTTCGCGCCGTTATCCTTTAAGTTGGTAAGCGTGCTACAAACAGCATGCAGAATGGCCTGTAGGTGGCAGCATAGTGCAGATGCACACATACTGTCGCAGTATCAGTGTAAAGATGGCTGCTCCACTTACGACTTGCCCCAGGGAAGAAGAGCTTCGGTTTTTGCGTAGTGAAGATGTGAAACCTATTGAAATTTATCGACAAATGAAGGTTCAGTACGTTGATGCATGTTTGTCACAGCAGCAAGTCTACGAATGGAGTAGGAAGTTGGCAAATGGTGTGACTTCAGTGGAAGATGCTCCACGTTCAGGTCAGGCACAACGAGTTGTGACTCCACAGGATATTGCAGCAGTTGAAGCCATAGTGAAGGAAAACCGCAGAGTGACACTGAATGACATTTCAGCATGTTTACAGATTAGTCATGGGTCAGCACACCACATTGTTCATGATGTGTCCAGTTTCACAAAGTGTCTGCAAGATGGGTGTCGCGACAGCTGACTCCTGAAATAAGAGAACGACGTGTTGATGCTTGTGAAGAACTTCTTCGGCGCCTTGAACGGGAAGATGATGGCTTCCTTGCAAGAATCGTTACTGGGGACGAAGCCTGGGTTCACTTCCACCAACCGGAATGAAGAGAGCGAGCAAGGAATGGCGCCATCCCTCATCACCAAAACCAAAGAAGTTTCGAACAGAACCGTCAGCAGGGAAGGTTAAGCTGACTCTCTTTTGGGACGAAAAATGCGTCATTTTGGAGCATTACATGCCTATAGGGACCACTGTCACTAGTGCATCATACACAGATCTCCTAAAAATCATCTGTGGCCTACAATCAAATCAAAGCGACGTGAATTGCTGTCAGTAGCTGTCCTTTTGCAACATGACAATGCAAGGCCCCACACTGCCCGTACAACCGTTGTAACAATCACAGATCTGCATTTTGAGTGTCTTCCTCATCCACCATACTCACCAGACCTTGCCCCAAGTGATTTCCATATGTTTGGACCACTCAAAGACGCAATGGGAGGAAAGAAGTTCCGTTCCCATGAAGAGGTACGCCACGTGGTGCTTGAGTGGTTGTGCGGATTACCTAAAGAATTTTTTTTCTAAAGGCATATGCACTTTGTAAGTGCTGGAGGACTTGCATTGAGCGTGGGAGAGATTATGTTGAAAAGTGATACAGCTTTGTACCACTTCTGCACAATAAATAATATTAACAAAGATATTTAAGGTTTTCATTTGACTCACCCTGTTACAAAACTCCAACAATGAGTCACGCAGTGCAGCTTATAAGAAACCAGGCGCCAAATATGAACAAAGTAGGCTAGGTGCAGTGAGGCGTACCGGTTGTATGTGAAACGCCCTGTATAAGTGTTTAAACCAATAACAAGGGACATTTCAATAATGACCGTATCCACAAAAAACGATTTGACTTAAACTGTATGTTTTAACAAGATCTGCATTTTATTTTGTATCCTAAGATTCGACATTTCTAATGGATTATTAATTATACAAAAGTCATTAACAAGATTTCAGAAGCCATTTCTAAAACTTCAAGATGTACGTTTCATTCGTCATAAATATACTTTAAACAAATGCCATCTTAATCAAAATGGTTAGATCCATTTTTGACCAAATCAGTTTGCGAAAACATTTCTAAGTGAAGAGTAGTCCGCGTTTGGGATATTTCCTTGAAAACCTTGAGTTACATTCTTGAAAGATTCTGTTGTTAAATGCTAAAATTGACAAACAACTAAAATTTTGTCTTTGGGTTTACGCTGTTACACAAGCACGCGCGCGCACACACACAGAGCAAGAGATCTTTTTTGAAAACAATGCTTCTGTTACCGGACATTCATCTTTCAGGATAAGAGAAAACATCGGAAAAAACCTTATCACCTTCACCGAGATACGAACTTCGGACCTCTTGAAGGTGAGGCACACATACACTACCACCACGCTACAGAGGCGGTCTATGGAATGTTCTATATTTACAACATGTAACAGAGTAATAAGATTCTGTAGGTGTATAAAATAAATTATATTGGCAACATAGTATCGTTTTACACGGGATTCTCGTAAAAGAGTCAAGGTAAAATGAATTTTGTAAAGTTTTCCACCCTGGCCCATACCAAACCTATAATTTAACGTCTCCGAAAGAAAGTAGATGACATTCCCAGGTACGTATCTCACGCACTAAGCAGGGAAGGAGGGGGGGGGGGAGGTGCACCCGTTCCGGCCCATGTGTGATTCAGGTGGAACACTTTTCATACTTCCTTGCCGACGTGCGCTTTCAGTTAGATGAACCCAGGAAGTTGCTGCAGTCAGATCTCCCGGTGCGCCAGTGACCTTGACAGTGCTCGTGTACATCCCGACAGGTGTTGGTGAAAGCTCAAGAAAGTTGTTCATTTGTTTTCTGACAGTCATCTGTTGCTACCACAATAGGTGCCGTACAGTCTCTCTACGCCGATGGCGTTCTTCAGCAGGGAGAGTCCTGCACGGCGTGGATGTCCAAGACGACGTCGTCGATGTCGGCGACCGCGGAGGATACCCGCGGTTCATCCTGGACCTGTGATCCCGACACCAGGTAAGGTTTACTTAACGTCAAGTATACTCATAAATCTCGGCTCGTTTAAAATTAGTTGAGGAATTTCAAACCGCGATAATGTAAACAAGTTAGGAGTTGGATAATAGATATTAATAGACAATTTAAGGACCAGCTAATTTAACTACTCGTATCTAAATTACGACCGTTAATGCAAACATAGTCTAAGGTTATGATTATTTGTTTTTAATTTACGTCCTCCAGCGTTAACTCATATCGGACGATGCACGAAATGGGTAAAGTGATGATCACATGGACCCAGAATCCATACAGCTTAAAGTTATCCGACATTCGTCTTTAGAATAAGGGAAAACCCCGGGAAAACTGTATCGTGGTAACTCACCCTGACCGAGACTCGAACTCGGAACCTCTCGAACATGAGGCAGACACGCTACCATCTACGCTACCGGGGCGGGCTTACCAAGGCTGGCGGGACCTGAGGACTGAAAACAGAGAGCGTTTTTTGTAATTTACGTCCTCCGACGGTAAGTCATACCGGACGATGAATGAAATGGGTGAAATGATGCTCAAATGAGCCCAGGGTCCTTAGAGCTTAGAGTTACCCGACATTCGTCCTTCAGGATAAGGGAAAACCTCGGAAAAAACCTTATCCAGGTAGCTCACCCTGACCGAGATTCGAACTCGGGACCTCTTGGACGTGAGTCAGACACGCTACCATCTACGCCGCCGAGGCGGGCTACACAGAGCTTATAGTTACCCGACATTCGTCTTTTAGGATAAGGGAAAAGCCCGGGAAAACTTCATCTATGTAACTCACCCAGAGCGAGATTCGAACTGGGGAGCATTTGAACGTGAGTCAGACACGCTATCATACACGCTATGAGGGCAGGCTTACCAAGTTTCTCTTGCGTTCCGCCACGCAGAGGGTCGCGGGTTCGAGTCCCGCCTTGGTCGTGGGTGTTCATGGTATAGTGTATATTTGTGAAACTATAGAAAACAGAGAGTAAAACAAAGGTAAACAATAAAAAAGCGATTAAATATGAAATATATAATTACAAGGGAAAAAAAGGCTGGTGGGACCTGAGGACAGGCAACAGAGGACAGGATCCCTAACCCTGGTGGCGGTTTGTACAATCAGCTTCTGCTCTGCGGACTTACATATCCTTTGGGAACTCCAGGACAGGGAGTCCTTCCCCGATTGGGAGGACGAGGATAAATTCCCTGCCATACAACGCCAAAACCTGGTGACACTAGTTTGAAAAACAGTCAACCAGAAACTGAAATGCAGTGACGTGATATTCCTGGCGATATCTACCCTTCCCCAGGAACCCGGGACTCGAACTCTCGACACAGACGCTACCCCGCTGGATAAGTACACTATGAAAGTAGTCAATACGTTCACGCTGCAGAGTATACACTAGATTTGCCTGAAGGACTAGACAACCTGGGAACGAACCGCTGGTTCTTCCCTCAGGATTATTAGCAATGCAGACAGACGTGTCCGCAAGGCGTTCTCTGGTACATTTCTCTTCTTTTAATTTTATTTCTCTTTCTAAGCTCAATTTCCACTCTTCTTATTCTGTTCCTTTCCAGCGCAGTGATGTTTTTTGTACATCTGTTTCCATTCTTCTCCGATATCGTTGTACTTCTCTCTAGCTCGTTTCTTCACTGACCTTGCTTGTACGCCTCGTATTTGTGTTTCTGAAGACACAATCCTAGAACAAATGTATTAGATACCTAACATAACTGTATTTCGGGTAGACCTCGTTGTATAAGTGTTCGACCACGTTTAAATATGTTATAGCAATATCTAACTGTTGTCATAGAAGGCGAACGATCTCCATAAACTTCATACAATTTCGCTTTTGTCTCCTCACAAGTTTTCCCATCTAAAAGTAAAAAGATAATCACTGAACTTCCCATTTTAGCAAAAACATGTGGAACAACTTACTAAAATATGTCTAAAATCCATAACCTATGAATCAGCACCAAATTTGTTTTCACGACGTATAACAAATGAAGATAACACAAACTTCCCTTAAGGGTATGTATGACTGAAATTTCATGAAAATCGTGAAAATAACGACTTTTTTATTTTAATTCTATAAAATAATTTAGACATTCCCGAATGTGAAAAATGCATAATTTGCCTCCGGACGCCATTTTTAAATGCTTATTTAAATGTCGGTGGCCTTTAAACTCTGTCAGAGTCACGCCCTCTTTTGCCTACATCCACATTCTTTGTCTGTTTTCCGTTCTTAAATTTTCAATTCAAGAAAAGAAAAATAAGGCTTTCAGACAAAATAGTTCCTAAAATGTTGCCAATATATCAGAGGCTGGCTTCTACAACATTACTAGAGAGGTGCAAAACAGGAAAAACACAGAATGCCAATGAATCTTTGAATCATGTCATATGGAATAAGTGCACAAAGGAAGTTTTCATATCAAAACAAAAATTGGATCTTGCTGTTATTAAAAGCATCAGTGAGTTTAACATGGGTAGTCTTAAGTCATTGGAGCTGCAGCGAAATATCAGAGGTGAAAGTGTAGTAGACTCAGCAAGGAAAACTTCAGTGCAGCGAGATCAGACTCGTATCCTGCAAAGCAAGACGCGAAGTTGTGCAGAAGAAAAGCAACATCTAAAGAAGAAAAAGGTGGAAAAAGCAGCAACAGAGGAGAGGAAAAAGAAATCTGAGGGTCCAACCTATCAGCCTGGTGGATTTTAATGTGATTTATGCAATCAAATCTTTAATCGCTGTTTTCTCAATGTTCATATTTTCAGCATTTTTCTTCCTGTAAAATGCTCCTTGCGATGCCGTTTTTGTACTACATTCATGAAATTTCCTACACAGGTTCAGAATATCATGAGGAATGGAAATTGCCCTGGGTTTTATTGTGAAATGTATATAAGCATATATTTTTAATTTTCAAACACAAAACTTACAGTTTTTAGACAAAAAAAAAAAATATTTGTAAATTAAAAAATTTGTGTGACCTAAACTAAAGGAGACACAGAAAAACCCAGAGCAATTTCAAAAAGTATGTGTATTATGAACATAGGGTTAAAATATTAGACCAAAATTCAAAATATTTTGTCGCAAGGGACTTTTTTAGTGACGTAACAAAAAACATACAAAATTTATCATAATTTCTAAACTGCTGGAGAAAAATGGTTTAAATTTAGGTTGTAACATGTTTACATTATACTTCACCTATGGTGTAAATTTGAAAAAGCTAGCATTATTAGTTCAGAATTTGAAAATTTCAGTCATACATACCCTTAACAACACCATATGCAGTTACTCCAAAAAGTATTCGTCTAATGCATGAGTGTATGTTTAAGGATATATGGATAGTGGAATATCATCAGAATAAAGTAAGCAGGGACACTGTCTTATTTACTGATTAGTGAGAAAAAGAAAACAACAAAGAAACACATATAGTATATATTCACATAAACATAGTTAAACATTCAAAAGTAAAGATACTCAAAAGTAAGTATTGGTCTGTATATTGAAAATGGTGTAGAATGTTACGGTTGGTACTTAGTAGGTCCTCCATTCCTCTTTATAATCTCTTACATTCTCCTTGCCATGGATTTCACCAAAGATTGTGTTGTTTCCACTGTAATTTTACGTCATTCCTCTAGTAGAGCGTTTTTTAGATAATTTATATTAGATATCTGATGATTCCTAATATTTTTGTCCAGTATACTCCACAAATTCTCTATTGGATTCATGTCTGGGGATTGCGGTGATGTCGACATCTATCGTGGAGTATTATACAACAACCATAGCCTTACATCTAGAGCTGTGTGTTTTGTATCATCATCTTGTGTGAACATATAATCCTCCGAAATACTCATATTATTTACACGTCTGGACAGATGTGTTTTAGGATGTTTATATAAACCTTATGGTTCATAATTCCATCAATAAAACACAAATCCCCCGCACTAGACAAGTACTGAACCGCCTCCATGTTTAACTGAAGCTGTTATATTTCTCTCCTCAAGCTCACAATTCTTTTTTCTCCACACTATTACTCGCCCTTTTGACTTAAAGAGCTCAAAGTGACTCTCGTCAGTAAATGCAACCAAAACCCATCTTATTTATGTTCTTTTGCAAAAGCAACTCGCTTCTTTCTGTTGATTTTACTGATGTATGGTTTTGTACGGGCTGTTCGGTCTCCATACTCAGCTTCATAAAGCACGTCTCTTATAGTTTATGCTGAAACGGACTTTCCTGTGAGTGTTTGTACTGCAATGGCAAGTTTTGGAGCACTTAGTTTAGGAGTTTTCTTGACTTCTCTAAGTAGCTGTCGTTTCTCCATCTCGGATAGAACTACAGGACGACCGTTGATTGATCGATTTTTGTCAGTTTTGTTCTGATCAAACCTGCATGTAATAGTCTTCACTGTACTGCTGGGACTTCCAATGTTTTCTCCAATTTCTTGAAAATATTATGACTTTGTGGGTTCGTGAAATCAAAAGGCCAGGTTACAAACACAAAAAATTGTACTTTATTTCCGTAGAAAGACGCATCGTACACATACACAATACAACATACAAGGTCAACAAACACAGCCGCTTACCGCACGCGTTCAATTACCGACTAACTCACTTTGGCGGGCGGGCTGCCTTTTTATAGATTTCTAACACACCAGAAATTTCTCAAAACAATCAAGACCCGGCTGGAACAAAGGCGAACTCTCGAGAAATCCGACTCCTCCCATCCTCGGCGAGCTTTTATCTCCGCAGTGCACTGCCGTCTCTTTGATCTCGTTACCCGCGCCGCCTCCAATCAACAATGGCCTGGCGACAATATTTTCCTTTTTAAATAACTGTCTCTTGTTTTGTAGTTTCACGACGTTTTGGACCCATATCACGTAAATAGCAGTCAACGGCTTTGAACTATCAATGACAGTGGATAAGAAAAGGCAAGGGGTGTGTGTCACCTGGGATCTTGTGTACTAGACGAATACTTCTTTGTCATCAAATGGTAAATAACGTAGAGCTCTTCACTAATTAAACAATATATGAACCCAAATTGTGTTTTATTTTTAAATCTAGATATCAACCGATGTAAGGAAATACGAGGCGTGTTCGTAAAATAATGTCTCCAAGGCGCTGGAGCCGTCAGGAACGTTATTACGCGAGATCCGGCAACACTGGCGTGTAGCTTGCTTTCACCCCTTCAAATCCCCACCACAGCGAACCCGTTGTAACCATTAGTCTTGGCTGGACAGCCGTTTGCGATGGAGCTTCCTATCACTTCGGCCGCCAAGTGCGAGTTGCGTGCAGTGATCCGTTTTTTGAGTGCCAAGGACACTACCCTCATTGAAATGCATCGTCAGTTATGCGAAGTCTATGGGCCACAGTCGTCAAAAACGTGAGAAAGTGGGTCAGAGAGTTCAAAGACGGACGTACAGACGTCCATGACGAACAGCGTTCTGGTCGGTCTTCGGTTTCAGCCGAAACAATTGCAAAAGTGGAGCAAGAAATGCTTAAAGATCGACGTGTGACAGTTGACGAGCTGTGCGACCTTATCCCTGAAGTCAGTAAGACTACGATTGACAAGATTTTGACCGAACATTTGCATTATCGTAAGGTGTGTGCGAAGTGGGTCCCCAAAATGCTCACCGAAGACCATAAACGGGAACTTGTTGAAGCGGCCCACCGATTCCTGTAGCGCTATACAGAAAAGGGCGAGGAATTGTTGGATTCAATTGTCACTGGCGATAAAACCTGGGTACACTACACAACACCAGAAACTAAAGAACGTTCTCGTCAGTGGCGGCATTCGAATTCGACGAAACTGCAAACGTTCAAATAGACATTTTCTATCGGCAAAGTGATGGCCAGTGTGTTCTGGGAGAGAAAAGGTGTATTTTTGTGCGAGTTTATGCCTACCGACACAACAATAAAAGCCGTTAGCTACTGTGAGACTTTAAAAAAATTTCGACGTGCTATTCTAAATCGAAGGAGGGGAATACTGACGAAGGGAGTGATTTTTCATTACGAAAACGCTGGTCCCGATACTGCACATGCAACGGCTGATCTCCTGGCCTAGTTCAGATGCGACATCCTCACCCCCTACAGTCGAGACTTAGCACCTAGTGATGTTCATCTGTTTCCTGAGTTGAAGTCACACCTGGGTGGAACACATTTCCAGACCGACGATGAGGTTGAGAGCTACCTGCACAACTTGGCGGGAGAGTGCTATGACACGGGTATACAAAAACTGCCACAGCGAATGCAAAAAGTGCATCGATCGCAATGGTGATTACGTTGAGAAATAGCTGCAAGTTCCGCCTTTTTATCAATGTAACATTCATTGAAAATAAATATATAGTAAATAAAATTGGAGACCTTATTTTACGTACACGCCTCGTAGATATTGTTCATTTATTATCAATATTTTTCTGATTGTGCTTGTTATGTTCTATGTGCTATGATCAGCGAATACTTTTTGGAGTAGGTATGTGTATTTTGACACACAGGTATTTCTAAGAGGCGTTAAAACATACTTTTTCAGTGACTTTTGGGGTGCAATAAAATATTCCTCTATACCAAATTCATAAAGAAACGAGATTTTCTAACATCTTTGTAGAGAAGTGAGGGGAGAAACTGTATGAACGTAACAGATACATATACAATAATTTGAGGTGTACATTATATTTACGGGCGTCGTTCGTCGTGACGTGTGTCGCAGTTACATTAGATATGCAGATGGAATGACATTACCCTCTTGCTAGAATAATGCAGATTAATCTGCAAGGAAGACAATAGTGTCGTCTGACAAGCTGCCTTCTCATTGTGCTGTACCACTCAGCCAATTTACCAAAACTTTTATTTTAAATCGCTTTCAAACTCCACTCTCACATGCCTCTTTAGTTGCCAACTTAATACATTTTATCCAACACTTACTTGTAAAGTTCTACTAAATAATACGGGGGCTGCTCAATAAAGAATGATTATAATTTTTTAAGATAAGAATTTTTCGCACTATAATTCAATCTTATTATATTCTGTTAGCTCAATGTGAAGTAGTAGTAGTTTCATTGTTGGTACTCCTGGTTCAGCCATGTTCAGTATCGCCTACCGCTACAATGGAGGTAACAGGCGAAGAACAATATGCGGCTTTGAAATTCTGCTTTCGTCTCAACAAATCTTCAGTTGAGGCCTATACAATGTTACAGGAGGCCTATGGAGAGTCTGTTCTTCCCTACAGCACAGCTCGAAGGTGGTTTAAAATGTTTAAAGAGGGGAGACAATCAATTTCAAAGGAAGTTGGACCCGGTGCTCTTACGGAAGAAAACATCAACACTGCTGCTGCCATCGTGAGAGAGGATCGACGAATTACCTTAAGATCACTTTCTGAAATACTGAACATATCATTGGGTGCCACCCACGCGTTGGTGACAGAAACATTACACATGAGACGTGTTTGTGCGCGATGGGTTCCAAGACTGTTGATTCCCGAACAAAAGGACATTCGCATGTAGGTCTGCGTGCAGTTAAAGTTGATGTTAGAGGAAGATCCGGAGTTTCTTTCAAACGTAATCACTGCTGATGAAACTTGGCTACATCATTTTGATCCTGAGAGCAAACAGCAAATTGGGCAAAAAAAAAAAAAAAAAAAAAAAAAAAAAAAAAAAAAAAAATGGGAGGTGGGCTTTTTGCTTGTTTTACTTAATTTTATAAATTGTTTTAACATTTAAAGATTTACTTTGATATGGTCCAAAATTTGATTCTTTTCGATTCAGTGTGGAAATCTCCTTCATCACCAAAAAGCAAAAGTGGTTGCTTCTGCTGGGAAAGTTATGATCATCTCATTCTTTGATATTCATGTAATGGTTTATCAGCAAGTTATACCTGCACACACATCAGTAACTGGACAATACTACAGGGATGTCGTGAAAGCATTGCCAGTCTATATCACGCGCAAAAGATCACATTTCCGTGAAGCAGGCCGGATGCTGCACCACGATAATGCGCGGCCGCATATTGCCAATGTTGTTGCTGAATATCTTGCAAAAATCAACGTGAATTACATCTCTCACCCTCCCTATAGTCCGGATTTAGCCCCATGTGTCTTTTTTCTATTCCCTAACTTGAAGAAACGCCTTCGTGGGAGACATTATTCATCATGTCTTTGAAGACTGGCAGAAACGCTGGGACAAGTGCATCGCATTCAGGGGAGACTATTTTGAGAAGGACCATCAAAATTATGAGGATGAGTAAAGGTACGTTGTAAGAAAAAAAAGTTGTGATCATTCTTTATTGAACAGCCTTGGTATAAATTAACCTACTAAAGCAACATTTAATATTAAGAATGAAAAGATTTCACTTTAACTACTGTATCAATAAAATACAATCACTAGGTCTACATTTATTGTAGTTTTAACATTTAGTAATGCTACAACTTGTATTCATTCAGTAATTAACAAATATTTTGCTATATGTTCACATTCTACTGACAATACATTCGTCAATGTAGCTTTCTGAAATACAAACGACTAGGCAACATCGATTGGTATTAGCCAACAGCCGGCCTTGCTCTA
This sequence comes from Mantis religiosa, assembly GCA_030765055.1. NCBI lineage: Eukaryota > Metazoa > Arthropoda > Insecta > Mantodea > Mantidae > Mantis > Mantis religiosa. The sequence goes on along the minus strand of JAUKNK010000320.1, from coordinate 5,363,536 downwards.
AATAACCCTATATTCCACAAAATAACATTACAAATAATTTTACTATTTTATTAGACTTAAATTATAAAAGTAGTAAGCCTTTTTAATGATTAGGGTAAGTGTTGGATAAAACATTGTACGGTACAAGACATTATTTGTGCAAATTATGTTGTTTAAAAACACCAAAGTTCACAATTTTCTTCTACTCGTACTTGATCATTTGTAACAACTAAACTGAGAATGAACACACTACAGAACAGTTGTATCCTTACTATGTGTGTTGGAAGAGAGTTGAGAGAGTTAATATTTTTTTTTCTTTTCCTCTAAGGATTACACCTTATGACTTTATGATTCATGGAACTTCGTGCAAGTACAGTAACTTTCAAAATTGTTGCACTTTTTAAAATACGTGCATTGTAACCCATTACACATAAAGTAATCCGTTTTAATCAGGTTATTTACGACAACGGTTCCCGAAAAATATTTCCATTTCCGTGTTATACAGTTTTCTGTCTTACAGAATAATTTTACATTGGCAATAGCTCTGTTCTGAAATTTATTTTCTGTTTTTCCAGGTTTCCGGCATATAAAGGCCCGTGTTAGGTAACTTTTACTGTAGTGTGCTGAATATTGTCAAAACTGCAGTCTCCCCTCCGAACGGTTTCTCCCCCTTCTCCCGTTGGGGATGGCTTTCTATATCACTTCTAAAAGGCCGAGGAAAGCATTATTCATATTTTAATACCACAAAAGAATTCTGAAAACAGCCATGCTCGTGCCGAAAAACTTGAAAATTGCTTCCCACCGAACACTTTTTACCCCCGCTTTACTTCAGGGTGGCTTTTTAATAGTATTTTTACTCTTGTTCTAAAGAATATGAAAGTCAAATTTCCCTCTCTGCTGAAAATGCTCTAAAGTGCGTCGATTCGAACCATTTTTAGCCCCATGCCCCGTTACCTTTTGCATTAGCACCCCTGAAAGAAGTGGAGGACACTCGCAACATTTTCTCTGAGATGTAAATAGTGTAGTGTAATCTCCCAATTGTGTATTATATTCTCCCAAAGTTGTACGTGTGTCCTATTATTGGTTCAAAAGATATGGCCTGTTGAAATGGTTCAGGGTTATATGGATCACGATTTTAGTGCGTCTCTTCTCACAATAGTTTCTTACACCAACAATAGCTAAAGAGCTTAAGTCTGTCTCTTCTCCTTTCCCATATGTTCACAACTTTTTGTGGGTTTGTGTTAGTTGGTGTGTTAAATGGGTGCAAGGCCCCGCCACTGGGTCAGAGGCAGAGCGATAATAGCCCTTGGGGTGCTTATCGTGCTCAAATACAGCAGAATGGCACTGTGCGGCTCGCTAGTATGACCCTTCAGTAAACCTCCGAACCAACCATTATCGTCAATAGCTTTCCCCGTTCGATACTCCAAACTGCTGCTCTTATGTCTCTCTCCAACTTGTAATAACCAACATTACATTGTTTACATTTAAACAAATTAATACAGATACTGGGTTTTTTAAAATGCACTAAGAATTATAAAATAATTTCAGCTTGTTTTGATCATTTCCGAGTCTAGCAAGGAAAATGCAGTTTCTATGGAAGACAAAGTGTGTATACATTTAACTTGTTATATAAATATCTTAATCGTATAGCGTTTTAATAAAAGAAATGTTCAGCCATTATGAAAAAATTAAAATTTTGAAAAAAAAACCACTCCCACGTAGGCGTTTCTTCAAGTTAGGGAATATAAAAAAGTCACATGGGGCTAAATCGGGACTATAGGGAGGGTGAGGGATGTACTTCACGTTGATTTTTACAAGATATTCAGCAACAACATTGGCAATATGCGGCCGCGCATTATCGTGGTGCAGCATCCAGCCTGCTTCACGGAAATGTGATCATTTGCACCTGGTATGGACTTGCAATGTTTTCAGGACATCCCTGTGGTATTGTCCAGTTACTGATGTGTGTGCAGGTACAACATGCTGATAAACCATTCCATGAATATCAAAGAATGAGATGACCATAACTTTCCCAGCAGAAACAACCACTTTTGCTTTTTGGGGGGTTGGTGATGAAGGAGATTTCCACACTGAGCTTTGCTGTTTGCTCTCAGGATCAAAATGATGTAGCCAAGTTTCATCAGCAGTGATTACGTTTGAAAGAAACTCCGGATCTTCCTCTAACATCAACTTTAACTGTGTGTGAATGTCCTTTTGTTCGGGAAGCAACAATCTTGGAGCCCATCGCGCACAAACACGTCTTATGTGTAATGTTTCTGTCACCAACGTGTAGGTGGCACCCAATGAAATGTTCAGTATTTCAGAAAGTGATCTTAAGGTAATTCGTTGATCCTCTCTCACAATGGCAGCAGCAGTGTTGATGTTTTCTTCCGTAAGAGCAGTAACTGGAGCACCAGGGCCACCTTCCTTTGAAATTGATTGTCTCTCCTCTTTAAACATTTTAAACCACCTTCGAGCTGTGCTGTAGGGAAGAATAGACTCTCCATAGGCCTCTTGTAACATTGTATAGACCTCAACTGAAGATTTGTTGAGACGAAAGCAGAATTTCAAAGTCGCATATTGTTCCTCGCGTGTTACTTCCTGTCAGCGGTAGGCGATACTGAACGTGTCTAAACTTGCCTGGTTCTCACAGGCGGGAACCAGGAGTACCAACAATGAAACTACTACGGCGTGTTTGTTTCACATTAAGCTAACAGAATATAATGATTGAATTTTAGTATGAAAAATTATAACCGTAAAAAATTATGTTCATTCTTTATTGAACAGCTTTCGTAGTATAAAGAACTATATCAGTCTTACCAACTCCATCATAACGATGGAGGAATGTTCTAATTCTTCAAGTTGGAAGCAGACATCGGGTAGAGGATAAAAAAAGGCGTCTTGAGGCTTGAGTTTTATTAGCTAGATTTACAACTAACGGAGTTGCCAGTACCAATTAAAACTCCCAACTTTGTCAATTTAAAACTTCGACTGTAGCAGAGGTAGACGAGAATTCCTGCAGCAGTATTTTCTTTTCCATTCATTCTGACACGTTATACACAAACTCAAGTCGGCAACTCTATCTCGGCTCGCCTCTGTAGCGTGTCTACACAACGTTCAAGAGGTTCAGAGTTCGCATCTCGGTACGCGTGATAAGGCTTTTCTCTGGGTTTTTCCTTACCCTCAAAGACGAATGTCTGACAATTCTAAGTTCTACGTACTCTAGACTCATTTAAGTATCATTTATTTATCGTCCGTTATGACTTAACGTTGGAGGACGTAACTTAAAAACATTATGATACAAGGCTAAAAGGAAGATGTAATTGCAAAACGAGGTCGCAGGCCGAGACTTACGGACAAAATAACATCCTTATTACACAAATACAAATATTTGGCACCAAGGCTTCACTTATCTTAAGAAAATTGACGTTAATACTTCTTTCGATGCTTTAAAATTAATATTTTTACAACATAAAGCTATAAAATTCACATTAGAAACTGAAATTAATGGATTTCTTCATTTTCTAGATTTGAAGATAATAAGAAATAATAACAAATTAGATTTTGGTATTTATAGGAAATCTATTCATATTGATAATTACATAAAATAAAAGTTTTAACCCTTTTTCACATAAGTTTGCTGTTTTTAATAGTTTGATTTATAGATTAATAAATATATCCCTGAATAAAGAAACATTTAATAAATAATGTAAACATATTGATACTGTTTTAATTAATGGTTTTAATAACGATTTTATACAAAAGAAAATTGACAAATTTAAATATAAAAATTATTACTGATATTTCTACCCTTAAAAAATTAAACGCAATTATAATTTAAAAAAATTTACTTATACTTGGGTTAATAAACATTTTCAAAAAGTGTTTAAAGAAGTTGGTATAACTTTAGTTCCTCAAAATATATATAGTATTAAAAGTTACTAAATTTCTCTAAAACGATAAAAGTTCCTAATAATAATAAAAATCTGGTATTTGTCAGTCTTTCAGGATAAGGGAAACCCAGGAAAAAATCTTATCCAAGTAACTCACCCTGACCGAGATTCGAACACGGGACCTCTTGAACGCGAGGCAGACACGCTACCATTTACGCTACCGAGGCGGGCATTTTTAACACAATCGTAAATTACTAAAAGGTCTGTTTTGCTACCAACTGTCTAACACAAACATTCCTAAACCAATTTTCTAATTGTTTAAATACGGTTTAAAACCGCAAAGAACCATAACCCGGAAATGCTCTCTGGTTCAAATCCATTTTAAACACAAACTCTTTAAACGACGATAATCAACAAAGCATTAGAGCAAATCGAACTAACTATGCATTAGAAAGTAGGGCTCAACACAGTGTCGCTGCACAAACATAGTTGTGGGTATTGTGTTTATGAAGGCAATCCCATGTGAGTATTTAGCGGGCCGAGATCACGGGGGCTTTGACTGAACAGTCGTTTAAAAACGTGCAATTAAATTCCCGCTGAATCACTGTCGAAGCAATTGTACCGAACAAACGAGTACAGCGTGCTATAGGCAGCCTTCTATGTCATCCTTACCTGTCAAAGGTATTCTGTACCAACACAAGCCTAAACATTTTATAAAATTATACAAAAGCTATTTAAAAGCATTCACCTCTGTACAGTTGGTGGTAGCGTGATGGCTATTGTACAAGAAGTTAGCGTGATTCGATATTTCTTTTTTTTTTCATTTTTCCCCCTAATCCTAACACATGAATATCTGGTAGCTCTAAGCTCTATGTATCCTGTACTCATTTTAACATCATTTCATTCATCGTCCGATATGACTTAACGTTGGAGGTTTTCTCTTATCCTGAAAGATGAATGTCTGGTAACTCTAAGCTCTATGTATCCTGTACTCATTTTAACATCATTTCATTCATCGTCCGATATGACTTAACGTTGGAGGTTTTCTCTTATCCTGAAAGATGAATGTCTGGTAACTCTAAGCTCTATGTATCCTGTACTCATTTTAACATCATTTCATTCATCGTCCGATATGACTTAACGTTGGAGGTTTTCTCTTATCCTGAAAGATGAATGTCTGGTAACTCTAAGCTCTATGTATCCTGTACTCATTTTAACATCATTTCATTCATCGTCCGATATGACTTAACGTTGGAGGTTTTCTCTTATCCTGAAAGATGAATGTCTGGTAACTCTAAGCTCTATGTACCCTGCACTCATTTGAACATCATTTCATTCATCGTCCGATATGACTTAACGTTGGAGGTTTTCTCTTATCCTGAAAGATGAATGTCTGGTAACTCTAAGCTCTATGTATCCTGTACTCATTTTAACATCATTTCATTCATCGTCTGATATGACTTAATGTTGGAGGTTTTCTCTTATACTGAAAGATGAATGTCTGGTAACTCTAAGCTCTATGTACCCTGTACTCATTTTAACATCATTTCATTCATCGTCCGATATGACTTAACGTTGGAGGTTCTCTCTTATCCTGAAAGATGAATGTCTGGTAACTCTAAGCTCTGTGTAGCCTGTACTCATTTGAACATCATTTCATTCATCGTCCGACATGACCTAACGTTGGAGGGTTTCTCTTATACTGAAAGATGGATGTCTGGTAACTCTAAGCTCTATGTACCCTGTACTCATTTGAACATCATTTCATTCATCGTCCGATATGACTTAACATTGGAGGTTTTCTCTTATACTGAAAGATGAATGTTACAGTATGTTTATCTCCTAATGGTGGCACGCTTTATGTTCTTACCAGCACTGCAAATTCGTCAAACTTTTGTGAACTTGTGTTCTTTTCAAAAGAACGTTGAGCCGAATGACTTTTCTTTTCAGGATCATAACAATAAATCCAAGATTCAACAATAGTAACGTATTGCAAACCAGTTTTGAAGGAATCCATTGGCAAGAAAGTTTGATCATGTCTAACTTTGATTAAAATGTTTTGTGTTGAACTTATGTCCAAAAATTGCATAAGATGTCCGTCAAGTGTTACATGAAGAGTGAGAATATTTTCATATGGAGCAGTTCTACACGAAATTCATTACTAAGAAATAACCGATCTCTTTTTGATCCACTCTGTCAATTACAAATTACTGTCTTAGGTGGCGCTTCTTCGACACATGCATTTCCGAGCTAAACTTGCCATTGTTTAGGCGTTAATGACAATTTAAAATTAGAAAACAAAACGCCTGGACTTGTTCTCGAGTTAAATTAAGTTTTGGACGAACACACAATTTTTAAATTATGGTAATTAACAACTATACGAGAAAATCGAACAAATTATACGTCAATTAACTAGAAAAACATTAGAAATCTAATCTCAAACATAAACAAAATTCATTTGTCTTTAAAGACATGACAGTATAAACATTTTGATGCGTCCTCTTGCGTAGATCAATATATGTAAAACTTAGTGACATGGACTCTCTAGACAAAAAATAAATTTTGGTAAGAAGATATAAAATCGCACGTTTTCGTGTTGTTATAAGGACGGCATGTGTTTAGTTTACAAACAACGTAAACAAAAGAGATGCGTGGATTAGTTCCAACACCTAGCACTAGAGGCTGCTGCGCTCGGAAGCGAATCGATAGTGTTGGCTCTGTGCCCCTTCCCACTTTAAGAGTTTCAAATCCCAGGATTGCGACAGATCGTACTTTATCAAACTTGCTACTTCAGCAGAACGGCCTCCTTCGAAACCCGTCTCCTCACAACTTTACGTGAATATCCTTTGTCTAGCATACATAAGTGAGATACTTCAAATTCTGTGTTACCACGTACTTAAGAAGCAGGTAGAGGAGTTATTGGTATTCTACCCCAAAATTCCGTGACGAGATTTCACCGGTATCTCCCCCCTGAGCTGCCCATAAAAGGGGTTTTAGAAAATCTCCACATGTGGGCGTCTGTAAACAGCATTATTCAATAATGAAAATAGAATGAATTCCAAACCAAACTTTGTAGTTAAGGGGAGTCAAAATGCCTTATATTGTCAATGTTTGACCCTTTATCTCTGCAGCTATTTAACGTAATGAGCTGAATGTTTTAAGAGATATTCAACAATACCCTTACAACTGATAGATGAAAAATGAAATATTTATGTTCAATAGAAGGAATGATATGACTTTTTTAAAGAAAACTCTAACAATTTTGTGAAAAATATGGCTTTTAAATTAACAAAAAAGAAACTAATCGATGTATATAAAACATTTTCATTAAAAGAAAGCAATTTTGGATGCAACTGTGTGGAAAAAATTTCAGCTCTTCGTGTCTATTACTTTCCGAAATAATGTGGGCATTTGTATAGACAATTTTACTTTTTCAGAATTCGCTTCCAACAGAAAATTAAAAAATAAATGTTCATTGCTTATGGTGTACACAATTTCTCAACTTCCTCCAAACAGCAATTGCAATTATGTAGAAAATGAACCTAGTTACAGTGAAGCAATAAGTATTATACAAATATAAATCTTTGTAACAAAAGATTCCACTTATCTTAAGAAAATGATGTAAATTTTTCTTGAATTAATAATTCAACTAATAAAAAAAATAAAATCATTTTCTTAAGATAAATGAAGCTTTTTTTTCTAACAAATACCTATTTTTTATTTATTACACTGCATGCTGCATGCACTACATGCATTCCTTAAACTTATTACAACGAGTTGTAGTAATTACAATTTTTACAAGTGTTACAAGTTCTCAATATATGATACAATTTTGTGGTTATGCTTTTACATTTTTTCAAAGTCTATTTTGTTTATGAATTTTAAAAATTGTTTTTGGTAGTGCTTGATTAGATCACTGTTTGTTGCCGGCCACTGTCCATCTCTCAGTCTAATGTTTTGTTTGAGTTCTAGTCTTTCACTGTTCAGAAGAGGACAGTTGTATATTAAATGATCCACTGTTTGGTTTTGTAGTTCACATGTGCACATTGTACTTTCCGTTATTTTGAATCTGTTGTAGTAGTCCCTTGTCTTCCCATGTCCAGTTAGGATGGCGTAGTCTGTCCGTTGAGTGGGTTCCTCATTTTTAGTCGTTCTTGCACAGAAGGGAAGAACTTTCAACAAATACTTATATTTGTATAAGCTATGACAATGTCTGTGTACCATTGTTTTCTTTTATAGTCTCTTTGGTGGCATTTATCATTAGTTTCTGTGAAATGTTTTTCACAACTTTCCATATGAAAGTGGTATATGCACTTGGACCATAAGGGGGGCGTGGCAGATTCTTAATGGCACTGAACATTTTGCCAGCTGTGGAGCCTTGACCAATACATCTAAATCCATATATTAATCTAATACTCATGTCATATTAATTACTTACTGCTCTGAACCAAAGAAACTTGTTTTTGAATTACAATTTGAATATGAAATGTTCAGATTTACAACAATCCAACTCTTTTAGCTTTTTTGAGTTATATTCTTTACGCTACCCGCGTATCTACAGGTTCCTATACCTCGGCCGTTCTATCTCCGGCTCTGACATTTCTCGAGAGGGGGAAGCAGGCTGTTGCCAGTTCTTTAGCGGGTATTTCAAGCAGAGGAACAACGCGTATTTTAAATATTTCATGTATTTGCAAATTTCGCGAACCAGTAGCCATATTATTATAATAGCGATAATAATAGGACTTACGAACACTAAACATCGGAATTCACGCACGAAAAATACACCAAAGTTGGTTCAGCAGCGCAAGCCGCTATTAGGCCACGTGGCTCAAACAAATTTAAGCTGGCAACACGGTGTTGGGTTCGGGAGCCACGCCTACCAGCGACAATGCTGATTGGCGCTAGCAGACAGTTTTAACTTCCTGACCACGACACCGGATGTAGAGACTCCCAGTACTACCAACAGATGCAGTTAGTGTGTGTATGAAAGGTGTGAATGAAATATTCGAATAGAGTGGTGTTGTAATAAATATCTTGCATTATGATGAAATTGTAAATTGTATTTCAGTGTTTTAAAGTTAATATAGTCCTATATTTTCATTCTAAAGATAATTTTGAGGATGTGTTTTCAGTTGCTCATTACTGTATGTTGGTACTATTAGGTTTCCCCTTCCACCTTTTACAGTCGCAAAACGTCAGAGCCGGAGATACAACGGCCGGACAGTAAATATAGAGAGAAATACATCTCTCTTCAATGTAGCAGATAACTATTTAAAAAGGAATTACAACCATCACAACCGTTCAGTTCTGAATCATAGGAACTCGTGTAAACAAAAGAATATCGTAAACCAATAACTTCATAACCTTTATCCTCAAGAATGGTTATTATTTCCACCACAAAGATTGCAATTCACACTTTCAAACAATGATTTAGTAAGCAATTTTAAATGTATTATCATATTTACGTCATCAGAAACAGCATTTGTAATATCACAAACGTGTTCGCCTATTTGTAATTTCTTCTTTGAAGCACTTGACAATGTATTGACTTCGTCAAACCTAACCTCAAACTTTGGCGATGAATGTGAGGTGAAAATTGGTTCTTCAAGAGAAAAATTGGTTTCTTCATTGTGTAATGGCAGTGATAACAATTTAACTAAAGTAAATAATGATATTAGTTCAACAACGTTTCAGTTAGTAGATATAGAAACTTTGTACAGTGTAAATTTTGTGAAAATGAAAATTGTTGGTTTATCAGAAGATACCAAGAAACGAAATGGATTATTCGTGCCATTATCACTCAGTTGCCAAAAGTGTAATAAAGAATATACCTTTGAAACATCCAGAACAATTGAAAGTGGTGCAGAAGTAAATGTAAGGTTTATGGCTTGAGAAGCATTGACAAGGGAATTGAGGAAGGTAAGACATTGACTGCTGTTCTCAATTTATCAGCCTCCCCCCCCTCCACCAAATTTAACAAAATAATTAATAATACCATAGACCAAGTGACCATGAAGTCTAGGAAGAAGAGAAGGAGTGAAAAACAAAAGACGAAGGATGCTGATGATGAAAAAGATACAGAACATAGATCTGGGGAAATTCTGTGGTGTAGTTCCAACATGTTGCTTTTATCTGTTTTGTATTTTTTTAAACTTTGGGTGCGCTCATCTATAAAACTACTGCAGCTACAAATATATATTTTATACTGGAATTAAAACAATACTTAAACTGTTTTTAAATGTACTTGTATAAAGTTATGTAAAAATTTGAAATTAAAAAAAAAAAAAAAAAATCCTGAATATTTTAAACCAAATTCAATACATTTATTTAAAAAATCACATATCCTTTATTAAAACTCTAAAATAATATGTATTATGTTTAATGAATTGTAAAAGTGTTGTAAAATAACAAGTAAACGTTTCAAATTGATGTGTTCAGTTGTTCTTGAGCTAAGCGCACCAGAAAACTCTCATTTTAACATTGCTGAGATAGGCTGTTCCGGCTTCCTTAACTTTTCAAACCCAACTTGGTGGTACTTCGAACTTTCACATGGAGCAAATAATAACTGGATGTCAATGCTACCAATAGCTTAAGTAACAATTCCCGATCAAAATAAAAGAAATATCTCTTCTCTAATACTAAAAAGTTATTGATAGTTTACCAAGTGACTGTACCAACATTTTCTATAAAAAACTATACAGGTTTATTTAAATAATATTTTAAAACTATTTACAATTAGCGTGCCTCTATGAAAGTAACAAGAAAATGAGCAGAAGATTCGAAATAGTCAATGAATTGTAATATGAACATGGGAAAAAATCACGAAAATCCGATTTCGACTCTCCTTAAGTTCAGCGTCTTCAAAAGATGTGACACAAAGATTAATAAAAATAAATCCTCTCATCCAAAACTATACTCGTGAAAAAAGATTTTGAAAGTTTTGATTTTATCAAAAATAACTGTAGAAAACCTGGGTAGAGACAACGAATAAAGATCCCGTTAACTTTGGCGAACAAAAAAATGTCATGCCCCTGAAATTAATGGGCCAGAGCTCTCGTAAATTTACAGTTAATTAACTTCCAGCAAAATTAGGTCGTACACTAGCAGCGCATCATTAATAAATTATTACATGAAACTTTAGGCCTAGTTGGGAGGAAACGTAAAAGCGATTCAACAAATTAAATCAAACTGGCATTAAAGTGTTTATTTTAATAAACGTTTTAGTAGTTGGCGCACATTTAGAAACTCCTGTCCATACATTTAAATGTTGGTTCCCTGTTCTCCCGCAAGTGACGTCATATTAAACAAATGTAGCAAAACTAAGCGTTCTGACAAAACCAAAAGACACTAAAATATACTAAATAGCGCTAGCTAAGTTATAATAAGACGACAAATACTGAGAATGTCCTCAAAGTACGCTTTATTGTGGATGTGGGAGTTAGCAACAATATAATTACTAAAAAAAAGGTAGATGTAGTAAAAGTATACAATTTACGTCTATGTTTTCTGGCCGCTAACCTTGTTACTGGTCTAAGTTTTTGAAATAACTAATTTTCTCATTTACAACGTCGTTTTGTATCCCTTGGCTGTGCAAAGAGAACATAATTTTTAAAGCCGTCATTACTGACGGGCTCTATCAAACTAAAGACTATGTAATCCGATGTCTACAAGGAAATGTTTAACTCGATTGTGGTAGTTTGCTGAGTGATGGGTATAGAAAATTAATTTAACTCATAATTGCAACGTGCAAAAGTTATTAAAAATGAGAATCGCTACGGTAATACAATCCACGGTCACAATTCGGCTTAAAAAGTTGCGGATTGCAATTAAATATCGTCAGACATTCGATAGAAGTGTTCTTCCAGATGTTGTTTTGGTCGACCGTGAGCAATCGCGGCACCCATCTTGCACATAACTTTTTCATTCCCAATTTTTCATGCAGGATATCGTGCACTCGCTCAATTGAGATGCCTACAGCCTCAGAAAACTAACGAATGTTGATTCGAAGGTCCTGCATAACCAGATTGTGGATTTTTTCAATGATGCCCTGTGTGCTGCCCTCAATTGGGCTACCAGAACGCTGTTTAACTTCGGTACTTCTACGACCACGTTTAAATTCATTAAATGGTCTTCAATGTTGGTGCAGAGCCCCCGTGAACTTCATCCACTGTAGTTTTGACTTGTGCGGTAGTCCAGACCTTGAAAAAAAAGTCTGTTTTTTTTTTTTTTTTTTTCATTTTCAGTCGCAGCTATAGCATTGACCAGTTCAGATGGCTCTCAATAATGAATTGTATTATGTAGCACATTCAAATTTTCTGTACAATCTTTTGAATAATCAAGCTAACCACCCACAAAATTGCAACAAAAAAGTTCCACCCCTTCATGGGCATTTACTAGACTTATCAAAACGATAAGTATATATATATATACACACATATATAGGTTGTTTCAAAAGGACACCGAACGATTATAGCCGTTTCGTAGTTTATAACTTAACTAGTCCAAATTGGGTTGTCACAGCTTCGAAGTTCTGTTAGGTATAATTTTATGCAGCATTAAATATTACACGATTTTGTGATTAGACAGTGTAGGAATCACTGGTGTGCGAACGTCAGAAGTTGTTATTGGGACGTATCGGCTACGAAAACAAAGACATTACTCCTTGCTCTTTATCAGTGACCCTAGCCTACCTTTCAGGTAATGGGACAAAGGAAAGTCGACTAATAACTCAAGACAGTTGAAGGTCACTCTTCAGTATAAAACTACACATTCCGTCCTAACAGAGAGGATTTTGCGTGTACTTAGATAGCAAATCCAAGCAATATGGAGCGCTATACGAACGCCGAAATGACGGATATGGTTTAGATGGATGGAAGAGCCGAAGGGAGTTCAACGAACGAACGATTAATTTAGTCTCATTAAAAATATGAATTGTAAAAATAGTTATATCAATTAAAATACAAGGGGCGTCCAGAAAGTAAGTTCTGTTTCAATTTATCTCCGCTGCAGCGCTGTGATCGCAGTTCCGCACATGCACGGTAGACGCTCTGTATAGAAGAAACGTGCGCCATTGTGAGATCGCTGTCAGCCACGTACGCTTTGTTGTGCTTGTTTACAATGTCGGTGTTGATTGAAAATCCCGCCGCTTGTGAAATCAGATTTTTTTTTTTTTTTTTTTTTTTTTTTTTTTTTTTTTTTTTTTTAGTAATTTACGTCGTCCAACGTTAAGTCATATCGGACGATGAATGGGATGGGTGAAATTATGCTCAAATGAGTCCAGCGTCCATAGAGCTTAAAGTTACCCGACATTTGTCCTTCAAGATAAGGAAAAACCTTGAAAAAGCCTTATCCAGATAACTCACCCTGACCGAGATTTGAACTCGGGACCTCTTGAACGTGAGGTAGACACGCTACCACCACGCTACCGAGGCGGGAAAATCAGATCTGTTATCGTTTTATGAATGCTAAGAAAGTGAAACCAATTGAAATTTATCGGCTGCCAAAAGGTGTTGTGTTTCTTCACGATAACGCACCACCACACTCTGCAAATGTGACGATAAACATCCTACAGGGATTTGCCCTGCCCTCGCTCCTGGCGACTTTCATCTGTTTTTGCATCTCAAATCTTTCCTTGGCGGTCAACACTTCAACAATGACGAAGAGCTGAAAGAAAATGTTTCCAACTGGTTGAAGACACAGGCGGCAAACTTCTATGAAGAAGGTATACAAAAACTTGTGCCTCGCTGTGACAAATGCCTGCAACATTTCGGCAGTTATGTGGAAAGGTAGTTTAAGAGTTGTAGAATTTTGTGCAATAAATAATTTTTCTGTATCTGTACACAATTTAATTTTATTACCAAACAGAACTTACTTTCTGGACGTACTTCGTAATTATTTAACTTCAGAGCATTCTGTTATGATCTTAATTGTACAATATTTTCATCCACTTACTGTAAATATCAACAGCTTCCTTTTCAGTTAAAAATGTTTTATTTAGTATTATCAAACACGTGAAATAAAATGCCTGTCTCATTGTATAAACTATTTAGTTTTTGTTCATTTATCTACAATTCTTTGATGTTGTTTTCTGTTCTGTTTATCATTTAATACTTCCATCCTCAACCTCACTAACATTAACTTCTCTCTAAAAGGTATAAGTTGCATATGTCCACCAGTTTATTTGCCATCATGGACTGCTATAACGGAATTTTGGAACTCGTTAAACACTCATAAGGAATAGCTTCTTTAGTACGGTTTCATAAACCAAAGAAATGCTTAATAGTAGCAAGCTACTGCGGAGTATGCCGGTATGTTTACAGTTACAGCATGCGGCACGACGTGTGACCTATACCTGCGAACTCCGACAGCGTGAGACACGCGTCGTTGTTCTTGTAACTGCCTAATCCACACTCATTCCGGCTCTATTGGCGGTAAAAACTATCTCTATGTGACACATAGAAGTTGAGCAACTACTTCTATATATTCGTTTGGTGTGTTTTGAAAAACCCTGTACATTTAACAGAGCAAGCTTTCCTGCTGAAAATTAGATATGAAATTTTCAGCGAAAACATATAATTTAAACTTGTAAAGAACAAAGATGGAAATACCGTATTATATGCCTAACAACTAATAGATGAAACAGAAAACGCGAAAACTTCAAGATAATTCTTCCAGATAAGATATCGCGGAGTTTTGAACTCGGATCGTAAGGCAAGCACGCTGTTCCCAAGATCCCAAAGGTGACCTGTCACTTCGTTTTTAAACATTCACTAAGAGGCTGTTTTTATACGCCACCTGTAGATACCGCCACAAGTCAGGCAGGGCGATCAGATCATACGAATGGCCAATCGATCGTTCCCCCAGAAAGAAAAACAACTATCAACTATGCAAACTCTTTCATAGGGCAACCTTATCACATGGCTGCATACAGGGTGTTCAAATGTCTCGAGGAATCGCAGTAACCAAACCTAAACGTTGATATATTTATATTTATCTCAATTCTTTGCACTTCCTTGTTTCACCAGAGGTAGATCCTTTAACTCCAAAAGCTTATGAGCGAAAATTAGAATACATTAATATTTTGTTTATTTCAGTAAATTTCAAGTACACAACACTACGATTTTCAAGAAACTGTCCCACTAAGAGCTACTTTTTATATGAAAGATTTTTTATTTTCTGAAAAATGAGTAACAATTTTGAATAAAACAGCATGTCTTGACTTCTCTAGGAATACTATAAGAATTGCTCTTCATTCTGAATAACTAATAAACTGTGAGAAATAGACAAAATCTTAATACACACAACTCATGTCAAATGTGTTTTCTATGCAGCTAAATATTTCTGAAAAATTCCTTGTTACTTGGGTACTTTCCTCAAATATGAACCAGCCATTCGTTTTCTTTAAACAAATAAATGGCTTAACCTTACGAAAAGAAAATCATTTTAAAAGGCATCACATAGTAACCTTCCCATTTCTGTAGCGTGTTCATATGGTCCCTAGTTCGAATCTCCGACAGGCTGAAACGTTTTTCGGGGTTTTCCTTTATCCTGAAAGATGAATGTCCTGTAACTCTAAGCTCTATGTACCTTGTAATCATTTGAAAATCATTTCATTCATCGTCCGATATGACTTAACGTTGGAGGTTTTCTCTTATCCTGAAAGATTAATGTCTGGTAACTGTAAGCTCTATGTACCCTGTACTCATTTGAACATAATTTCATTCATCGTCCGATATGACTTAACGTTGGAGGTTTTCTCTTATCCTGAAAGATGAATATTTGGTAACTCTAAGCTCTATGTACCCTGTACTCATTTGAACATCATTTCATTCATCGTCCGATATGACTTAACGTTGGAGGTTTTCTCTTATCCTGAAAGATGAATGTCGGGTAACTCTATGCTCTATGTATCCTGTACTCATTTGAACATCATTTCATTCATCGTCCGATATGACTTAACGTTGGAGGTTTTCTCTTATTCTGAAAGATGAATGTCTGGTAACTCTAAGCTCTATGTACCCTGTACTCATTTGAACATCATTTCATTCATCGTCCGATATGACTTAACGTTGGACGTTTTCTCTTATCCTGAAAGATGAATGTCTGCTAACTCTAAGCTCTATGTACCCTGTACTCATTTGAACATCATTTCATTCATCGTCCGATATGACTTAACGTTGGAGGTTTTCTCTTATCCTGAAAGATGAATGTCTGGTAACTCTAAGCTCTATGTACCCTGTACTCATTTGAACATAATTTCATTCATCGTCCGATATGACTTAACGTTGGAGGTTTTCTCTTATCCTGAAAGACGAATGTCTGGTAACTCTAAGCTCTATGTACCTTGTACTCATTTGAACATCATTTCATTCATCGTCCGATATGACTTATCGTTGGAGGTTTTCTCTTATCCTGAAAGATGAATGTCTGATAACTCTAAGCTCTATGTACCCTGTACTCATTTGAACATCATTTCATTCATCGTCCGATATGACTTAACGTTGGAGGTTTTCTCTTATCCTGAAAGATGAATGTCTGGTAACTCTAAGCTCTATGTACCCTGTACTCATTTGAACATTGTTTCATTCATCGTCCGATATGACTTAACGACCGCACTATCTCTCCTCTCACCTCACCCTGCCTTCTGGGAATGCCCCACTTGAGATGAAGACTAGAACTGTATGCCCCTTCGTAGCCTAATTCAATCCCAGGGGTATATATTAGTTTTTTTTATAGATTATGCCCGACGTCGAATGGTGAAGTAATTATGAAATCGGTCGAGTGTTTCAGAGAATGCTGTTAGATAAACCGAGCGTGTTGGCTCAGATGATAGCGTCAGTAGAGGTGCTAAGCGCCATGTCCTAGACAAGAGAATTATTGTTACGGGTGTGTGGTGTGACATGTGACAGCTAGGTTTATTGAGTGACAGGTCTTCCTAATGAAGGCTGCAGGAGAGAATATGAAAGTACCCAGTCATGTAAGAAATTGTGGTCGTTAGTGACGAGGAAGTCGTTTAAAACGGATGAATGTGCACGTCAACTTAATATGGAAAGTAAATCAGTTCCGACCTGAAGCTTTCTATCGACGACAAATGTTGTTTTACATTCAGTCCGCCATTTCTCTAACAAACCAACCTCTCTTTACTTTATGCTAACCGATATAAACATTATCTTATTGCAGTTATAAAGCTATATGGGAATGCAGTAGACTTTTTAAGCGATAGTCATATGTTTTATGATAAAAGACATTACTCTCTCTGTATAACCAGAAAAAAGTGAATAGCGTATGTCTCTTTGAACAAAGGTTTCAGAACTGCAAACTTTAATTCAATAAAAAGATATATCCCATAAAATATCTGCACAAGATATTTATATATGACACAAGCATTAAAAACAAAAACTATTTTGTGAGTAGAGGCGATTCCGAAACGAGGTCGCAGGACGAGAGCTACGAACAAAATAAAATCCTGAACATTATAAATAGGAGGGTGGTCTGAAAAGTTTCCGACCTCAACATGAAGATGGCAGCACTCTTATTTAAAAGCTAGTGAATTTTGCTGTCCATCTGCTGACAGTTACCAAAGTTTCAGCCATTTTGGACGCTCAGTTGCTATGCAGCAGTCGTTTGAGTGAGTTGATGTGAGTGTTTTTATGAAAATTGAAAAATCAAGTATCAAGCTGTCATTAAATATTTGTTTTTGAAAGGCAATATGCCTACACAAATCAAAGATGAGTTGGATTCTGTATATTGGGACTCTGCACCAACATTTACCACAGTGACATTTTGGGTAGCTGAATTTAAACACAGCCGTAAGAGCTTGGGAGACAATGAACGTTCGAGACGTCCAAAAACTGCAGCTACCGACGAAAACAATGCAATAAAATGCAATAAATTTTAATACTAGAATTATTTTGAGGAACTAAATAGCATTGTTGGTAATTTACCCATGAAATAAATCCAAAAGTTGAATTATTAAAAGAATTAAATGGTCCGATAGATTTAATGGTTTGGGAAAATATATTTATTTTAAAAAACAAACATCTCATAATTAATTTTGAAATACCAGCAGTCGATTCTGTTTTTAAACTTCTTTTATTTTCAGATTTTGGTAGTAATAACAAGAACACATCAACATCTAGTGTTTAGTAACGATGACGACAGCTGAAGATGTGTAAAAGTTTTACATGAAATCGCGATCCTGGAGAATTTATAAGAATTATCATCATTTCTTATAAGATAAGTGAAGTTTTACGTTCCAAATTATTATATTTGTATATATTTGTTTGCTTCACTGTTAATAGTTCCATATTTTACGTATTTATGAGGGATATGTGAGTTTTGTGGAGATGAAGAGAGCACTGTTCATTACGTGATAGAATGTAATTTGATAATAATAATAATATTAATATTATTAATATGAATATTGATAATGTAATGGAAACTGTACAAATAAATATCATATATGAATTTCTCTCTCTCTCTCTCTCTCTCTCTCTCTCTCTCTCTCTCTCTCTCTCTCTCTCTCTCTCTCTCTCTCTCTCTCTCTCTGCTTGTTGTTCAGTATAGTCCATATTTACCCGCCATTTTATAATCACGGCCTTCTTGTCACAATAAACCAAAGTTGGCAATATCGACGTGAACATCGAAGGAAGCAATTTTATACTTCTGGCCAGCGCGTACTATCTACCAACTGTATAAACATGATATTTAACATAAATTTATGTATTTTAACAAGACAACCTTTTCGTGCAGTAAAAGTTAGCCAGGTTTATGACTTGCTTTCATGTTTTAACGTTAAATAAGTTCCACGTTAGAAACTGAAATTGACACTTTCATTTATATTTGCATACTCCGGGGAGAAAGGCATAACGCTGGATTTAAGGAAAGAAACGCGGAGCTTCCAGCCGGAATCGAACCGGCCAAAGTACTGAGCGAGGTTAAAAGCGGCGACGTCTTTGATAGTAATCAAAGCGTATCCATTGAGTTGGCTCTGTGGGTGACCGCTGTGAAGGGGTAGGAGGTCTTATCTCGCCGTTGGTGGAGTCACGAACCCTATAAATAGGTCCGTGCCTACACGTTCCAAACATAACACGAAACAAACGAAGTCTAGCCTCTAAAATAACTGAAAACAGCGTTTTCACTTTCTGTACTAGTTACCTGTAATCTTGTGTACCAGAAAACTAGATTTCACCGTCCCCAAATAAATGAGAAACAACTAAAATACTTTATAGAAGTGGTCTGTGTGAACCCCTCCTGATCTAGGGGTAAAAACCTGACCAGGTGGCGAGTTCAAACGGGGTGAAGGGCGGCGTTTTCTTAGGGTGGGGGCGCAGAAATCATTAGGAAAGTACGTACTATATGCGCGAATAAATATATAAATAATAATATTAATAAGAATGGAATATGACAGACATCACATATTGAACTATCACTTAAAGTGTACTGTATTACCGAAGTAGACAGAGGAATACGTGTAGTTTGTACATCACATACGCTTTTGTCGTGATCATGAAAGATTGTGTAAGCGCTGTTTAAAACTGCAGTTTGCTGGATCTACACGAAGTGTGCAGCGAGACGTCTAGTACATAGAGTAGGTAATGATATTTATAGTCTGTGGTTAGGGAAGTGAAGTGTCTTTTTTCAGGTGGTAGGTAATAATGGTAGGGGCTTTATCTGGAACAGGGAGATGGACAGACAACAGTGATTTACCGTTTGGACGCGAGCCCATAGCAGACCTAGCCAAATGTCTCTCGTGATAACATCATCCGGCTCTCAGCAGTTCCACTGGTCAAACCTAACCTCACTTTAAACATTAAGGCTTTATAAAAGTAATCCTTGGATTAGGGGGACCACATACACACAGAGGTATCGTTGAAGAGTCATCCTTCTCCTAGGAGAAGCAGGCTTCCACCTTTTACTATTCCAGGACTGTTCCTTACTGACGCTTGATGAATTTATAATAATAGTCGGTGGGTAGATGGTGCTTTTTTATAAAGTGTCACAAGTTGTAGGATGAGGAGAGGATGTGTTGACCTTTGAGACTATGATGAGCCTGAGGTTAGTCTGGGACGCTTGTAGGTTTCCCCTAGGTCAATGTCAAATTCCCCGAGACCTCGGATAAGTTGGTTGAAGCTGTAGGGAAGACAGCAATAGAATTTATGAGAGAGGTTGAGTATATAGCTATATAATTTGGGAAACGATACCTCTGAATGGATGTTTTCATTAGGAATGTACGTTTCGGGAAGTACGAGGCATGTCTGTAAAATAATGTTTCTAAGGCGCTGGAGCTGTGAGGAACGCTATTACGCGAGATCCGGCAACACTGGCGTGTAGCTTTGTTTCACCCCTTCAAATCCCCACCACAACGAACCCGTTGTAACCATTAGTCTTGGCTGGGCAGCCTCTTGCAATGGAGCTTCCTATCACTTCCGCCGTCAAGAGCCAGTTACGTGCAGTGATCCGTTTTTTGAGCACCACTGAACGTTGATAATAGTGATTTTTTCCAAGGCATATAAGCAGCACGTGATGTGAATTAAAAGCTTTTAAATCTCATTAGTGCCATGAAAACTGAAAATTACAAACGTTATCTTCTTTCATCTTCCCCAAAAATAAATAAATAAATGTGAAATTGTCATTTTAGAAAACATACACGAATAGTTATGATTGTTTTAAATGATAATGCTTTGATTGGTTGTTCATTTGGAGCACATATATGGATTTTTGTTTGGTGTTGCTTGTAATTAATACGTTTGTACGTGGTGCAGATACAGTATCTGTGTGTTTTTTTTAAAGGATAAAAAAGTGACACTGTTTGTTGCTGTTCATTACAGTGCTATTTTCCACAGCGTGCCGCTAGGTTTGCTGTTCATCAGAAGAAACAATAATTGCTATTATATTTACAATTATTTTAGAATACACAAGGGAGAAAGCGACACTGAAAATAAATCCACATATTACTGAGCTAGAAAGTATGCCAAGGTATGATGTTTGAGGTCGCGCCGTTGCTCAGTGGTTAGACCGCTTGGCTCTCACCAAGGCGGCCCGGGTTCGATCCCAGGCGACCGCAAAGTGAGATTTGTGGTGGACAACATGGCGTTGGGGCGGGTTTTCTCCAGAACCTCCGGTTTCCCCCACCATCCCACTCCACCGGTGCTCCATCTTCATCTCATGCATCATCAGTGTCACCGCCTGCGGTGCCGCATGTAGTAATAGCGGGCGTTAAACACTACACATTTCATTTTATGATGTTTGATTATTAAACTGGCAAAAGTAAATGGTTAAATACAAATATAAGTGTCAATTTATTTCCCAATTCAACTCTCAATAATGCGAAGTCTATGGGCCACAGTGTATGGACTTCAAAAACATGCAAAAGTGGGTCAGAGAGTTCAAAGACGGACGTACAGCGTCTGGTCGGTCTTCGGTTTCAGCCGAAACAATTGCAAAAGTGGAGCAAGAAATGCCTAAAGATCGGCGTGTGACAGTTCGCGAGCTGTGCGTACTTATCCCTGAAGTCAGTAAGACTACGATTGACAAGATTTTGATCAAACATTTGTATTGTCACCCAATTAGCGGAAAGCCCGACCAACGACAGCTGAGAAGGGACCAGAGGCTGCCGAGCCACACCCTCCCATTAATCTCAGTCACTAACTGAGGGGTTGAAGGGATGTGTCACTTGTCGCTGGCCGCGTCTTTCCCCTTCCCCTGTCCCCTGGAACTTTCGCGGTAATTCACTGAAACCAGAGACTTCTAGAAAACAGGGATATTCCTATAAAAAGGGCTGCAGTGAGTGAATTGAGTCAGTCAGTTCTTGGCGAGCAGCGTAAGAGTACAGTGCTAGTGTACGACGAGAAGACTGTGTACATGCATCGGAGGATTGTACGTAATTGCGAGAGCAAAGTGGAATTTAACGGACGAACTGGTGAATCGTAATTGTGTGCATTACGTAATTCTGTGTAATTGGCAAGTGTTTAACTGTAAGTCGGTGGAAATAAAGAACATTTTTGAGTGGTGCAATTGGACTTTTCATTTCACGAACCCACAAAGTCAGAGTATTATCGCAAGGTCTGTGCGAGGTGGGTCCCCAAAATGCTCACCGAAGACCATAAACGGCATCCATCCCCCCCTACAGTTCAAACTTAGCACCTGGTGACTATCATATGTTTCCTGAGTTGAAGTCACACCTGGGTGGAACACATTTCCAGACCGACGATGAGGTTGAGCGCTACCTGCGCAACTTGGCGGGAGAGTGCTATGACAAGGGTATACAAAAACTGCCACAGCGCATGCAAAAGTACATCGATCGCAATGGTGATTTCGTTTAAAAATAGCTGTAAGTTCCGCATTTACATCAATGTAACATTCATTGACAATAAATATGTTTTCTATATTAAATAAAATTGGAGAACTTATTTTACGGACACAATATAGAGGTGAGATTTTGCAGTTGTGCCACAGACCAGTTAAAATATGGCCGCGCCGTGGCTCAGTGGTTAGACCACTTGGCTCTCACCAAAGCGGCCCGGGTTCGGTCCTAGGCGACCTTAAAGTGAGATTTGTGGTGGACAACACGGCGCTGGGGCGGGTTTTCTCCGGGACCTCCGGTTTCCCCCGCCATCTCATTCCACCGGTGCTCCATCTTCATCTCATGTATCATCAGTGTCACCGCCTGCGGTGCCGTATGTAGTAAAAGCGGGCGTTAAACACTACACACACACACACACACACACACACACACACACACACACACACACCAGTTAAAATATCGTTGTATTGGTTAGCATTCCTTTGTTTCTACAGGACGATTATGAGCTGACACCTTTCTTTCGTTAATTATTCTATGTTAAATTCACTCAATGCTCCGAATTAAACAGAGTTCCGATGGCCTGCCACTAGATGCGCAGATGTTCATGCTTTATTCCTAAATGTTAGTTTTATAATCAGGCAACTGTTATTTAGATTTTGTTCTAGACAACGTGAAAATGGAGTACACATATGAACGACTCTTCCTGGTGAAGCAATGCTGGATTACGAATTCTATTACAGCAACTCAAAGGGCATATCAGAGAGAATACTGAGACTGGTAAACAACTGGATCTGTGGTGAGTGAAAAAGGCAAACTTCGTTCATCCAAGCCTGTTATGACGTAAAAGCACGACTGGAGCAAGCAAAATCTACGTGTTATTCATGAAGCATCTATAAACCCGATAAAAATGGGACTTTGGTACGCAATATCCACACAGAGAACATTCGGAGCATTTCTTTTTGAAAACACTGTGAACACTGCGGGTTACCGACGAAGTTTGCCTGAAAGTGTGAGCGGATGTCTACATTACGCTATTTACGCACAACTTTTACAGCGAACGAAATAGTTCGTTACTATGTTGAATATATTAATGCTTATTTGATACATTCAAGTAATGAATAGGGTGAATAAATACCGTAACACAACTTCTAAACCATTTAAACATGAGCATTTACTGTCACGTTGCAGTTCCCCGATTCAGTTCTTTGCTGCAGTGAAGCGATGCTCTTCCACTAGTCATATTACGAGGGCTGTGCAATAAAGAATGATCACATTTTTTTTGACAACGTATCTTTACTCATTCTCATAATTTTGATAGTCCTTCTCAAAAGAGTCTCCCCTGAATGCGATGCATTTGTCCCAGCGTTTCTGCCAGTCTTCAAAGACATGCTGGAAACCATTTTTTGCTTCTGATGATGGATAATGTCTCCCACGAAGGCGTTTCTTCAAGTTAGGGAATAGAAAAAAGTCACATGGGGCTAAATCCGGACTTTAGGGAGGGTAACGGATGCAGTTCACGTTGATTTTTGCAAGATATTCAGCAACAACATTGGCAATATGCGACCGCGCATTATCGTGGTACAGCAGCCAGCCTGCTTCACGGAAATGTGGTCTTTTGCGCCTGATATGGACTTGTAATGTTTTCAAGACATCCCTCTAGTATTGTCCAGTTACTGATGTGTGTGCAGGTATAACATGCTGACAAACCATTCCATGAATATCAAAGAATGAGATGACCATAACTTTCCCAGCAGAAGCAACCACTTTTGCTTTTTGGGGGTTGGTGATGAAGGAGATTTCCACACTGAGCTTTGCTGTTTGCTCTCAGGATCAAAATGATGTAGCCAAGTTTCATCAGCAATGATTACGTTTGAAAGAAACTCCGGATCTGCCTCTAACATCAACTTTAACTTCATGCAGACCTTCATGCGAATGTCCTTTTGTTCGGGAATCAACAGTTTTGGAACACATCGCGCACAAACACTTCTCATGTGTAATGTTTCTGTCACCAACGTGTGGGTGGCACCCAATGAAATGTTCAGTATTTCAGAAAGTGATCTTAAGGTAATACGTCAATCCCCTCTCACAATGGTAGCAACAGTGTTGATGTTTTCTTCCGTAAGAGCAGTATCTGGAGCACTGGATCCACCTTCCTTTGAAATTGATTGTCTCCCTTCTTTAAACATTTTAAACCACCTTCGAGCTGTGCTGTAGGGAAGGACAGACTCTCCATTGGCCTCCTGTAACATTGTATAGGCCTCAACTGAAGATTTGTTGAGACGAAAGCAGAATTTCAAAGCCGCATATTGTTCCTCGCGTGTTACCTCCATTGCAGCGGTAGGCGATACTGAACATGTCTGAACTTGCCTGGTTCTCAAGGCGGGAACCAGGAGTACCAACAATGAAACTACTACGGCGTGTTTGTTTCACATTAAGCTAACAGAATATAATAAGACTGAATTTTACTGCGAAAAATTATGACCGTAAAAAGTTATGATCATTCTTTATTGAACAGCCCTCGTACGTATTAACTGAACTGACGTCAGGAGCAAATGGTGTATGAGTGAACATTATTTCAAATGTGAGAACCGCAATTGAAGTGTAAAATCCTCTAAAAAGAAACGTGAACGGCCATTTAGTGTTTTAGGGCAAGTGGATGATTTTCTTAACAGTGCTATTTGTTTAAGTGGGGGCCTTCTACTATAGATAACGACCGGATAATTTGTATGTATTTATTTACTGCAATTGGTTACTACCCGGTGGCAGAGTTAAGAATACAGATCAAATTACAAATACTAGATTTACAACAATAACAAATAAACAATACAAACATGATATTATTTTACTTTAGTCACTTAAAACTTATCTAATTCTCTATTTACATATTATATACCATTATAATTTAAAAGTTAAACTATAAACCATCTAGTTTTTTTTCTAAATTTCTTCAGCGACAGGGGACAGCCCTGAAAGACTGCTACAGGCAATTCATTCCATTCTTCAATGGTTCTATTAACAAAAGAAAATTTTCCTACGTCGGTTCTGTATCTTCTACCCTTAATTTTATACCTATGATCGTTTCGTCCATAGTAATCCGGATTATCTAACCTTACACTAACGTCCACCCATGCCTTTACACCAGCATTAGCTTTGAATAATGATACCAAACTATGTTTTTTACGCCTAATTCTTAATTCCTCCCATTTAGTCTCATCTCCTTTTATAGGCCCAAAATACTTGCCTCTTTTTATGAATTTTATTGCCCTCTTCTGTATTTTTTCTAATGGATCGATTTGGTTAGCTCTATACGGGTCCCAGCATGCTACTCCATATTCCATAACCGGCCGCACTAAGGCCTTGTAGGCAATTTCCCTGGACCTAGCGCTCCCCTTTTTCAATATTCTCATTACGAAATGTAATGCCTTCCACGCATTCCTAGTTGTGGAATTTACTTGTTCGTCCCATCCAGCATTACTTGCCAGGTACACTCCCAAGTATTTGCAGCTGTCCACCTGTGGAATTTGCACCCCTCCCATGTGATAGTTAACAATAATTTTGCCCTTAGTTCTACTAAAAACAATGGACTTACTTTTCTTGGCATTAATTGACATTTTATTAGCCGCAGCCCAATTACAGATTTCATTTAAATCATCCTGAAGAGCGGTTTCATGCACTGTATTCCGAATTTTATTATAAATGATACAATCGTCTGCAAACAAGGTGTGACCAGCGAGATCTCCGGACTACTTTCTATGGGGTTACGTCCCCAGACATTGAAGATGCACAGCTATTGAAAACAAGAGTCCTTCAGTTGAGTTGCGTCTTATGCAGAATGGAGAAAATGTTCAAAATTTGCTATACAGGTAAATAATCTCCCTAAATTCCTGTATATTTCAGGTATAATAAGTTGTGGTAGCATAAATAAATGAATCAGGTATTTACATTGCACAGTGCAGTTATCGAGTGAGATGTCTCTGCGGTTCTATTACTGTCGACTGATCAGGATGACATTGAGTTTTTCATGTTCCGGTTTCGAATGCTGCAGTGATTTCCTTTACATAGATTGTCTTTCATTCCCTTTCCTTATCTACTTACACGTTCAGTGGTGCCGGTAGATGTTTGCTTCTCTGCACACTATTATGCTTTTCAAATGGAAAGAGTTCTGATCTGCACGAATGAGATGCGTTTGTGTGCTCAGCGTTGCTGCATCGTTAACTCCACTCTTCTCATACTTACCTTTCTCGCACAGTATTCTACAGTATGCAGGTCTCTTTGATGCTAGACTCAAAATGAGTTTTACGTAAGTTTACAATAACGCAGCTGAGTAGCGCAAGCAGAACTGGGAAGACTGGGAACTAGAGGGATAATGGTGGAGTGGGTGTTAAAATATTGGGCGAGAATTAGGAGTTTGGATGAGCAGAATATTGTCACCTAAGTATCGGAAGGCACGGCCAGGTAGCAGCTGGGTGGGCGACAGGAGGCATTCAGGCCACGTCTACCCATTTATCTTGTGGCGTTCACTGAAGGGGATGGTGAGGAAAATGTCACTGGTCGCTGGCCGCCTCTTTTTCCTCCCCCTGACGTCTGGAACAGTCGGGATACTTCATCTAACCCGGAACCTTCTAGATAGGTCAGTTGGTCTTATATAAGCGACGCGCCGGGCTGGAAGAGAGTTCAGTTCTTGGCGAGCAGCCGTGAGGAGCGCCGTGCTAGTGACGGGGCTGGAAGACTGTGTACGTGCATCAGAGGAGCTGTACGTAATTGTGAATGTAGAGTGGACCTGTGACAGACGAACTGGTGAATTGTAATTGTGTGCGCTACGTAATTCTATGTAATCGGCAAGTGTTCCAACTGTAATTCGGTGGAAATAAAGAACATTTTGAGTTTGTGCAGTTGGACTTTTAATTTCACGAACCCACAAAGTCACAATATTCTGCGTCAGTGCTTGATAGTACAGGAAAGACAATCAGAAAGATTCATGGCTAAATAAGATAAAGGAAATGATGTTAAAAATAAGGTTTGGTGTCATGAAAACAGGGAATTATTGCAAAGTGGATTTTGTAAAGAACTTAGGTTAAGAACAGAAAATATTGAAAGGCAAGAATTGTTAGGAAGTTTCTACTTGAAAAGCTCACTGGAAATTTATAGAGAGATGAAAGTGATGTGGAATAGGGAAAAATACATTGATATTTGTGATAAAGCAGCAAGAGAAGGCTTTGCACGGGCCAGAACAGGGGTGGTCAAACTGAAGGGTTTGGAGAAATGCCCATTGAGTCACCAAAGGGATAAAGAATGACATTTGCTTTTAGAATGTGAAGAAACTAGATTGCTTAGGGATAAGATAGGTAAAACAGAATGGGCAAGGCTACTAAAACAAATTCAAGCAATGAAGTTAATGAGTGTAAAAACTAGGAAAAATTTAATTGAAATTGGGAATTTTTTGGACAAAGTAAGAGTCAAATGTCTTGTGTTGGACTCCGGGTCTTTTGATTTAGAACCCTGAAGATGCCGAACGCAGTTTTCGGCGAAAACTACACGGCCTACAAGCCCGGAAAACATAGTGGAGTTAACGACGCCGGCCGTGAAAGCCTCAGTATTTATGTAAGAGTCAAATGGTTGAGGAAGATAAGTAAATATGACGAAAATGAAGATGTATTGTAGATAAGATGCCAATAGGGACCCAATAGCTTGACAACCTCAGAGTTTGGGTCTATTAGACTCAACTCAGTGTAGTAATAAGTATGGAAATGTATAATAATTTATAATTGAAATGGAAATAAAGATTACTTACTTACATGTGACGAAGTCTATTGTAATTATGTAATGTTGAATAAATAAATAAATAATGTTAATAATGCAGTTATTAAACATTGATATTCGCATATTATGTATATATTTTAAATTCTATAATTACAGCTTATGAATTTACCTATTGTTATAATCCAATGTAACTGCCAGAAGCTCACCCACATTAAAACTGTCAATGTCATTAACGTCAAGAGACAATTATTCGACTTTGTCACTGCCTTTATCGTCTGAATCTTGCTAATTTATGATGGTAGGCAAGGCTGAGTTACAAAAACAAACTACTTTCCCGGGATTTTCACTTATTGTGTGAGATACAAAGACCCGTGCGATATGAGCTTCCACTACTCCTATATTATGCGGTGCATGCCTCAACTAAACGTTTGGTTGTCATAACAACCGCTGCTCTGCTGTTTTTACAGCGTCCATAAACACGTTTACAGAATCGTACTAAGGTGGGTAATTAGCCCGAGATATAAACAAAGTAATTTACCGTTAACTATCTACAGTTTTGCTGTGAAATGCTTTTGTCTCGTGAACCCTGCAATTACTGCTTGCAGTAAACAAGGACTCGGTAAATTGACGTTTTCTAGCTTCCAGTTATATTTAACTTTGTTTGCGTCATAAACAGTTTGAGATGTGCATTTTTATAGCAACTATACTAGCTACGTATAGCAAATAGCTGCATTCTACACAAACAGTTCGATAAAATGATATTTGTTGTAAGAAAAAGGTGTGTCGGTATGTCTGAATTCCATAAATTTAACTGTAAAATGTCTGTTAAATACCAAAGGTGGTAAAATCCAGCATCTTGAAAGGATGGAATACGAAATATCAAGAATTTCTCGAACGTCGACTTGGGATATTACTAAAGTTTTAAAATTAAAATCCAATAGGATAATAGCAGTTGAGAAATTAGTGCTTATTGCTGCTACCGGGTGTTGGAAGTGTTAATGATTCTTTATTGACTTACGTTACATGTTCATCATGCATTACATAATATTAATGTAAATGTTGACCACGTTAAATGTTTTTTGTAGCTATAATTTGTATCTGCTCGAGGTTTGAAAATTCGAAACTGTCGGAAAACAACTACAAATGCCAAGAAAACCGGCCACACGGCCAAACGAAGGCTCTGTATGTGTAAGTACTAGACAGAAAACAAATTTTTTAAACAGTTGAAAGTAAAAGTGGGACATGACTTTGTTAAAAGTAAAAAATGCCTTCGCTCAGTGCTCAAAAGCTTTTATGACGCCGGTAATGTCAACTTTGGTTAATGTGTCAAGAAGGCCGAGAGTTAAATAATACTTATATAAAATGTCGGGTCAATATGGATTTTACTGAACAACAAGCAGCAGAGAGAAGGAAACTATAATTGAAGCGCTCAGATTGTGAAGTTATTAAGTCAATGTTTTTGAGAAATCCTGTTAAACACACAATAAGCATTCTGAATACCAGTTCTGTAATAGTGCTAAAAGATTTGTGGATCAGGAGATGTTAGGTCCAACATATTATGGCCCTGGCATGTAGCCCGCCTCGGTAGCGTGGTGGTGGAATGTCTGCCTCACGTTCAAGAGGTCCCGAGTTCGAATCTCGGTGAGGGTGAGTTACCTGCATAAGGCTATTTACAGGGTTTTCACTTATCCTGAAAGACAAATGTCGGGTAACTCTGAGTTCTATGGACCCTGCGCTTATTTGAGCATCATTTCACCCATTCCATTCATCGTCCGATATGACTAAACGTTGGAGGACGTAAATTATAAAAAACTGGCATGTTGAATGGGCATCAATTTCAGAAACAAAAGTTGTTAAGTCAGCGTTTTCGAGTTAGATGTTGTTAAGTCAAGTAGTTGTCGCATTAGCCGTTTGGTAGTGCCACCCAAGCTCTTTGATATCAGCTTTTGATACATTTAGATCACACATTTATTATGTGTTTCAAATGGAAATAGTTCTCGCCTGTAGCGAATCAGTCGCGTTAGAGCCTTCAGCTTTGCACCTCATTATCCCCACTCTTTTTATATTTCCCTCTCTTTCGCTCGCACACTTGCGAGTGTTCTTGGCGCTAACACAAACTGAACTTTCCAAAGTTGTATAATAATGCAGTTGCTGAAATCACAATTGCAACATGAATATTCGCATATTACGCAAATGTTTTAAATATTTAGTTTAAAGTTAATTATAGTTTATGAATTACTTATTTTTCTAATCCAACGAAAATACCAGCGATGCATCCGTATAGCTGTGAATGTTACTTACGTTAAGAGATAATTCGTCATTGTCTTCATCGTCTAAGTACTGCAAATTTATGATGATAGCTTCAAAAATCTCGTTACGTGCTATTTCTTTCCAAAACGTCGTCTTCTTGTAGTTTATCTGATGTCTCACGCAGCTTTCCTAGTCTTGTTGTGTTCCTTGTCAATTTCTTCGTGAATAACTCGTTCAACGTCAGTCAGTTTAAAAGTATTATTTCTGTTTGCAACATAATTTGAGCCCACATTAACTCAATTGGATTGTTCTAGCAGTAGTAAGAGGGGAAGGTAGATCGCGTCTCATTGATCCAGCTGATACAGTTTTTCATGGAAGAGTAACTGTATAGTGCTGCTTTGAACTCTCTAGAGTAAATAGAGATTACGAACCATTCATAAACAAAGATATAATGTGACCAGACACGTTCTGCTAGACTAGCAAGAAGTGTATCGTTTCCTCTCATCGAATTTAACAAACACCTTGACTTATTCAAAGTACATATTTCTTTTATCACGTCATGTCAAATGTTTACGTTTCAGCTCTGAGTAATTTCAAATATACGTTCACGCATACATGCCAACCAATAATAATATTCATTACAGTACTTATGTCGCAATGCAATGTTATAATATAATAGTATTTACGAGAACTGTTTGAGCTAAAAATATGGTTTTTTACGGCTATGTTAAATACATGACTCTCTCCTTCCTCATGGATCAGATTTTGCAAAATATGAATTTTTGTTTTAGCGGGAATAATATTTAGTAGAGTTTGATTAGCTTGCCGCTCGTCACACATCACTTAGGGGGAATGTAACACGACAACGCCGCAGTACTCCGATTGGTTGATTACCTAGTAGCACTCAAGGACAAACATCATCCCATTTGTAACACATTGTAGATATTAGACAGTTTTAGACATTCCTCAAGTGTACTTTCAGAAAGTACTTGTACTTCCCAATACCAGGGCACTCCTTCACGCCTACTGACAGAATTTTTGACAATATTGAGAAGAAGAAACGATCAATGCATAAAGTCTTAAGTCCCTTCCACATGGGTGAGACTGATCAAAGATTCACTACAGAAGAAGCCCATTGATGTTGTCCACTGACCGATAACGGGGAACATGATGGCA
The DNA here is from genome assembly GCA_030765055.1 of Mantis religiosa. NCBI lineage: Eukaryota > Metazoa > Arthropoda > Insecta > Mantodea > Mantidae > Mantis > Mantis religiosa. The sequence continues at coordinate 5,332,174 of JAUKNK010000320.1, read as the reverse complement.
CTCCAGTTGTTGAAGCTTTTTACTTCAAAGATGCCCTCGACCATGTCCTTGTAATCCAGGGTGTGTATTTCCAAAGAGGATGTGTACCAGAAGTTGGTTACACAATGTCTTCCTCAGTTTATCGTCCCCAGTCTCTTTTGAGGAGAGTAGTGAGGTTACAAGTCTTACACAAGACATGTGATAGTGTGACAAAACACACCAGATAGGCTTCGGAAGATTAAGAAGACAAAATATTACTATGTTCGTTCAATACTGGAACATGTCGCTCTGCCAGAAGCTACCACATTTTATCACACAAAGACATATGGAAGTGATGTAGAAGATGATGTAGTAGAGATGGAATGATGTTTTGATGACAATGTTGTATGTCAATCCATGAAGTCCATACTGGATTAGTTCATAGTAGAGATGTATTGGTGAATATCCATGGCTACATATTATAATATTGTATAATGGAAAAACTCTTACATTAAGAATCAGAAGCTGTTAAGTCAAGTGACTTAACAACTTTTCATCAATTTTAAATTAAAGGTTGTTAAGTCCTGATAATAAAATAGTGCCACCCGAACGTCGGAACTCCCTATAGAACCGGCCGGCAGCAGGGCCAGGCGGGAAGCATTCAGACCACGCCTACCCATTTGTCTCGTATCACTAACTGAAGGGATGATTAGGAGAGCAGCGCGAGCCCTGTACCGTCTCTTTCCCCTCCCACCATACGTCTAGAAACCTCGGGATAATTGTGCGCGCCGCGAACCTTTCAGAAACGGCGATCTTTCCTATATAAGGCCTGTAGTTGGCGAGTCAGCTCAGTACGGTATGGCATGCCTGGCTATTGTATAAGTTGATCCAACTGGGGCTCCCAACACAGATGATCAACATGCTTCCTACGACACCGTACCTTTAAAGTCACAGTCGCGGGGAAAACATCAACACTTAGACCAGTGAGAGGCGGAGTCCCCGAAGGCTCTGTACTATCTCCCACTTTATTCAACGTCTTTATGGCAGATCTCCCCACAGAACCACGAGTCGTAATGGCACAATACGCTGACGACGTGCTTCTGTTCTGCAAAGACAGACACCTACTCAGAGCCTTCAATCCCATACAGAGACAACTCCGTCTCACACAGCAGTGGTTTCGGCGTTGGCGGATGTCCGTAAATCCGGACAAAAGCCACGCTATACTTTTCACAAAGCGCCACACCCCCGTAGAGTGCCCCAACTTCAGCTTCCGAGGTCGAAGGATAGAGTGGACTAACTTTGTCCGATACTTTGGAGTAACATTGGATAGAGGCCTAATCTGTCGCCAACACATCAGCGACCTAGCGGCAAGGGTACAGGGAGCTATCGCTTCCCTGTATCCTATGCTGGGGTCGAGCTCGATGCCGCTTGGCCAGAGGTTATACCTCTTCCGAGCGCTGGTAATCCCCGTGATGCTATATGCCTGCGAGATCTGGGGCATGGCCGCAGATAGCTGGTTGGCATGGCTTCAACGTGCACAGAATAGAGGGCTACGGTCTATCTATTCTTTGGGTCGCTATTTTCCTACCAGGTTGCTTCACGAAGCCTCGGGACTTCCATATGTGGAGTACGAAATTAGGCGCCGGGCATCAAAATTCTACGCAGCTTTACCAACTCAAAGAAGCGCCCTTGTTAGATCACTGGGAGATTATGACCCCACTAGACGCCGTTCTAGACAACAGCGGGTCCCCCGCATGGCATGCGGGCACCCAAGATAACCCAGGAGCTAATCCTAACAGCAGCTGAAGCTGAGCTCCACATAATCTCCTAAGTTGTTTGGAAACAAAATTCTCCCCAACCCAAAACTAAATTAAAAACACCAGGGTGTAAGGAATTGCATCCTGTCCTTTCATCCCGAAGGTACAAATTGTAACCTCACAAAATTCTTCTAATCTAAAAACGCACACCATATCCATCCTACAAAATCCCGTTCAAATACCTTACCTGCGGTAAAACCCTTAGCGGGTGGGCACGCAGCAAAAACCTTCTGGCTATATACAGCCAGCCAGCACGTCATGGTCATGGTCAGCTCAGTTCTTGGCGAGCAGCCGTGAGGAGCGCCCAGTGAGCGAACGGACTGGAAGACTGTGTACGTGCATCGGAGGAGTGTACGTAACTGCGAGTGCAGAGTGGAACTGTGACGGGCGAACTGGTGAATTGTAATTGTGTGCGCTACGTAATTTTGTGTAATCGGCAAGTGTTCCAACTGTAATTCGGTGGAAACAAAGAACATTTTGAGTCTGTGCAATTGGACTTTTAATTTCACGAACCCACAAAGTCACAATATCCTGTCACACATGCTACATATGCCAAACCGTGAGAAACACTTCAACACAGCACTTTGTATCTCCAAACTGACCCATCACATAAAATTCTTTCATTTGTATTACTATTTTGGTATTTAAAATTAATTTTGAAAACTTTGAGCAGATCTACTGCACAATTTTGAAACACTGATTTAGCAACTTCCGCTTCTGACCTCTTCACTTGTTACCCAATACGACATTGTATACAACAAGTTCCTCGACTGGTAAACAACATACTGTTAGCCTTCTTTGAAGAAAAAGCTACCAACATTGTGGACTTCTATGTATGTACAACCAACACTTCAGTTTCTCAAAAGATGACTAAGTGTAACCTATTAGTTAATTAAATTCTTATTATGTTATTTTATCGCTTTATTATTTGCACTGCCTCCCTTAGGTAGAATGTTGGTGTTTTCTAAAAGTCATGTTGTCAACACACAAGACAAATGAATATCATGACCATGAGAAAGGTAAAACAATATCATATATTTATATATAATCTATAATATATCTATAAATATTCAGGACTGTACGGATTAAAAGATTTTATTTTGTTCGTAGGTCTCGTCCTGCGACCTCGTTTCGGAACTCTCATTTACTCACAAAACAGAATCCTTCTTTTAACCCTGGTATCTTAACTATTAACGAACACGTAGCATTAAAGCGGCCTTCAGGTTTGTTTCCGCCGCTAAACGAAAGTGTTCCGAAACAAAAGCCTCGATAAAAGTGCCAAGGCCTTGACGAGCCGCCACTGATCGTTTCGCATGAGCGCCCTGTGTCCTTCCTCGACAAAAGCAAGCTTTTTCTGCGTGCATTTCATTACCGTCACATGAGCGGTCTCCATGGAGAAAAACCATTGCTAGAATGTCTTTTGTTTACCTTGGCAAATATTTACATATACTGCTAAAAGATACAGAGCAAAACGGCCATTTCTAGAACGAGAAACAACTTTCACTGTTAACCCACAGTTCACAGGGGGTTTCAATATATTGTGGATGTAAGAGTTGAAATGTTTTCAACAGACAAAATAAACGTTTATCTAAGAACATATTTTCAAACAATATAATGCGAAATAAATCCAAACTGTTACACATTCATAATTAATCTAATTTCCAAAGCATTCTTACCCAACAGTTTGATGCTTCCTTTACGTTAATCGAGATAAACTTTTGCAAAAATTGTAAATTAGCTGAAAGGCTTGGTGTTGCCTATGGTTTGACGTTTTGTCTCTACAGCATTTAGTCATTGGTTACACTTGCACAATAGCCTTACACTTCTTTGGAGACATTTAACAAATATCACAATGTTTAAATGCTATTCTTTACTCTCAGTAACCAAGATATACAAAACTACTAAGAAAAACAAAAGAAAGTGGTAGAAAAAGAAAGATTAAATTTAACTGTATTATTACTCCATGACCTATATCAGAGAGACCTACGAATAAAGCATTAACTCGCTGCTTCGTTGTTTTCTGAGTTTGAAAACTTAAGTAATTATTCTTATTTGACTATGTTCGAGCTAGTACAATTTTGCTTTCACAAACACATAGTTGGCCTTGAAAGCTATTGTAGGCGTTACATACATAGGATATAGTGGTTCAAATTTATCCCACAAAATTATGTGCTCTGGTATCCTAACTCTCCTAAGTCAAATTTGGCCGACACTCTCTATAATCCCTTAAAGTTTTACGGTATAATTATGAAACGTCCTGTATAAACTAGAGTCAAGTGTTTTAAAGCGCATCTCTATCAAACTAAGCCAGCGCCGGAAACAAATGAATGGTGACAGCATTGGGAGGCTCAAACAAGTAACAAAAGTATCTGGGATATGATTATTGCCACGAAAAGTAATGAAATTACTTTAGAAAGAAGAGAACTTTGGTTAAGCACCTGGTATAAATATTTGGAGACCTTTTTTTTAGAAAATACAAAATAACTTCACACGTTTTCATGTTTTAAGTAGCTTGGAATGAACCGTTGGAAGTTAAATACCGAATACATTGTTTCTGTTATTTTTCGTTTTGAAGTTGTGTTCACTGGCAAACACGTGGGCGTTTTCTGCAACTGGAACCTTATGTCATCAATATGCGGTGGCATTTCTATAGTGCGATCCAAATAAACCTGAACCACTTCAATTAGCCATAACTTTTGAACCAATAATACGACACAAGTACAACTTTGGGAGAGTATAATACACAATTGGGAGATTACGTTACACTATTTACATCTCAGAGAAAATGTTGGAAGTGTCCTCCACCAGCATCTATACATGTCTGTACTCGTCTCATCATATTCTCTCAAGTTTTACGGAGAGTATCCTCGCCAATGTTACTTATTTCGGTTCGAATGGATTTCTTGAGAATATCAATTGTCCTTGGCCTATTCTTGTACACTCTATTTCTTAATATCCCCACAAGAAAAACTCTGGCGAGGTTAGGTCATAGGGTCTGGGGGACCACAGACCTTTTGAGATTATTCGATTATCAAAGAACCTGGTTACAGGTTCCATGGTGTCATTAGATGTATGGCATGTTGCTCTATCTTGCTGGAAATAACCTTCTCTCTATTCGATATCGTCTCCGTAAAACTTGAGAGAATATGGTGAGACGAGTACAAACATGTATAGATGCTGGTGGAGGACACTTCCAACATTTTCTCTGAGATGTAAATAGTGTAATGTAATCTCCCAATTGTGTATTATACTCTCCCAAAGTTACACGTTGTCCTATTATTGGTTCAAAGGTTATGGCCTATTGAAATGGTTCATGTTTATTTGGATCGTACTGTATATCTGATTATTGTATGAAATGTAAGAATTTTTCACTCTACTGAGAGATCGTCTGGTGGCTCGGTAAGGATTCAGGATTACGCGTGATTCGCTTGCACTGCAACGCCACAGTTCACCAGCAGCGAATGACCCGCTGACACCATCGCTTTGGCTTCAGTTTGTGCTGTAAAGGGCAGAGTGCAGGATCTGACCGCCCTTCGAGATCTTTCCGTCTTCAGAGATCGCAGTAGATGTAAAACGTGCCCGAACTACTTCAAAAATTTTATACGTGGCTCCTTACGTTACAGTAGAGAAAGAAGAAGAAAAAGAAGAAGGTAGGCGTGAGAGTAACAAAATAAAGAAAGGGAGAATGATCACGTACTGTAACGTGACGTACAAGATTAAATCATAGATCAAATCATTATAAAAATGACAGCTCTTGTACCCTGATCACATTTCCAAAACAAATGCAGTAGTGCGTTTTCAGTCGAATGTAATTAAGCGTAATGCACAGATGGCATCGATTTAATTTTCGAAATGGATCTGTCCAACAGGATGTTACATAAACTACAACATGAGTTATGAGAAAGGAAATGATTCAGTTACGAAACAGTTTCCGTGGAAACAGAATTACAAGGAACATCAACCTAACCTTGAAGATAAACAACTCAGTTCAGTGTTTTGGGCAAAAGAGGCATCCACTGCGTGTAATGGTTAAATATCCAACCTCTGTTTGACTTCTAAGATGCGACGTAAAGGTAGAAAAAAGAAAGAATTACCAATTAATTAATTAACAATTAATTAACAATTAACAATGAGGGAATCTGTAAACACAAATGTGTTGAGAATTATTTATTTTGCTTATTTTCATTCTGTAATGTCTTATGGTATACTTAGCTGGGGCAATGCTAAAGATGTATCAAAAATATTTAGACTGCAGAAAAGGGCTATTCGTTATATAGTAAATATTCCTTTCACCATCAGCTGTAAACCATATTTTAAACTACTAAAAATACTTCCATTACCCTGTGTGTATATATATGAAGCTCTAGTTAGGACAAGAATTGTACTTGCTCAATTTGAAACAAATTCGCAGATACATACACATAATACAAGAAGTAAATCAGATCTACGCATTATAAGCCACAATACAACTTTATTCACACATAGCTTTGAACATAAAGCAGTATTATTATACAACAAACTACCCGATGGCATTAAAAGTATAACATCGGAAAAAAGGTTTAAACTGTCTGTAAAATCATTTTTAAGAGAAGGTTGCTATTATTCAGTGGAAGAATACTTAAAACATGATCAACATATCAATGCTTCCTAAAATGATGTTTGTGAATAAATACCTGTGCAACTTCGGAGGTTATACTTGTAATATTCAGAAAAGCTGTAAAAAATATCCTACTAAAAGTAATGTCACAGACAACAGATGAGTTTCTAAGAAGTAAAATTAAATAATAAAGTAAATATTGATTTTTTTTGGTAAAAATTGTCTCTTACAGCCTAGTTCTTAAAAATGTAATACATTAAACTATTATGTGACCTAAGTTGCCTTATTCTTAATTACTATTTGTATTATTATTATTCTGTTAATTACTACTGCATTACTTTAATCACTATTGTATTATTTAACTACTGTTGTATTATTTAATTACTATTGTATTATTCATAATTGTATTACTCATAAGAAATGTATTATTCTTATGGGTACAAATTTGACGAAGCCATGAATATTGTATATTCCTAAGGTGAATAAAACTATCTATCTAATTACATGAAAAAATGTTGAAAATTCTGAATTGCTCAAAAATATTTGTAATGGTTAATAAAACTATTATAGTGTATATTTAAGATTCATAACAAATTAAATACATAAAAATAAAATCTGAAGCTTTTCTGTCGATAAATATGCTCAAGTTGTTCTTGGGAAGCAAGCCAGGTCAAAAGACGATTAGAAAGCGACGTTTCGGTAGTGAAACCAGCATAAAAATGGAAATCCGTCGACTTAAGAAGCACAGATTAATACAGTTTGATAATCAAGTTAAGTAGTTACGCTTTCTTGACACAATTAATTTTCTATGCTCACGCCATCTCCTGACCTAGCATTTAATTTACTGAAACAGTCTTTTGTTCAGTAATGTGAATTTTGATAGTGTTTTGTCTTTGTTTCTATTTGTTATATCCAGTGATACATTTGTGGTTATAACATTTTATAAATATCCTGATGATGGGAGAGATGTACACTCGCGGAACTTTGATTTCTAATCATCTTTTCACCTGGCTTGCTTCCCAAGAACAACTGGAGAAAATTAAATGCATATCTTGAATTTTCCAGAAAAAGCCCTTGAAGTCCACCGCATTCTGTAATTTTAACATCACTTCTAGCACTACAGCCCAGAGTGGGCCTCGGCTTCCCTCAGGATCCTCCTCCAGACATCCCTTCTTCTGGCTACCATCCACCAATATTTTATTTCCAGCCTTTTCACATCCTCCAATACTCCAGCCATCCGTCCGTCCGTCCGTCCATCCATCCGTCCATCCATCCATCCATCCGTCCATCCGTCCGTCCGTCCGTCCGTCCGTCCATCCGTCCATCCGTCCATCCGTCCCTCCCTCCATCCCTCCATCCCTCCCTCCCTCCCTCCGTCCCTCCGTCCCTCCGTCCCTCCCTCCCTCCCTCCCTCCCTCCCTCCCTCCCTCCCTCCCTCCCTCCATCCATCCATCCATCCATCCATCCATCCATCCATCCATCCATCCATCCATCCATCCATCCATCCATCCATCCATCCATCCATCCATCCATCCATCCATCCATCCATCCATCCATCCATCCATCCATCCATCCATCCATCCATCCATCCATCCATCCATCCATCCATCCATCCATCCATCCATCCATCCATCCATCCATCCATCCATCCATCCATCCATCCATCCATCCATCCATCCATCCATCCATCCATCCATCCATCCATCCATCCATCCATCCATCCATCCATCCATCCATCCATCCATCCATCCATCCATCCATCCATCCATCCATCCATCCATCCATCCATCCATCCATCCATCCATCCATCCATCCATCCATCCATCCATCCATCCATCCATCCATCCATCCATCCATCCATCCATCCATCCATCCATCCATCCATCCATCCATCCATCCATCCATCCATCCATCCATCCATCCATCCATCCATCCATCCATCCATCCATCCATCCATCCATCCATCCATCCATCCATCCATCCATCCATCCATCCATCCATCCATCCATCCATCCATCCATCCATCCATCCATCCATCCATCCATCCATCCATCCATCCATCCATCCATCCATCCATCCATCCATCCATCCATCCATCCATCCATCCATCCATCCATCCATCCATCCATCCATCCATCCATCCATCCATCCATCCATCCATCCATCCATCCATCCATCCATCCATCCATCCATCCATCCATCCATCCATCCATCCATCCATCCATCCATCCATCCATCCATCCATCCATCCATCCATCCATCCATCCATCCATCCATCCATCCATCCATCCATCCATCCATCCATCCATCCATCTCATGTTTGATCTCCCTACTCTCCTTGCACCATACAGTTTACACTCCAATACTCTCCTAATTATGTCCTCTCCATCCAGTCTTTGGAAATGCCCTGCGCATCTTAACCTTGCTATTTTAGTTGTTTTTACAATATTGGTGTCTTTATATATTTTATATAATTCATCGTTATATCTGATTATCCATTCCCCTTTCTCCTTAATTGGGCCATAAATTCTTCTCAGTATCTTCCTTTCAAAAATGTTCAGTCTTTCCACATCCTCGTTTGTAGTGACCCATACATCAGCACCGGTTTTATTAACGTTTTATAAATTCTAATTTTTGTTTTATATGTTAAGAGTTTTGATTTAAAGTGTTTTATTAGATTAAAATATGCCCCATTGGGATTTCGTATTTCTGTATGATTTATATAACTGGTAAACCGTATAAGGTGGAAAAAATCTTATGGCATAAAAAATAGAGATTTCGTTAAAAAACACAATTTCAAATACATACAAGCGTTTGCTTCGTAGAGTTATCCTTTTTTGAGATTTCACTGTTATTGTTTCTTATCCATAAAAGATCTCCGAAAAATAAGAATATAGCTATCAACAATGAGCGCTTCGTGATATAAAAATATGCCGCTCAACCACTTAAACTAAGTAGCGTTCAACAATCACGTGATAAATCTTTAAAATTCTGCGGCCGTTGTATCGTAAAACCTGCTATGATTTGTATTAATATTATAAACGAAGCCGTTTGCCACAACGATAACATCTCCAAGAATTAGAAAGAGTCATTTTCACTTAACTTTTAAACTTGTAATAATGTGCTGCTAATTGTAATTTCGGAAGTGTGAGCTGTAGGGAAGGGAACATCACAATGTCGAAGGAAAAGAGCAGTAAAGCTTTCGACAAACAGTTACTCATAAAAATATGAAAAACATTTGAAGTGACAGAAGAAAATCGTTTCTTATAGAACACGCTGAAAAATATTTACTTGTTTATTGCGAGTAAACACGACTAATACTAACATAGACTGAGAGATTAATACATATAGTTGGTCCAATTACTTAAAAAACTTATTTCCAATACAAAACAATAGAACAAAGCGATGTTAAGAATCTGGACAAACAATATTAATTAATTAGTGCTTCTGATTAAGAATTTACTATTTGATTACTTCAAGATTAATCGATTTAAGAAAGGGAAATAATGTACTTTAGTTTAAATGCATATTACATGCTACTGGATATATTCATACTTTATACTGCATATAAATTCGAGGTCTAAACATGACATCCACTACCACCTATACGTAGCAACTCGCTTGGGGTAAAAGCAACTCCAATAACCATGAATTAAATCATAAGTAAATACCCAAATATATTTTAATAGTAGACATCAGTTAAGCAACGTTGAGTCAAACTGAAAAATTCAATGGCATAGCCGGGATTTGAACCACGGATCTTCTGGTTTCCGTCCAGCCGCACTACCATAGTGCTACTATGGCCAACTTGCCGATATGACATTAAATTCTCCAACTGACTCAACGTTTCCACAATTTAGCCTACACACGGCCAGTGTGAAAGAATAATTAATTTACATTAATTAACCTAATAGTGGTTTACTATAAAGCCCGGGCCTTAAAGTACTTACAGCATAGTAAGTCGTCATTAAGGTAGTTGTCTCATGTGTTTATGAGAACTCCTAGTGGTTTACTATAAAGCCCGGACCTTAAAGTACTTACAGCATAGTAAGTCGTCATTAAGGTAGTTGTCTCATATGTTTATGAGAACTCCTAGTGGTTTACTATAAAGTCCGGGCCTTAAAGTACTTACAGCATAATAAGTCGCCATTAAGGTAGTTGTCTCATGTGTTTATGAGAACTCCTAGTGGTTTACTATAAAGTCCGGGCCTTAAAGTACTTACAGCATAATAAGTCGCCATTAAGGTAGTTGTCTCATGTGTTTATGAGAACTCCTAGTGGTTTACTATAAAGTCCGGGCCTTAAAGTACTTACAGCATAGTAAGTCGTCATTAAGGTAGTTGTCTCATGTGTTTATGAGAACTCCTAGTGGTTTACTATAAAGCCCGGGCCTTAAAGTACTTACAGCATAGTAAGTCGTCATTAAGGTAGTTGTCTCATGTGTTTATGAGAACTCCTAGTCGTTTACTATAAAGCCCGGGCCTTAAAGTACTTACAGCATAGTAAGTCACCATTAAGGTAGTTGTCTCATATGTTTATGAGAACTCCTAGTGGTTTACTATAAAGCCCGGGCCTTAAAGTACTTACAGCATAGTAAGTCGTCATTAAGGTAGTTGTCTCATGTGTTTATGAGAACTCCTAGAGGTTTACTATAAAGCCCGGGCCTTAAAGTACTTACAGCATAGTAAGTCGTCATTAAGGTAGTTGTCTCATGTGTTTATGAGAACTCCTAGTGGTTTACTATAAAGCCCGGACCTTAAAGTACTTACAGCATAGTAAGTCGTCATTAAGGTAGTTGTCTCATATGTTTATGAGAACTCCTAGTGGTTTACTATAAAGCCCGGGCCTTAAAGTACTTACAGCATAGTAAGTCGTCATTAAGGTAGTTGTCTCATGTGTTTATGAGAACTCCTAGTGGTTTACTATAAAGCCCGGACCTTAAAGTACTTACAGCATAGTAAGTCGTCATTAAGGTAGTTGTCTCATGTGTTTATAAGAACTCCTAGTGGTTTACTATAAAGCCCGGGCCTTAAAGTACTTACAGCATAGTAAGTCGTCATTAAGGTAGTTGTCTCATGTGTTTATGAGAACTCCTAGTGGTTTACTATAAAGCCCGGGCCTTAAAGTACTTACAGCATAGTAAGTCGTCATTAAGGTAGTTGTCTCATGTGTTTATGAGAACTCCTAGTGGTTTACTATAAAGCCCGGACCTTAAAGTACTTACAGCATAGTAATTCGTCATTAAGGTAGTTGTCTAATGTGTTTATGAGAACTCCTAGTGGTTTACTATAAAGCCCGGGCCATAAAGTACTTACAGCATAGTAAGTCGTCATTAAGGTAATTGTCGCATGTGTTTATGAGAACTCCTAGTGGTTTACTATAAAGCCCGGACGTTAAAGTACTTACAGCATAGTAATTCGTCATTAAGGTAGTTGTCTAATGTGTTTATGAGAACTCCTAGTGGTTTACTATAAAGCCCGGGCCATAAAGTACTTACAGCATAGTAATTCGTCATTAAGGTAGTTGTCTAATGTGTTTATGAGAACTCCTAGTGGTTTACTATAAAGCCCGGACCTTAAAGTACTTACAGCATAGTAATTCGTCATTAATTTAGTTGTCTAATGTGTTTATGAGAACTCCTAGTGGTTTACTATAAAGCCCGGGCCATAAAGTACTTACAGCATAGTAAGTCGTCATTAAGGTAGTTGTCTAATGTGTTTATGAGAACTCCTAGTGGTTTACTATAAAGCCCGGGCCATAAAGTACTTACAGCATAGTAATTCGTCATTAAGGTAGTTGTCTAATGTGTTTATGAGAACTCCTAGTGGTTTACTATAAAGCCCGGACCTTAAAGTACTTACAACATAGTAAGTCACCATTAAGGTAGTTGTCTCATGTGTTTATGAGAACTCCTAGTGGTTTACTATAAAGCCCGGGCCATAAAGTACTTACAGCATAGTAATTCGTCATTAAGGTAGTTGTCTAATGTGTTTATGAGAACTCCTAGTGGTTTACTATAAAGCCCGGGCCATAAAGTACTTACAGCATAGTAATTCGTCATTAAGGTAGTTGTCTAATGTGTTTATGAGAACTCCTAGTGGTTTACTATAAAGCCCGGACCTTAAAGTACTTACAGCATAGTAATTCGTCATTAAGGTAGTTGTCTAATGTGTTTATGAGAACTCCTAGTGGTTTACTATAAAGCCCGGGCCATAAAGTACTTACAGCATAGTAAGTCGTCAGTTGTCTAATGTGTTTATGAGAACTCCTAGTGGTTTACTATAAAGCCCGGGCCATAAAGTACTTACAGCATAGTAATTCGTCATTAAGGTAGTTGTCTAATGTGTTTATGAGAACTCCTAGTGGTTTACTATAAAGCCCGGACCTTAAAGTACTTACAACATAGTAAGTCACCATTAAGGTAGTTGTCTCATGTGTTTATGAGAACTCCTAGTGGTTTACTATAAAGCCCGGACCTTAAAGTACTTACAGCATAGTAAGTCGTCATTAAGGTAGTTGTCTCATGTGTTTATGAGAACTCCTAAGTGGTTTACCGGGAAAATACGAGTCAGTTGGAGAATTTAATGTCATATCGGCAAGATGGCCATAGTAGCACAATGGTAGTGCGGCTGGACGGAAACCAGAAGATCCGTGGTTCAAATCCCGGCTATGGCATTGAATTTTTCAGTTTGACTCAACGTTTCCACAATTTAGCCTACACACGGCCAGTGTGAAAGAATAATTAATTTACATCAGTTAAGCAATTATGGTTGAATTAAATTCCTGCAATAATAAACAAAAAAGGTCAGAGTTCATGAACACAAATGCAGTAGGTTAGTTAACAAGTACTGAATGTACAAAGTTAAACTTTTCACCACAAACAGAAAGTGGTTAAAAGTGATAGCAGGACAACTTAGTTGAATGTAAAGTGTCCTCGGGTAGAAGTCAGGTTGCTATGCCAACGGTTGTCGTCACAGCGACCGCAACTTCAACTCTTGCTGTGCTCCCTCTCTGCCGACATTTTACGTGATTACTTCTTTTTTTAGAAAAAAAAATTGGACAGACCTAACACGGTTAAAGCATACATGGACAGTTTTTAAATTGGATCTTCACCGGAGAGAGGATTTGAAGCGGCAGACATTGGCATCATTGGTTTAGTGCCCTGCCAGCGCTGAATATCTTTAACGGGTTTCGGTGGAACATCAATTTTACAAATATCCATTTAGTAGAAGGAAATACGCGGCCTTTCTCGTAGTACGACGCCTAATTAATTTACCTAATAACAGCGTGTTTCAGCTTTTTAAAAACCTTACAAAAGACACTTAAAGAGTTGTAAGGAAGTTATAACAAAAGAAACACAAAATCTGATTGTATTACTACCCTGTGGTGGATGACAGAGACGTGCTCAACGAATATTTGAGGTACGTCTGTTCATTTGTTATCATATAAGGCCGCGGAAACTTTATTGATACATTACCAGTGTTGGAGCTATTTGTAGGTATTATATACAAGGGATGTTCAATAAAGAATGATCATAATTTTTTTACGGTCATAATTTTTCGCACTAAAATTCAATCTTATTATATTCTGTTAGCTTAATGTGAAACAAACACGCCGTAGTAGTTTCATTGTTGGTACTCCTGGCTCCCGCCTGTGAGAACCAGACAAGTTCAGACATGTTCAGTATCGCCTACCGCTGTAATGGAGGTAACACGCGAGGAACAATATGCGGCTTGGTATTCTGCTTTCGTCTCAACAAAACTTCAGTTGAGACCTATACAATGTTACAGGAGACCTATGGAGAGTCTGTTCTTCCCTACAGCACAGCTCGAAGGTGGTTTAAAATGTTTAAAGAGGGGAGACAGTCAATTTCAAAGGAAGGTGGACCCGGTGCTCCAGTTACTGCTCTTACGGAAAAAACATCAACACTGCTGCTGCCATTGTGAGAGAGGATCGACGAATTACCTTAAGATCACTTTCTGAAAAATTGAACATTTTATTGGGTGACACCCACACGTTGGTGACAGAAACATTACACATGAGACGTGTTTGTGCGCAATGGGTTCCAAGACTGTTGATTCCCGAACAAAAGGACATTCGCTTGCAGGTCTGCATGCAGTTAAAGTTGATGTTAGAGGAAGATCCGGAGTTTCTTTCAAACGTAATCACTGCTGATGAAACTTGGCTACATCATTTTGATCCTGAGAGCAAACAGCAAAGCTCAGTGTGGAAATCTCCTTCATCACCAACCCACCAAAAAGCAAAAGTGGTTGCTTCTGCTGGGAAAGTTATGGTCATCTCATTCTTTGATATTCATGGAATGGTTTATCAGCATGTTGTACCTGCACACACATCAGTAACTGGACAGTACTACAGGGATGTCCTGAAAACATTGCAAGTCCATATCAGGCGCAGAATACCACATTTCCGCGAAGCAGGCTGGATGCTGCACCTTGACAATGCACTAAACTGAGACACCAGAAGCTCACTGCCGACTAGTGCAGTACAGATACAAAGGCTATTACAGTAGATACAATGTATGTGTTTTTAGCTGAAAGTGTCTCGATAGTAATTTATAAGCTACATTAAAATATTTCCATGATGTCGTACATGTTTTATAATCATGTTTCTGTCATTCTCTGGATAACCCGGATTTTCATTAACTCAGATTGGCTCGCGGCCAGTTAATCCGGATAAACGAGGTTCTACTATAGATACAAAAATTAGCTTTCCTAGTGAAAAACCAAATATTTGACCGGTTTTGTCAGTAGACGAGAACGCCCGCCACTGACGCTAATGACCTAGCTGATTTTAATGAACTGCAGCACTTTCCCGACAGACTGCGCTGAGTCATCGCACCGGAACTTACCTACCGGAAGTGTAATGCTCTGTTGGAGACGCACCGGATAGAAACAACAACCTCGCAGTACAGTACAAGGTGCATTCTTGTGGCGAGTGTTTGGTTTGCAAAACGCTGTCAATTTGGATAATAGCTACCCTCACTCAGGTACGTGTTACACTCACACGGCGTTCTCTACTCGTTCTTTTTCTTCTTTCTACTTTATGTTAATCAAGAGAGATGTATATACAAATGGTTTAATTATGTATTTCCTGTACAATATTGGAATAACCTATCTATAAATTAGGGAGGGGTGATCGATACAGGCGATATCTCGACAGTTACAATACTTGCAGGTATCGATATCCAACGATACTTCAGAAAATTCGCTCGATACTTTTTCGATATATCGTTAGTGATTCTGTAATTTTTATTTTAAAATCACAAAATATTATTTCCGGAAGTAGAACATTACAAAGTCCGAGAAATTGTCAGGAATGTGGTAGCTGTATACAAGAAAATAATCGTGTGTCAACTGTCAGTTAACAGTTCACTACATATCTCACCTCCTCTTTCTAGTGTACTGCATTACTGCAAAACAAATTCAACATTTACACAACTAAAACAATATTTGTGTATTCCACGTACAACAGTTTTCTCTGAAAGACTATTTAGTACAGCAGGACTCATATGTGACAGAAAAAGAAGTAGACTTGACCCCGAAACAGTGAAAAGGCTAGTATTTTTGTACAAAAACTTATAAAAGTGGACTGTTTTGTTTTTAAATGTCTAATGTAGAGTTTAAAAATAAGAACACTGATGGTTTTAGGTTCTGTCTCATTAAATATGTACACCTATTTAATTTTATTTACATTACACAGTTCTACCAACATTCTATTTTGTGTTGAAACTAGAAGTAGAAATGACGATATCGAGTATCGAGAAAAAATATTATCGAGTCATCCTAGTTAAAGTTATTTAGAATAAATAAGATTATAGAGGTTATTACTAGAAAATTCAAGATATGCATTCTATTTTTAATGTAAATATAACTAACCTATTGTATACTTTATTAAAAATGGTTAAACAATATTGTTTTTTAGAAAATAAAAAGGATTTGATATATTGTCTGTGTGAAGGGTAGTGTACCTTTTTTGTAATTTATATCCTGCAACGTTGTCATATCGTACGGTGAATTAAATGGGTGAAATAATGCTCAAATGAGTCCAGGGACCATGGAGCTTAGAGTTACATTTGTCTTGAAGGATAAGGGAAAACCCCGGAAAAACCTTATCCAGGTAACTCCGCCTGACCTAGATTCGAACTGGTGACCTCTTGAACGTGACGCAGATACGCTACCGAGGCGGGCGGGGTGGTGTAGAATCGAGGGATTTTCGTCAAATTCTGGCTGTCGCTTCCTGAATTTAAATAAATTTATATTTAACCCACTTTTCGTTTTTCAGTTTTATTGCCTAAAACTCCTTTTTATTTTGTTTTTGCTCATGATATCTTAATACACTTATTTCCGTTGAAATCCTGGCATCTTTATTTTCTTTACGATATAAAGGGAAACTAATGCAATGATTTTAACGAATAGAACAGCGACTAGTTTCATGTTTACTCTTGCACTTTAGTGATTTTATTCTATTAGCAATTGTAGGCACATCCCTTTACTAATGTTTGTTAATGGTTAAGATCTCTATAGTTCAAAACTCTCGAGTCTTTAGATGACACGCTTATGTATGTTCTGATTTGAAAAGAGAATATACAATACAGTATAAAGCGATAGTCAAATGTTTTAAACCACAGTTGCTATATGCTCCTTTGAAATTCTGTTCTCTTTACATTGCCAAGACATAAAATGAATGGGAATATTGAGAAACGCCACATGTCCATATAGGCATATCATAATGTGGAGAAACCCCTGATGTTCTGGCATTTTCTCTGTTGTTATGCAGCCCCTGTGTCACCGAAACATTCCACATATTCCACTGGCTGAACCATTTAGAATTCCACCAAAACCCTATGAGTCAGGATTATCAACATGATTTGTCTATAAATAAGAAGAAAATGCAAGACCTGAGACGATTTATGTCATTCTTACCAAAAGATGAAATCATTCAGAGCTTCTACGACGACATATACAGTTGGCCAACATGTGTCTTGTGTAGAATATAATATCAAAGAGTTTCTTTGGTACAATTTGTTTCATTTTTCTCCTTGTCAGGAATAAAGTCTGGGTTAAGTAATAATTTTTGCATATTTATTACATAATATTGAGAAAGTCCACATGTTCACTAAATAAATGCTAACATAACTTCAAGAAAATGGATCAAGAATGTACACAAAGCAATGGAATGATTCCCTCTACATTAATTTCAACGAAAAAAGAGGACAAAGGCTGACTTGAGGAACTGGAATATCTCATATATCCCAGAGCTACTGAGATCATTAAAGCAAATCTCTACATTCTACGAGCTTTCAAAGGAAAATTATGACCTATTGAAATAGGTCAGGTTTATATGGGTCACACTGTACAAAATAATTGCCAAAATAAACAGGAATTCTGAAGACATTCCTAGAAAATTTAGATGTAGATTTCGTTTTTTATGATATTACCTTAAAACAAATAGCATTTTTACATCAAATCGCGAGCCTGCCATGCAGAAATGAAGTGTAAAGAAAACAATTGACAAAGATTTGCTATTTACCTTCAGAGGTCGAAGGAATTAATGGGTAAATTCCATCATTTGCTTGGTACTGAAGTTGTATTTCATAGAAAATTTAGTTATTTGGACACGTGGTGTTTCTCAATATTCCGATTCAAATAATCTCCTCTTACTCCGAGCCAACCAGTACTTATAATCTGTCGCCAAATTTACAACCTCTTAACACTTAACACAAATACACAAGCTATTCACATTTAATTTTATTGTAGGTATTAATTTATTTCTAATTTATATATCAATACTTTCACCATAACTCACAGTCAACATTTCAAATCCGCTGCTGTACTTTATCACATTTTACAAGCAAAATTTAATGCAGATTATGTAAACATTAGCAAAACACTTTTCGTCTGTCAACAATAAACTAAACATCCAAAACAGTTGAAAATACAAACATATATGAGGTAAATGTCCACCAACAAACGAGTGTACAAAGACCGCAAAATTAAAAAAAAAAAAAATCCGGTTATTTTTTGATCACACCTCGTATGTACTTTTCGTTACGAAAAGTAAATGTTTATTCTTTAGTTAACATTGAAGTGAGCAGCGAACCGTGTAGGGCGAAGTGTTGTGGTTCTGATGCATTTCCAACGCAAATTATTCCCCTAAAAATGAAATGATAACACTCCCTTTGGTAGAGGAACGTGCTAGTCACGCCACAAACGAATGTTATGCATTCATTTACTATTCTGTTTATTTATACTTATAATGCAACTGCATTTGCTGGTAATGTTCCATTCCGAACAATTGAGGGCACACGTTCATAACGCCGCGTCAATATCTAGGTCATACCGCAGTGGATCTCTACTTTACTCGCAAAAACTTCCAAAATATAGACAAAAAAATCACAAGTAGTGCTTCTATTCACACATGTATCTGTATCAGATAAATAGACGTCATTTGTAACTTCCTTGTTTATACAAATGGAATACAGTGGGCTTACGCTAAAATCACTGGTGGCTTTGGAATTACGTTCTCTTTGCATCGGCAACAGATAAAACAAATGAATCACGACTTCCTTTTTCATAAAACTGTATTTAAAAATGTAACCTATAACATGAAATACAGTGCGCTGCATACAGGGCATAATTTCCCTCTGAAAGCTAGTAAAATGTAGAAATTTGTTTTCATGATCTCAGTCGCTCTGGGAGAACTGACAGTTGACAGTCTTAAATGTGCAGTCATAACAGTAACATGCAGTACTCACTACGAGAGCGTGTTTACATTTTGATAACATATTGGAAGACAAATTCCTTGGTAACAACACAACGGGAATTTCGAAGAGAATTTAATGTACGCGATGTTCCGACAAAGACAACAATTTTATCGCTCGTAAGAAAGCTGGAGACAACTGGTATACTCATTAGTGAGAGTGGAAAACATAGACCGTCATCTGTTACAGATGTTCGCAGAAGGCTATTGAATTCTCCAAACAAATCGTTGTGTCGATTGAGTCAGGAATCAGGGTATTCATATGGAACATGTCAAAGAGCTACGACCTTACAGAGTGCATATGGTGTAACAACTGAAAGAAGTAGATTATGATAAACGAATCAGTTACTGTCGATGGTTTCAGGGTACTGTTATTCCACATCCAGACATTCTCTCCATAACGTGGTTTACAGATGAGGCATAGTTTCGTCTGTCATACAAAACACCAGATACTGGGCTGCTGTAAACCCCCAAGTGATCCACGAAACCCCACTGCATGGTGCGCAGTGTCAGCTTCCAGGATCGTTGGTCCCATTTTGTTTGATACGACTGTAGACACTGAAGTTTATATGGGTATCTTCAAGACCTTTGTGTAGCAGCTGGATGATATCGAATTGAGAGAGGGAGCAACGTGCCATACATCTAATGACACCATTGAACTTGTAACCAGTTTCTTTGATAATCGAATAATCTCAAAAAGTCTGTGGCCCCCCAGATCCCCTGACCTAATCTCACAAATTTTTCTTGTAGAGGTATCTAAAAATAGAGTGTACAAGAATAGACCACGGACAATTGATGTTCTCAAGGAATCCATTCGAACCGAAATAAGTAACATTGGCGAGGATACTCTCCGTAAAACTTGAGAGAATATGGTGACACGAGTACAAACATGTATAGATGCTGGTGGAGGACACTTCCAACATTTTCTCTGAGATGTAAATAGTGTAATGTAATCTCCCAATTGTGTAATATATTCTCCCAAAGTTTTACGTGTGTGCTATTATTGGTTCAAAAGTTATGGCCTATTGAAATGGTTCAGATTTTTATGGATCACACTGTACCTCGTAAATATTTATTACCACAAATTGTGTGGTTTAAGAAGAACTACACTGTTGTATGCCCGCCTCGGAGCATAGATGGTAGCACGTCTGCCTCAGGTTCAAGAGGTCTCGAGTTCGAATCTCGGTCAGGGTGATTTACCTAGATAAGGGTTTTCCGGGGTTTTCCCTTATCCTGAAAGATAAATGTCGGGTAACTCTAAACTCTATGGACCCTGGACTCATTTGAGATTTATTTCACCTATTTCATTCATCGTCCAATATGACAACGTTGGAGAACGTAACATTAAAAAAAAAAAAAAAAAAAAAAAAAAAAACATTGTTGTGTAGTAATAGTTTGTATATATCTTACAGTTTACCAGTTATATGATAGTCACTTAGAATGAAGAGGACTTCTAAGGACATTCCCAAAAAAATTAACATATACATTTGATTTGTCATAGAGACGTTTTAAATATGTGGTACTTTTATATACAAATATAATAATTCGTAACTTAAAACTTTACTTATCTTTTAAGGAATGATGATAATTCTTATAAATTCCCCAGGATTGCGATTTCAGGTATACTTATACACATCTTCAGCTGTCGTCATCGTTACAAACATTAGGTGTTGATATGTCCTTGTTAGTACTACCAAAATCTGAAATTAAAACAAATTTAAAAACAGAATCGACTGCCAGTATTTCGCGATGTTTGTTTTTGTTTTTATAAGAATATTATAAAATATATCTTTGTATATATTTGTTGCTTCACTGTTAATAGCTTTATATTTTACACAATTTTGAAACATTTTTCATGTAAAAGTTGGTTCAGTAGAGACCCTTTTTCGTATTTTGTTCACATTCTTAATAGAATCTAAACTGAAACACCACGTCCATGAATCTTTTATAAAAATAATTATGGCATGTTGGCCATAGTAGCTCAATGGTTTTAAGAGTAGCCGCACATTGAGTTTTTCCCTCTGAGACCTTTCCATACTTCGTCTACACGGTTATGGGAAAAACAATTAATTTCCATATCATATTTGTTAATTAATATTTATTACATTTATGATTAATGTATTCCTAATAACTTTTATTATTACCACATTTACTGTAACTCTCTGTACCTTCCCTGTATGGGGGAGAGATTTCCAAATCCCGAAGCCCTCAAGAGATCTGTAAACGTTTAGTTGTAAGGTCCCTGCCCTCTACTCTCACAACTCCTAACTCCAACCACCTCTCCCTTCTGGAAGCGCCCCGACAGACAAAAGAATTCACTGCTCGAAGTGCTAAGTCCCCCAAAACGGCGATATAAATGTTGTACACACAAAAAGGAGAGGGCAGCACGTGCTAATACCTTACGTGACACTTTTAAATTCGCACGAGTTCATTGCCAGCCAGAGTGATAAATAAGTTATGTCAGAGTGGAGAGCTAATAACTTGTGAAGGTCGGCACCGCCTTCTAAATCCTGACGACGACGACGTGTACTTGTTATGTACTTTGAGAGACATTCAGCGTTAATGTGGCAGTTAATGGTTTTTTAACGCGACGTGGAGATAAAGTGAAAAATAACGACCAAAACAGACAGAGAGAAGCACGAACTTGCAGACGGTGAATTAATTCTCTCATGTTATATTAAAAATGCCTTGATATTGCTCACTTCTCACAGAAAACGACTTACAACTCTTTATCTGCCCTAAGTGTCGCATTTACATAGATTTCGTTACCATAGATTTCTTTCACAAAACATTCGTACACAAGTTATTCTCAACACTTTTTCCATTAAAAATTTTGATGCGGGTACAAGCCTTAGTTGTAGCGGCCAGGCGTGACTTTCAAAGCGAGGGAAGCACCAAATAATAATTTTCATAAAAATAAGAGAGAATAATGACTCAAAGAACTAAGGCTGCTCTCTAGTACTCTTTCTATTGTACAGTCACACGTAAGTCCAGTAGCGAGGCGTGACTTTCAAAGTGAGGGAAGCTCCAAATAATAATTGTCATTAAAATAAGAGAGAATAATGACTCAAAGAACTAAGACTACTCTTTAGTACTCTTTCTATTGTACAGTCACACGTAGGTCCAGTAGCGAGGCGTGACTTTCAAAGTGAGGGAAGCTCCAAATAATAATTGTCATTAAAATAAGAGAGAATAATGACTCAAAGAACGAAGGCTACACTTTAGTACTCTTTCTATTGTCCAGTCACACGTAGGTCCAGTAGCGAGGCGTGACTTTCAAAGCGAGGGAAGCTCCAAATAACAATTTTCATTAAAATAAGAGAGAATAATGACTCAAAGAACTAAGGCTACTCTTCAGTACTCTTTCTATCGTACAGTCACACGTAGGTCCAGTAGCCAGGTGTGACTTTCAAAGTGAGGGAAGCTCCAAATAATATTTTTCATTAAAATAAGGGAGAGTAATGACTCAAAGAACTAAGGCTACTCTTTAGTACTCTTTCTATTGTACAGTCAGACGTAGGTCCAGTAGCGAGGCGTGACTTTCAAAGTGAGGGAAGCTCCAAATAATAATTTTCATTAAAATAAGAGAGAATAATGACTCAAAGAACTAAGGCTGCTCTCTAGTACTCTTTCTATTGTACAGTCACACGTAGGTCCAGTAGCAAGGCGTGACTTTCAAAGTGAGGGAAGCTCCAAATAATAATTGTCATTAAAATAAGAGAGAATAATGACTCAAAGAACTAAGACTACTCTTTAGTACTCTTTCTATTGTACAGTCACACGTAGGTCCAGTAGCGAGGCGTGACTTTCAAAGTGAGGGAAGCTCCAAATAATAATTGTCATTAAAATAAGAGAGAATAATGACTCAAAGACCTAAGTCTACTCTTTAGTACTCTTTCTATTGTACAGTCAGACGTAGGTCCAGTAGCGAGGCGTGACTTTCAAAGTGAGGGAAGCTCCAAATAATAATTTTTATTAAAATAAGAGAGAATAATGACTCAAAGAACGAAGGCTACACTTTAGTACTCTTTCTATTGGCCAGTCACACGTAGGTCCAGTAGCGAGGCGTGACTTTCAAAGCGAGGGAAGCTCCAAATAACAATTTTCATTAAAATAAGAGAGAATAATGACTCAAAGAACTAAGGCTACTCTTCAGTACTCTTTCTATCGTACAGTCACACGTAGGTCCAGTAGCCAGGTGTGACTTTCAAAGTGAGGGAAGCTCCAAATAATAATTTTCATTAAAATAAGGGAGAGTAATGACTCAAAGAACTAAGGCTACTCTTTAGTACTCTTTCTATTGTACAGTCAGACGTAGGTCCAGTAGCGAGGCGTGACTTTCAAAGTGAGGGAAGCTCCAAATAATAATTGTCATTAAAATAAGAGAGAATAATGACTCAAAGAACTAAGACTACTCTTTAGTACTCTTTCTATTGTACAGTCACACGTAGGTCCAGTAGCGAGGCGTGACTTTCAAAGTGAGGGAAGCTCCAAATAATAATTGTCATTAAAATAAGAGAGAATAATGACTCAAAGACCTAAGTCTACTCTTTAGTACTCTTTCTATTGTACAGTCAGACGTAGGTCCAGTAGCGAGGCGTGACTTTCAAAGTGAGGGAAGCTCCAAATAATAATTTTTATTAAAATAAGAGAGAATAATGACTCAAAGAACGAAGGCTACACTTTAGTACTCTTTCTATTGTCCAGTCACACGTAGGCCCAGTACCGAGGCGTGACTTTCAAAGCGAGGGAAGCTCCAAAGAATAATTGTCATTAAAATAAGAGAGAATAATGACTCAAAGAACTAAGGCTACTCTTTAGTACTACTCTTTCTATTGTACAGTCACACGTAGGTCCAGTAGCGAGGCGTAACTTTCAAAGCGAGGGAAGCTCCAAATAATAATTTTCATTAAATTAAGAGAGAATAATGACTCAAAGAACTAAGGTTACTCTTCAGTACTCTTTCTATTATACAGTCACACGTAGTTCCAGTAGCGAGGTGTTACTTTCAAAGCGAGGGAAGCTCCAAATAATAATTTTCATTAAATTAAGAGAGAATAATGACTCAAAGAACTAAGGCTACTCTTCAGTACTCTTTCTATTATACAGTCACACGTAGTTCCAGTAGCGAGGTGTTACTTTCAAAGTGAGGGAAGCTCCAAATAATAATTTTTATTAAATTAAGAGAGAATAATGACTCAAAGAACTAAGGCTACTCTTTAGTACTCTTTCTATTGTACAGTCACACGTAGGTCCAGTAGCGAGGCGTGACTTTCAAAGCGAGGAAAGCTCCAAATAATAATTTTCATTAAAATAAGAGAGAATAATGACTCAAAGAACTAAGGCTGCTCTCTAGTACTCTTTCTATTGTACAGTCACACGTAGGTCCAGTAGCGAGGCGTGACTTTCAAAGTGAGGGAAGCTCCAAATAATAATTGTCATTAAAATAAGAGAGAATAATGACTCAAAGAACTAAGACTACTCTTTAGTAATCTCTCTATTGTACAGTCACACGTAGGTCCAGTAGCGAGGCGTGACTTTCAAAGTGAGGGAAGCTCCAAATAATAATTGTCATTAAAATAAGAGAGAATAATGACTCAAAGACCAAAGTCTACTCTTTAGTACTCTTTCTATTGTACAGTCAGACGTAGGTCCAGTAGCGAGGCGTGACTTTCAAAGTGAGGGAAGCTCCAAATAATAATTTTTATTAAAATAAGAGAGAATAATGACTCAAAGAACGAAGGCTACACTTTAGTACTCTTTCTATTGTCCAGTCACACGTAGGTCCAGTAGCGAGGCGTGACTTTCAAAGCGAGGGAAGCTCCAAAGAATAATTGTCATTAAAATAAGAGAGAATAATGACTCAAAGAACTAAGACTACTCTTTAGTACTCTTTCTATTGTACAGTCACACGTAGGTCCAGTAGCGAGGCGTGACTTTCAAAGTGAGGGAAGCTCCAAATAATAATTTTTATTAAAATAAGAGAGAATAATGACTCAAAGAACTAAGGCTACACTTTAGTACTCTTTCTATTGTCCAGTCACACGTAGGTCCAGTAGCGAGGCGTGACTTTCAAAGCGAGGGAAGCTCCAAATAACAATTTTCATTAAAATAAGAGAGAATAATGACTCAAAGAACTAAGGCTACTCTTCAGTACTCTTTCTATCGTACAGTCACACGTAGGTCCAGTAGCCAGGTGTGACTTTCAAAGTGAGGGAAGCTCCAAATAATAATTTTCATTAAAATAAGGGAGAGTAATGACTCAAAGAACTAAGGCTACTCTTTAGTACTCTTTCTATTGTACAGTCAGACGTAGGTCCAGTAGCGAGGCGTGACTTTCAAAGTGAGGGAAGCTCCAAATAATAATTTTCATTAAAATAAGAGAGAATAATGACTCAAAGAACTAAGGCTGCTCTCTAGTACTCTTTCTATTGTACAGTCACACGTAGGTCCAGTAGCGAGGCGTGACTTTCAAAGTGAGGGAAGCTCCAAATAATAATTGTCATTAAAATAAGAGAGAATAATGACTCAAAGAACTAAGACTACTCTTTAGTACTCTTTCTATTGTACAGTCCCCCGTAGGTCCAGTAGCGAGGCGTGACTTTCAAAGTGAGGGAAGCTCCAAATAATAATTGTCATTAAAATAAGAGAGAATAATGACTCAAAGACCTAAGTCTACTCTTTAGTACTCTTTCTATTGTACAGTCAGACGTAGGTCCAGTAGCGAGGCGTGACTTTCAAAGTGAGGGAAGCTCCAAATAATAATTTTTATTAAAATAAGAGAGAATAATGACTCAAAGAACGAAGGCTACACTTTAGTACTCTTTCTATTGTCCAGTCACACGTAGGTCCAGTAGCGAGGCGTGACTTTCAAAGCGAGGGAAGCTCCAAAGAATAATTGTCATTAAAATAAGAGAGAATAATGACTCAAAGAACTAAGACTACTCTTTAGTACTCTTTCTATTGTACAGTCACACGTAGGTCCAGTAGCGAGGCGTAACTTTCAAAGCGAGGGAAGCTCCAAATAATAATTTTCATTAAATTAAGAGAGAATAATGACTCAAAGAACTAAGGCTTCTCTTCAGTACTCTTTCTATTATACAGTAACACGTAGTTCCAGTAGCGAGGTGTTACTTTCAAAGTGAGGGAAGCTCCAAATAATAATTTTCATTAAATTAAGAGAGAATAATGACTCAAAGAACTAAGGCTACTCTTCAGTACTCTTTCTATTATACAGTCACACGTAGTTCCAGTAGCGAGGTGTTACTTTCAAAGTGAGGGAAGCTCCAAATAATAATTTTTATTAAATTAAGAGAGAATAATGACTCAAAGAACTAAGGCTACTCTTTAGTACTCTTTCTATTGTACAGTCACACGTAGGTCCAGTAGCGAGGCGTGACTTTCAAAGCGAGGAAAGCTCCAAATAATAATTTTCATTAAAATAAGAGAGAATAATGACTCAAAGAACTAAGGCTGCTCTCTAGTACTCTTTCTATTGTACAGTCACACGTAGGTCCAGTAGCGAGGCGTGACTTTCAAAGTGAGGGAAGCTCCAAATAATAATTGTCATTAAAATAAGAGAGAATAATGACTCAAAGAACTAAGACTACTCTTTAGTAATCTTTCTATTGTACAGTCACACGTAGGTCCAGTAGCGAGGCGTGACTTTCAAAGTGAGGGAAGCTCCAAATAATAATTGTCATTAAAATAAGAGAGAATAATGACTCAAAGACCAAAGTCTACTCTTTAGTACTCTTTCTATTGTACAGTCAGACGTAGGTCCAGTAGCGAGGCGTGACTTTCAAAGTGAGGGAAGCTCCAAATAATAATTTTTATTAAAATAAGAGAGAATAATGACTCAAAGAACGAAGGCTACACTTTAGTACTCTTTCTATTGTCCAGTCACACGTAGGTCCAGTAGCGAGGCGTGACTTTCAAAGCGAGGGAAGCTCCAAAGAATAATTGTCATTAAAATAAGAGAGAATAATGACTCAAAGAACTAAGACTACTCTTTAGTACTCTTTCTATTGTACAGTCACACGTAGGTCCAGTAGCGAGGCGTGACTTTCAAAGTGAGGGAAGCTCCAAATAATAATTTTTATTAAAATAAGAGAGAATAATGACTCAAAGAACTAAGGCTACACTTTAGTACTCTTTGTATTGTCCAGTCACACGTAGGTCCAGTAGCGAGGCGTGACTTTCAAAGCGAGGGAAGCTCCAAATAACAATTTTCATTAAAATAAGAGAGAATAATGACTCAAAGAACTAAGGCTACTCTTCAGTACTCTTTCTATCGTACAGTCACACGTAGGTCCAGTAGCCAGGTGTGACTTTCAAAGTGAGGGAAGCTCCAAATAATAATTTTCATTAAAATAAGGGAGAGTAATGACTCAAAGAACTAAGGCTACTCTTTAGTACTCTTTCTATTGTACAGTCAGACGTAGGTCCAGTAGCGAGGCGTGACTTTCAAAGTGAGGGAAGCTCCAAATAATAATTTTCATTAAAATAAGAGAGAATAATGACTCAAAGAACTAAGGCTGCTCTCTAGTACTCTTTCTATTGTACAGTCACACGTAGGTCCAGTAGCGAGGCGTGACTTTCAAAGTGAGGGAAGCTCCAAATAATAATTGTCATTAAATTAAGAGAGAATAATGACCTAAAGAACTAAGGCTACTCTTCAGTACTCTTTCTATTATACAGTCACACGTAGTTCCAGTAGCGATGCGTGACTTTCAAAGCGAGGGAAGCTCCAAATAATAATTTTCATTAAAATAAGAGAGAATAATGACTCAAAGAACTAAGGCTCCTTGTTTCACACGTAGGCCCTGATCACACTACAAGCTTCCCCTATCCACTCACATATTCCTGGCCCACACAGAATTATGGTATTCAAGGTTACGGATGCGTAAATACAGTATTGAATGAGCTCGCGGAGCTGATCACTCGAAGCGCTTCGCCACTGTTTACTCGAACAACTGTAAGACATAAAGAAAGTGATGTATTTTATTCACTGCACACAAGGTAGGAGTGTTAGAAAAGTGGAGCAACGTGTTGCAAGTAGGCTAGCCTCACTTTCGTTTGCCGAGTCGCACAATGGAAGACATTCATCTTGTTAACACAGCAGCGCTAGCCAGTAAATCTCGAGTTTGTCCCTCCAGGTGAAATATCGCGCTCATCACGCCACTACTTAAAACTGATTTCATCTCCTCATTCGTTTAACGAGGTGTCGAAGCTGCTGTAGATATAAAACGTCACGGCACTGGAAGCTAAAGGAGATAACTTGTGACATTACAGAACTAGGTACCAAAGTTTTGCCGGAAATACGAGGGCTGTTCAATAAAGAATGATCACAATTTTTTTTTGACAACATATCTTTACCCATCCTCATAATTTTGATGGTTCTTCTCAAATTAGTCTCCCCTGAATGTGATGCACTTGTCCCAGCGTTTCTGCCAGTCTTCAAAGACATGCTGGAAACCATTTTTAAGAGATCCTTCAAAATCGCCTCTGCAGCCTTCACCACTGCTTCTGATGATGGATAATGCCTCCCACGAATGCGTTTCTTCAAGTTAGAGAATAGATAAAACTCACATGAGGCTAAATCCGGACTATAGGGAGGGTGAGGGATGTACTTCACGTTGATTTTTGCAATATATTCAGCAACAACATTGCCAATATGCGGCCGCGCATTATCGTGGTGCAGTATCCAGCCTGCTTCACGGAAATGTGGTCTTTTGCGCCTGATATGGACTTGCAATGTTTTCAGAACATCCCTGTAGTATTGTCCAGTTACTGATGTGTGTGCAGCTACAACATACTGATAAACCATTCCATGAATATCAAAGAATGAGATGACCATAACTTTCCCAGCAGAAGCAACCACTTTTGCTTTTTTGGGGGGTTGGTGATGAAGGAGATTTCCACACTGAGCTTTGCTGTTTGCTCTCAGGATCAAAATGATGTAGCCAAGTTTCATCAGCAGTGATTACGTATGAAAGAAACTCCGGATCTTCCTCTAACATCAACTTTAACTGCATGCAGACCTGCATGCGAATGTCCTTTTGTTCGGAAATCAACAGTCTTGGAACCCATCGTGCACAAACACGTCTCATGTGTAATGTTTCTGTCACCAATGTGTGGTTGGCACCTAATGAATAGTTTAATATTTCAGAAAGTGATATTAAGGTAATTCGTCGATCCTCGCTGACAATGGCAGCAGCAGTGTTGATGTTTTCTTCCATAAGAACAGTAACTGGAGCACCGGTTCCAACTTCCTTTGAAATTGACTGTCTCCCCTCTTTAAACATTTTAAACCACCTTCGAGCTGTGCTGTAGGGAAGAACAGACTCTCCATAGGCCTCCTGTAACATTGTATAGGCCTCAACTGAAGATTTGTTGAGACAAAAGCAGAATGTCAAAGCCGCATATTGTTCCTCGCGTGTTAGCTCCATTGTAGCGGTAGGCGATACTGAACATGTCTGACTTGCCTGGTTCTCACAGGCGGGAACCAGAAGTACCAAAAATGAAACTACTACGGCCTGCTTTTTTCACATTAAGCTAACATGCTTAATGAAAGCATGAAAGATATGCCTGCCACTATAATAAAATAGTGAAATTATTTGTAATGTTATTTTGTAGAATATAGGGTTATTTAGACCAAGGCCGGCTGTTGGCTAATACCAATCGATGTTGGCTAGTCGTTTCTATTTCAGAAAGCTACATTGACGAATGTATTGTCAGTAGAATGTGAACATATAGCAAAATATTTGATAATTACTGAATGAGTACAAGTTGTAGCATTACTAAATGTTAAAACTACAATAAAAGTGATTACATTTTGTTGATACAGTGGTTAAAGTGGCGTTTTATACATCCCTAAGTGTTGCTTTAGTAGGTTAATTTATATTATTAAAGTATAACTTAACAAGTAAGTGTTGGATAAAATAACACAGGAATATCTTTTATAATTTCATATTTGTTGTTTTGAGAGCCGACAGTGTTTACTTGCCCTATAAAACGCTGACTGGCTGGGTTCCAGAACAGCATCAGACAGTTAGTTCCTTATCTCGTCGCGGCGCTCTAATCTGCCCGCTTAAGTACTTTCCCTAATGGATTGCCTTAATTATTCGGACTTAACTGCAACATATAACTTCCAGCTGAAACAAGACATCAGCTTCTTTCACAAACTCGCCTCGCCAAAATCTTACTATAACACCAAAGCTTTCTCAACCCAAATATGTGGATCACACACTGTTAATTCAACGTTAAGTCATATCGAACGATGAATCAAATTATGTTCAAATGAGTACAGGGTACATAGAGCTTAGAGTTACCAGACATTCATCTTTCAGGATAAGAGAAAACCTCCAACGTTAAGTCATATCGAACGATGAATCAAATTATGTTCAAATGAGTACAGGGTACATAGAGCTTAGAGTTACCAGACATTCATCTTTCAGGATAAGAGAAAACCTCCAATGTTAAGTCATATCGGACGATGAATGAAATGATGTTCAAATGAGTACAGGGTACATAGAGCTTAGAGTTACTAGACATTCATCTTTCAGGATAAGAGAAAACCTCCAACGTTAAGTCATATCGGACGATGAATGAAATGATGTTCAAATGAGTACAGGGTACATAGAGCTTAGAGTTACTAGACATTCATCTTTCAGGATAAGAGAAAACCTCCAACGTTAAGTCATATCGAACGATGAATCAAATTATGTTCAAATGAATACAGGGTACATAGAGCTTAGAGTTACCAGACATTCATCTTTCAGGATAAGAGAAAACCTCCAACGTTAAGTCATATCGGACGATGAATCAAATTATGTTCAAATGAGTACAGGGTACATAGAGCTTAGAGTTACTAGACATTCATCTTTCAGGATAAGAGAAAACCTCCAACGTTAAGTCATATCGAACGATGAATCAAATTATGTTCAAATGAATACAGGGTACATAGAGCTTAGAGTTACCAGACATTCATCTTTCAGGATAAGAGAAAACCTCCAATGTTAAGTCATATCGGACGATGAATGAAATGATGTTCAAATGAGTACAGGGTACATAGAGCTTAGAGTTACTAGACATTCATCTTTCAGGATAAGAGAAAACCTCCAACGTTAAGTCATATCGAACGATGAATCAAATTATGTTCAAATGAATACAGGGTACATAGAGCTTAGAGTTACCAGACATTCATCTTTCAGGATAAGAGAAAACCTCCAATGTTGTCATATCGGACGATGAATGAAATGATGTTCAAATAAGTACACGGTACATAGAGCTTAGAGTTACCAGACATTCATCTTTCAGGATAAGAGAAAACCTCCAATGTTAAGTCATATCGGACGATGAATGAAATGATGTTCAAATGAGTACAGGGTACATAGAGCTTAGAGTTACTAGACATTCATCTTTCAGGATAAGAGAAAACCTCCAACGTTAAGTCATATCGAACGATGAATCAAATTATGTTCAAATGAGTACAGGGTACATAGAGCTTAGAGTTACTAGACATTCATCTTTCAGGATAAGAGAAAACCTCCAATGTTAAGTCATATCGGACGATGAATGAAATGATGTTCAAATGAGTACAGGGTACATAGAGCTTAGAATTACCAGACATTCATCTTTCAGGATAAGAGAAAACCTCCAACGTTAAGTCATATCGGACGATGAATGAAATGATGTTCAAATGAGTACAGGGTACATAGAGCTTAGAGTTACCAGACATTCATCTTTCAGGATAAGAGAAAACCTCCAACGTTAAGTCATATCGGACGATGAATGAAATGATGTTCAAATGAGTACAGGGTACATAGAGCTTAGAGTTACTAGACATTCATCTTTCAGGATAAGAGAAAACCTCCAACGTTAAGTCATATCAGACGATGAATGAAATGATGTTCAAATGAGTACAGGGTACATAGAGCTTAGAATTACCAGACATTCATCTTTCAGGATAAGAGAAAACCTCCAACGTTAAGTCATATCGGACGATGAATGAAATGATGTTCAAATGAGTACAGGGTACATAGAGCTTAGAGTTACCAGACATTCATCTTTCAGGATAAGAGAAAACCTCCAACGTTAAGTCATATCGGACGATGAATGAAATGATGTTCAAATGAGTACAGGGTACATAGAGCTTAGAGTTACTAGACATTCATCTTTCAGGATAAGAGAAAACCTCCAACGTTAAGTCATATCAGACGATGAATGAAATGATGTTCAAATGAGTACAGGGTACATAGAGCTTAGAGTTACCAGACATTCATCTTTCAGGATAAGAGAAAACCTCCAACGTTAAGTCATATCGGACGATGAATGAAATGATGTTCAAATGAGTACAGGGTACATAGAGCTTAGAGTTACCAGACATTCATCTTTCAGGATAAGAGAAAACCTCCAACGTTGTCATACCGGACGGTGAATGAAATGATGTTCAAATGAGTACAGGGTACATAGAGCTTAGAATTACCAGACATTCGTCTTTCAGGATAAGAGAAAACCTCCAACGTTAAGTCATATCGGACGATGAATGAAATGTTCAAATGAGTACAGGGTACATTGAGCTTAGAGTTACCAGACATTCATCTTTCAGGATAAGAGAAAACCTCAAACGTTAATTCATATCGAACGATGAATGAAATGATGTTCAAATGAGTACAGGGTACATAGAGCTTAGAGTTACCAGACATTCATCTTTCAGGATAAGAGAAAACCTCAAACGTTAATTCATATCGACCGATGAATGAAATGATGCTCAAATGAGTACAGGGTACATAGAGCTTAGAGTTACCAGACATTCATCTTTCAGGATAAGAGAAAACCTCAAACGTTAATTCATATCGAACGATGAATGAAATGATGTTCAAATGAGTACAGGGCACATAGAGCTTAGAGTTACCAGACATTCATCTTTCAGGATAAGAGAAAACCTCCAACGTTAAGTCATATCGGACGATGAATGAAATGATGTTCAAATGAGTACAGGGTACATAGAGCTTAGAGGTACCAGACATTCATCTTTCAGGATAAGAGAAAACCTCAAACGTTAATTCATATCGAACGATGAATGAAATGATGTTCAAATGAGTACAGGGCACATAGAGCTTAGAGTTACCAGACATTCATCTTTCAGGATAAGAGAAAACCTCCAACGTTAAGTCATATCGGACGATGAATGAAATGATGTTCAAATGAGTACAGGGTACATAGAGCTTAGAGTTACCAGACATTCATCTTTCAGGATAAGAGAAAACCTCCAACGTTAAGTCATATCGGACGATGAATGAAATGATGTTCAAATGAGTACAGGGTACATAGAGCTTAGAGTTACCAGACATTCATCTTTCAGGATAAGAGAAAACCTCCAACGTTAAGTCATATCGGACGATGAATGAAATGATGTTCAAATGAGTACAGGGTACATAGAGCTTAGAGTTACCAGACATTCATCTTTCAGGATAAGAGAAAACCTCAAACGTTAATTCATATCGAACGATGAATGAAATGATGTTCAAATGAGTACAGGGCACATAGAGCTTAGAGTTACCAGACATTCATCTTTCAGGATAAGAGAAAACCTCCAACGTTAAGTCATATCGGACGATGAATGAAATGATGTTCAAATGAGTACAGGGTACATAGAGCTTAGAGTTACCAGACATTCATCTTTCAGGATAAGAGAAAACCTCAAACGTTAATTCATATCGAACGATGAATGAAATGATGTTCAAATGAGTACAGGGCACATAGAGCTTAGAGTTACCAGACATTCATCTTTCAGGATAAGAGAAAACCTCCAACGTTAAGTCATATCGGACGATGAATGAAATGATGTTCAAATGAGTACAGGGTACATAGAGCTTAGAGTTACCAGACATTCATCTTTCAGGATAAGAGAAAACCTCCAACGTTAAGTCATATCGGACGATGAATGAAATGATGTTCAAATGAGTACAGGGTACATAGAGCTTAGAGTTACCAGACATTCATCTTTCAGGATAAGAGAAAATCTCCAACGTTAAGTCATATCGGACGATGAATGAAATAATGTTCAAATGAGTACAGGGTGCATAGAGCTTAGAGTTACCAGTTACCAGAGTTCTTTCACAGTAGTAACATTTGTAATATTTGATATAGTAACATTTTCGAAAGAATGCGGTAGAAAACAAATGAACACGGAGTGTATGAAGGAGATAAGCGGGTCAGTGTAGACTTCTTTTTTCACGGTTCTGAATCCAATTTCGTCTGGCCGCCTTTTCTATCATTACAAAAGTAGATTTATTCGTAATTACATGGGGAGGGCGGGCGCCGAACCGGAAATACTGTGCGTCAGGATATCCTGCCGATGAGATCTCCTTGCACGCATATAACGCAGGCCCACATATCAAATACCGTGAAAATTAAAAATCATAACGCTCCACTTTGGCTCACAACTTCCAAGCCAGAACAACGGCAGTAAGTAAATGGGAATAGTAATGCAATTCTGAACGGAGAAAAGGTCTCTGTTGAATAACATAACCCACAAAACGAAAAACTAGTGAAATAGGAAATTATAGTCCCTCTGTCTATAAAGTCTCTACCGTCAACTGTTTAGTCTGATTTACTGCAATCGGCATATGTTTTACTGTAGCAGTGTAGGGTTAGAAAAGCACTCGACTCATGTTTACCAAATAACCTAATATCAAAACTGCTAAAGAAAAATATGCAATATAATTTTGTAAGTAAAAACTTAGTAAAGCAGGTACCTTATCTATAGTAGGAGGCTCCTTGTTTACAAAGAAACTATGCACTCTAAAGTAAATAGCACTCTTAACAAAATCATCCAGTTTGCTGAAACAATAAACGGCCTGTTTCCTTTTTAGTTTTTTAAGAGTTATTGTTTGTTTAATTTCAGTTCTCACATTTGAAATGGTTTTCACAAATACAACAGTTTCTTTAAACGTCAGTTCAATTACGTCTTTCACAGCTAGAGTGTCATAACGTTCAAAGAAAAATTTAGACACTTCAATACAACGTAAATGAAAGTAAAATGTTTAAGTGTTTTGTAAGCTGCATTACGTATCTATTCACCCCTTCATTACTCGAGTGTATCGAAGGTTTAGGAAAGCAATGCCCATCGCCCAATATTAATGAACAAAGAGATTGTATGCGGATGATTTAACAGTAGGGGAAATTCCTGTAATAGGTCTACAAAATGAATTGAGGCAATTCATGGGTTTTGCACTGACTGGGTACTAAGAATAAAGAGCAAAAATAAAATATAATGGTATTTAAAAGAGGATTGATACTGAGGAAATGAGAGGAATGGTTTATAGGAGATAAAAAGGTAGAAGTGGTAAACGAGTATGACTATTTAGGTGTAAGGATGTGTAACAGTGGAGGATGGACAGCACAAGCCAGAATAGTGATAGCTAATGGCAGGGCGGCAAGGTCAGGGGTAAGAATATGTAAACATAAACTGAAGATGTCAGTTAGATGGTTAGAAAGAATGTATGAAGCGGTAATTGAAGCCAAAACAATGTACAGGGTACATCAGAGATAGGAACACAATTAGATCAGATGTATGGATTGTTTTGTAAAGAACTACTAGGGCAACAAGAGAAGTGGCATTAATAGAGCTGGGTGATACAAAAAGAAGGGGAATAATAATAGAGAGAATATTGAAATTCTGGTATAAGTGTATTAAAGGGCAGAAAGGGGAATCATTGAATCTGTACATGAAGCAACAGAAAAGTAGAAGAACACAAACAGTTGATGGTCGGAATTGGAAAGAATGATTATTGAAGATAGCCATGGGATATGTATGGAGAGCAGAGGAGACAAATTATAACGGTTTTCGGAAGGAAATGAGAACTAGTCTACAAGACATAGATAGGCAAGAGATACGGGAAAGTATAGAAGAAAAGAAAACTTTGAAATGTTATAAGCAATTAAAGACAGATGTGGTACGGAAAAATATATAGATCAATGTGACAAAACTGGAAGAGAAGGCATAGCATGGATGAGAGTAGGAATAATATATCTAAAAGGGTTGAGAAGTAATGAGGTAAGGAGACGAAGAAAGCACTGTTCATTACCTGGTAGAATGTAAGGAGTTAACAAATTACAGGAGAAATATATGGTAGAAGAAATGGGAGAGTGTGAGCAAAGAGGTAGTGACGTTACACATGCTAACGGGGATGGGAGAAAATAAAAATAGATGTATAGGAGAATTGTTATATAAGTTAAGAGAAAAGTGGATTAGGGTAAAAGAAGTGAAGATCAAGAAGAAATGACAAGAAGCTGCTCAGGAAAACCAAAGGCTTATAGCCAGGGGACCTGAATCAGTGAGTAAATCTTAGGTCAGCAATTTCATATATTTATACAGGATGTATAACAAGTACATGTACAATGCTGAAGTCATTGTAGTCAAACTGTAATGTAAACTGTACAAATAAATATCAGATATCAAATATCAGTGTATCGAATAAGTGATAATAGTTGATTTGTACTTAATCATACAATATTATCTTCCTTTTCCAATCACAAATTTCCAATTCTATTCTAGGTACAGTAAGACCTGCCTATAACGCACCGCTTATATACCGAAAACCTAGAAAAACGGAAAATAAATTTCAGAACGAGCTACTTTTCCCATGTAAAGTCATACAAGGGCCTCTAGTGGTTTACCGGGGAAGCATATGAGTCAGTTGGGGAATTTAATGTCATGACGGTAAATTGGTCATGGTAACTCAATGGGTAAGAGCGACTGGACGGAAACCAGGTTCAAATCTCGGCCATGGCATTGAATTTTTCATATTGACTCTATCAATAATGGTCTATGTTTATTTTATTTTCACATAAAATGCACTCCTTTGGTGAACCCCCTCTTAATATGACTCCTGTCCTTAACCAAGCTAAACCCTCCTTTCCATATCTATCACATAAGACTATCTACCTTCCCTATTCTGTGTTCATTTTCAAGTATACATTTAGCGATTTGCTACATCAGGTTTCCGCATGTCACTTGTCTGTCAATGTCTTCTACCCTATTCTTAATCATTGTCCATTCTTTCTCCATACTACCAGATATCCCCTATCGCTATTCTATCACGAACAACCCAAATAAGAATACGTAAAATATGAAGGTATTAACAGTAAAGCAAACAAATATATACAAATATAACAATTTGTAACTTAAAACTTCACTTATCTTATAAGAAATCATTATAATTCTTAAAACTTCTCCATGATCGCGATTTCATGTATATTCATACACATTTTCAGCTGTCGCCATCGTTACTAAACATTAGACGTTGATATGTTCTTGTCAGTACTACCAAAATCCGAAAACAAACTTAAAAACAGTATCGACTGCCGCTATTTCAAAATTCATTATGCGATGTTTGTTTTTTAAAATAAATATCTTTTCCCAAACCATTAAATCTAGTAATTAAACTTCTGGATTTATTTCATGGTTAAATGGCCAAAAATGATCTGCTACTGGCGATTTATCAGTGTGTTTATACTTAATGTTACGTAAATGTTCTTTAGTTCTGGCTTCCAAATTACGTTTTGTCTTTCCAATAATAAACTTTATCACAATCGAAACAATTAAACTGATAAATACCAGATTTTTTATTATAAGTAATTTTATCTTTTATAGAGAAATGCAATAAATTTTTAATACTATATTTTGAGGAACTAAAGTTATACCAAACTCTTTATTTTTTTTCGAAAATGTTTACTAACCCAAGGACGGTAAGTAAATTTTTTAAAATTATAATCGTGTTTTATTTTTTAAGAGTAGCAATATCATTAGCAGTTTTTGATATTTGGATTTTTAAATTTTTTATTTATAAAGTCTTTATTAAAACCATTAATTAAAGCAGTATTAATAATATGTTTATACTCTTTATTAAATTCCTCTTTATTCAGGGGTATATTTATTAATCTATAAATCAAACTATTAAAAACAGCAAATTTATGTGAAAAAGTATTAGAACTTTTATTTTTTATGTAATTATCAATATGAGTAGACTTCCTATAAATACCAAAGTTTAATTTATTATTATATATTATTATCTTTAGATCTAGAAAAGGAAGAAATCCATTAATTTCAGTTTCTAACGTAAATTTTATAGTTTTATCTCGCAAATTTAGTAGTTTTAAAGCATCGTTTATGAGGTTTTCAGGAACAATTGCAAAATATCAACATATCTATACCAAACTTTAAAAATTACCCAATTAAGACTTCACGGCGCTACAGTCTTCGAGTCAGCCTACGACCTGTAACCTCCTGCCGGGTAATGTAACCCATAACCTTCTAATTTAACACATTTTAAGTCAAGTACAACCTCCCAGTAACTATTACCTACGATAATTCAATCTAATTTGTCACGCCGGAATGACTCTTGCTTCATTCAAAGTTGTAATCTGCTGCGAACAATTGAACATCGGGTGCCGAGCAGGTGTCATTACGCCAATTTGGCAGCTACAGAAGGCTGTAATTGGTTTAAAGCCTCTCTTAGATTGGTTTGGCCGATATTAAATGCCTGGCATTACCCACGTAATTCGATTTTCATTGTTCAATTGATTATCGTTTGTTACCTAGAGTGTAAACTGGGCGATATGGCTCCGCTGATAGCTGAACGCACGACCTTCCTAAACAATGTGTTTTTACGGGGTTTTACCGGGGCACAGGGGTTAAGTACCATTCTGATAGTCTTACTGGAGTGTAATAAACCGAACAATTACTATTTTACTATGTATTCTCGGTAGACAGAAAACAGGATGTATTTGTGTGTCAGTTTGTCAGTAGGTGAACTCATCCCAGAAGGTAATAATTAAAAATAACAAACCAGTTCTCACGCACATAAAACAAGTGAGCTGTCATTATCTTCATGGCAACATCATTTTGCACTAGTTTATGTGAACGGTTTTATGACGTTTAATTTAAATACAATATATTCTGCGATATGACCCAGAACTTTAAGCATTAGTATTTAATATCCTAACATCTTATTATGTATCACAGTATACTGAAATAGTAACGCCATGTTCATGAAAATGATATAAAAGAATTTGATAGGTTGTACTCACATGACTTTCTCTACTCTTATAAAAACTATTTGTACGAACACTTACTCCTCCATTAATGAAAATAAAACGGTTCCTTCACACCAGTCGTGTGTACACCGAATTGTGGACAGGCGAGAATTAATACTGAACTTCCATAAAGAAAAACTTTAGAATTTAAATGAGTTTTGATATTTTGAGTTACGTTGGTAGAGACAACCAATTTCCTTTTAGTTCCAGGGGACATCCAAACGTATATTCACAGTAATACAATACTGTCTATAAATATAAATCATGTGACATATGATTTTTCTAGTATCTCTTGCGCAAATAACACTGGACAACAAAACTAATTTTTGAATGTTTCAAGCACTTCATGAGGCAATTCCTACTAATTTTGGGTTGAGAAAAACAAATAGGACACCGAAAATTTTTATTAGCCCTAGTTTCTACGATATGCACAAGGTGGAAGTATTACATATTAACGGATTGAGAGAAAAGGATAAATTTTAATTACATACATGCTAACAACAGTGAGAGTGCATTTGATTTGTTTAACTGGTCATTACATGCTAAGAGTTCTAAATTGCTGGAAAAATCTTCGCAGATAGTCGTGTCTGAAGAGAATCATGACTTCGTCGTCTTTTAGCTTGCCTCTTGTGATGGAGTTCCGCAGAATCCCTATACAAAGACCAAGCATTACTTCATTCCAACGGCCCTGATATCTTTGTTCCGTAACAGAAATGTCCTGATGGAATCTCTCCCCATGTTCATCACTAACAGCTCCACAACTAGGAGGGAAAAAGTCTAGGAGGGAGTGAAGAAAATGGATCTTAAGGGACACGTTGTATCCTGCAGGAGCACTGTCACCAAATGCTTGTAGTTGTCATCTCTTTAGTTGCCTAAAAATCCATGAACAACACCCTTGAAGGCTTCCCAAGCTTCCTTTTCTTTCCCCACCAAAATTTGGTCAAATGCAGGATCCTTTATAAGTTTTCTTATTTGTGGTCCGACAAATATGCTTTCCTTAACTTTTGCATCATATAATTTCCAAAATTTCTCTCTAATGTTATTTGACAGGTGTGCCAACTCCCCCCCCAAAAAATTCCCCCCAAATTTAAAATCTTCTCTCTAAAATGAATTGTCACTTTATCTTCAAAACAAGAGCTAATCTATCATTTTTATGGTAATTTTTTAATTCAGATGGGAATACATGTAAATGCACTATTTTTAAGCCCGAAACATTTTCATTGTTGCCCAGTGTTATTATTACAGACGCATATGTTTATACCTATTCGTGTAAACAGACACAAATATTAGCACAAATACTTAATAAATTACGAGGGCTGTTCAGTAAAAACTGATCATAATTTTTTTACGGTAATAGTTTTTCACACTAAAATTCAAACTTACTATATTCTCTTAGCTTAATGTGAAACAAACACGCCGTAGTAGTTTCATTGTTGGTACTCCTGGTTCTCGCCTGTGAGAACCAGATAAGTTCAGACATGCTCAGTATCGCCTACCACTGCATTGGAGGTAACACGCGAGGAACAGTATGCGGCTTTGAAATTCTGCTTTCGTCTCAACAAATCTTCAGTTGAGGCCTGTACAATGTTACAGGAGGTCTATGTAGAGTCTGTTCTTCCCTACAGCACAGCTCAAAGGTGTTTAAAATGTTTAAAGAGGGGAGACAATCAATTTCAAAGGAAGGTGGACCCGGTTCTCCAGTTACTGCTCTTACGGAAGCAAACATCAACACTGCTGCTGCCATTGTGAGAGAGGATCGATGATTTAGCTTAAGATCACTTTCTGAAATACTGAACATTTCATTGGGTGCCACCCACACGTTGGTGACAGAAACATTACACATGAGACGTGTTTGTGCGCGATGGGTTCCAAGACTGTTGATTCCCGAACAAAAGAACATTCCCATGCAGGTCAGCATACAGTTAAAGTTTATGTTAGAGGAAGATCCAGAGTTTCTTTCAAACGTAATCACTGCTGATGAAACTTGGCTACATCATTGTGATCCTGAGAGCAAACAGCAAAGCTCAGAGTGCAAATCTCCTTCATCACCAACCCCCAAAAAAGCAAAAGTGGTTGCTTCTGGTGGGAAAGTTATGGTCATCTCATTCTTTG
This sequence comes from Mantis religiosa, assembly GCA_030765055.1. Taxonomy (NCBI): domain Eukaryota; kingdom Metazoa; phylum Arthropoda; class Insecta; order Mantodea; family Mantidae; genus Mantis; species Mantis religiosa. The sequence continues at coordinate 5,290,804 of JAUKNK010000320.1, read as the reverse complement.
ATATTCATGGAGTGGTTTATCAGCATGTTGTACCTGCACACACATCAGTAACTGGACAATACTACAGGGATGTCCTGAAAACATTGCAAGTCCACAGCAGGCGCAAAAGACCACATTTCCGTGAAGCAGGCTGAATGCTGCACCACGATAATGCGCGGCCGCATGTTGCTAATGTTGTTGCAGAATATCTTGCAAAAATCAACGTGAAGTACATCCCTCGCTCTCCCTATAGTACGGATTTAGCCCCATGTGACATTTTTCTATTCCCTAACTTGAAGAAACGGCTTCGTGGGAGACATTATCCATCATCAGAAGCAGTGGTGAAGGCTGCGGAGGCGATTTTGAAGGATCTCTCAAAAAATGTTTTCCAGCATGTCTTTGAAGACTGGCAGAAACGCTGGGACAAGTGCATCACATTCAGGGGAGACTATTTTGAGAATGACCATCAAAATTACGTGGATGAGCAAAGGTTTTGATCATTCTTTATTGAACAGCCCTCGTAAATTGTACAAAAAGTCAAACAACATTGAGTAGAGAAAATCATATGAGTATAAAGTAAGTTTCAGGTCGGACGGATACCGGTTAACGAGATTAGCCGAAGCAAATTTTCTCTTTTATGATATGATCCGCCAAAAGTTAGCCCGGGTTTAAATATTTAAATTGTGAAACAAGTGGGAAATATAATTCACGAGGGCTGAGTAATTATAAAACTTGCAGTTTTGCTGACGAGGCAGAGCTTCATTTGCATACAAGAGGCAGAATATGAAGGCGCAGAATTCGGTTACTGGTATACCTCCAAGAAACGAAAGTTACAGGTTCAGATAAATGACAAAATAACTACGCTTCTCAATTTAATGTATTATTTATTTTATTTGTTCCATTGATACCCCGCCTTTAACTGCAGTGGTAATATCGGCGGCGGTTCTCCTTTGGAACATATGCAGACTGTTTCGTACAGTTTTATATTGTCCTCTTTTGCAACTGGTATCCAAAGCTTCGTACTACTGGGATCCATCTCCTAAAGGGACTGGCATCAGTAGAGGAGCTGGTTCGTTAGTTCCAGATATCCGTGTTGTCATCTTTCCTCTTCTGCATACTCATTTGTGTCTGTCCACTCTGATACTCTCCATATACGAAGCTGAGTCAAATGAAAATCTTAAATTTGTAATAACAAATGGAAATTTCGCGTTGTTATCGTATAAGTTGGTAAGCGTACTACAAAACAGCACGCAGAATGGCCTGTCGGTGGCAGCATAGTGTTGCATACCAGGGTTGTAAGGGGGGTTGAAAGACTTACAAACCTAATCTACAACTGGGGGGGGGGGGGAGTGTAGCTATTGGGATGGTAGGATAAAGAAAACATCAAAAATCAACCTAAACCGACTAACTCTATTTTAAGAAATCTAGTAATTATACAGAGGACCCCCTGAGTCTAGAAGAGACCAGGGTTGCTTTGGTAATACTTGGTGACATAATAATTTAATATAATCTTACCGTTGGTGATGTGTCAGGTGTATAGCTGGGCTTGTCCGAAGATGTATAATCTGCTGAGTCCGGCGGGGGCTATGGTATTCGTAGAAACACTGTCAGATAAACTTTTGTTACCTCTCACAGGGACCGACATAGAGTCTCCTCTGACATCCCTGCGACGTTTCACACCGAGGGCTAACTCTACCAGGCTTAAATAGGGGTTCTACAAAAAGTCAATTCAGCGATTCCCACTAACTATTAATTTTGCATCATACCGTTTGCATCATTGCGAGAATGTTTAAGCCTTACTGACCGATTATTTCTTCTGGTCAGCAGAATCAGTCTGGGTCACATGTGGATAATTTCCTTATGCCAACAGACTGCCAGTCAGCGGAATTTACGTTTGACATACATTTCTGTTAGAATCAATACATGTTACAGAATACCGAAATTTCCAAATCTAGCTAAGCCTATACACGCAACAATAGTGCAGATACACACATAGCATCGCTGTATCAGTATAAAGATGGCCGCCTCACTTGTGACTTGCACCAGGGAACAGCGTTCTGTTATTCGGTTTTTGCGTAGTGAAGGTGTGAAACCTATTGAAATTCATCGACAAATGAAGGTTGAGTACGGTGATGCATGTTTGTCACAGCAGCAAGTCTACGAATGGAGTAGGAAGTTCGCAAATGGTGTGACTTCAGTGGAAGATGCTCCACGTCCAGGTCAGGTACAATGAGTTGTGACTCCACAGAACATTGCAGCAGTTGAAGCCATAGTGAAGGAAAACCGCAGAGTAACACTGAATGACATTGCAGCATGTTTATAGATTAGTCATGGGTCAGCACACCACATTATTGTCACCCGAACGTCGGAACACCCTATAGAGCAGGCAAGCAGGAGACGGTCGGCGTTCGCCACGCCCCCCTCGTTTGTCTTATAGCGGTAAAGAGGGTGTGGCTGGGAAAAAAACATCACTGTGCCGTCTCTTTCTGTTCCACCTGTGTTCTCGAACTTACGGGATATTTCATCTAATCTAGAACCTTCCAGATCGGCCAGCTAACCCTATATAAGCAACACGTCGGGCAAGAGGAGTTAGTCAGTGCTTGACGTGCTAGTGTACGACGAGAAGACTGTGTGAGTGCATCGGAGGATTGTACGTAATTTCGAGTGCAAGTGAAATTGTAACGGACGAACTGGTGAATCGTAATTGTGTGCATTACGTAATTGGCAAGAGTTTAACTGTAAGTCGGTAGAAATAAAGAACATTTTTGAATGGTGTAATTGGACTTTTCATTTCACGAACCCACAAAGTCACATTATGCATGATGTGCTCCAGTTTCACAAAGTGTCTGCAAGATGTATGCCACGGCAGCTGACTCCTGAAAAGAGAGAACGACGTGTTGATACTTGTGAAGAACTTCTTCGGCGCTTTGAATGGGAAGGCAATGGCTTCCTTACAAGAATCTTTACTGGGGACGAAACCTGGATTCACTTCCACCAACCGGAAACGAAGAGAGCGAGCAAGGAATGGCGCCATCCCTTATCAGCAAAACCAAAAAAGTTTCGAACAGAACCATTAACAGGTAAGGTTATGCTCACTCTTTTGGGACAAAAAAAGGCGTCATTTTGGAGCATTACATGTTTAGAGAGCCCACTGTCACCAGTGCATCATACACAGATCTCCTAAAAAATCATCTGCGGCCTGCAATCAAATTAAAGTGACGTGGATTGCTGTCAGCAGGTTTGCAACATGACAATACAAGGCCCCACACTGTTCGCACAACAGTTACAACAATCACACACCTGCATTATGAGTGTCGTCCTCATCTACCGTACTCACCAGACCTTGCCCCAAGTGATTGTCATATGTCTGGATCACTCAAAGACGCAATGGGAGGAAACAAGTTCCATTCCGATGAAGAGGTACGTCATGTGCTGCATGAGTGTTTGCGCAGACTAGCAAAAGAATTTTTTTCTAAACGTATTTATGCACTTTATAAGCGCTGAAGGACTTGCATTGAGTGTGGGGGAGATTATGTTGAAAAATGATTCAGCTTTGTACCACTTCTGCACAGTAAATAATATTTAAAAAATATTTAAGGTTTTCATTTGACTCACGCTCGTATCTCCTCTGACTCTCCTGGTATTGTCTTTCTTTCTACGGTTTCTGCTCTTCTTTCCTATATCCATACCTGGCGTCTACTATTTATCGGTTGTGCGTCTTCAAGTCTGGTATTCCCATCTTGGGAGATGTTCAAGCTATTCCTGACCACCAGTTCGGATTTCGTCCTGGGCACTCGACTACCCAACAGCTGCTACTGTTCAATTAACTTGAGGTGGCAGCTGAGTAAAGATGTGCACTAAAAGAATTCGTCTGATACTAAAGCCTGAAAGAAGAATGAAGTGATTTATACATGTGGAGTAGTTGATACGTGTACCATCAATAGCTCCACGTGTATAAAATCATCCTCAAACTCCTTTCAGGATTGGTAATAGACTAATTCCTTTAGTGCGCATCTTTACTCAGCTGCCACCTCAAGTTAATTGGAGTGTATGTGTGGTGGAGACAGCGGCCCTGGGTTTCCAGGAACGCGCCTTCACGGCAGTGGTATCTTTGGATGTCGAAAAGGCCTTCTCCACGACATGGCATGCCGGTCTGATCTTCAAACTTATCCAACTGGGCCTACCCACACAGCTAATTAACATCATACACAGCTTTCTCAGGCACAGATCATTTAAAGTCACAGTAGCGGGGAAAACATCTACACTGAGACCAGTGAGAGGCGGAGTCCCTGAAGGCTCTGTACTATCCCCCACACTATTTAGTGTTTTCATGGCAGATTTTCCAACTCAACCACAGGTCGAAATGGCACAATACGCTGACGACGTGTTGTTGTTCTGCAAAAACAGACATATACTCAGAGCCTTCAACCCAATTCAGAGACACCTCCGTCTCACACAAGAATGGTGCAGGCGTTGGCGGATGTCCGTAAATCCGGACAAAAGCCACGCCATTCTTTTTACGAAGCGCCACACCCCCGCTGACCGACCAAACTTACACTTCAGGGGCCGAAGGATAGAGTGGACTAATTCCATCAAGTACCTGGGCGTTCAACTTGATAGAGGCCTAACTTTCCGCGGACACATCAGGGAACTATCGGCACGGGTGCAGGGGGCTATTGCCTCTCTGTACCCAATGCTGGGTTCGCGCTCGATGCCAGTCCGCTTAAAGCTACACCTCTTTCGAGCGCTGATAATCCCACTTATGTTGTACGCCTGTGAAATCTGGGGCATGGCTGCCGATAGCTGGATAGCATACCTTCAGCGTGCACAGAACAGAGGACTCCGATCCATCTATTCTGTGGGCCGTTCTTTTCCCGTGAGGTTACTTCACGAAGCTTCCCTTCTCCCATACGTGGAGGACGAAATTAGACGCCGGGCAACAAAATTTTACGATAAAATTCCTGCTCATAGAAGCGCCCTGGTTCGGTCTCTAGGAGACTACGACGCTGCGAGACGCCGATTCAGGCTTTACCGGGTACCCCGTATGGCTTGCGGGCATCCGAGGTAACAAAGGAGTTAATCCTTACAGCAGCATAAGCTAAATTACAAATCTCCAAAAGAGCTGTTTGGCTACTAAATTTACCCCATTTTAGATTAATAAAACACCAGGGTGTAAACAAAAAAGCGGTTTGGCATCCTGTACAAAATTAAAGAGGAGCAAAAAGCTACCTCAACAAAAATTTTCTTCAACAAAAAATACCACATCATCCTACAAATACCACAATAACAACCTGCGGTCAGACCCAAAACCTGGGTGGGTACGCAGCAAAAACCTTCTGGCTGTTAACAGCCTGTCAGCACACGACTTGGACTTGGACTTGGAAGTCTGGTAATCTGTATCTTCAGTTTCTCTTGGTCCTATTACCCTCCGACGATCTCTTAACTGATATTCTTTTCTCGTAGATTGAAATGTTCCTACATTTATTTCTTAAAGTCTTTTGTCGCGGTCATATGTTCCTCTAACGCCTTAGCGGATATTATCTCAGACATATTTTCTAAATGTACATAATCTTCTGCTTTTCTTAAGATGTTCCATAAACATTTTCCTTGAAGTTTCCTTCGAACGTCTTCTACTAATTCACTATATTTATTGCACTAAAAAATAACATGTCCAGGCGAATCGATCGGGAGATCGCGAATAACAGTTAAATTAGTACAAAAGTGAATCGAGAAGATATTGACACATTGCTTCACTCACACTGTTTATTCACAGGACATGTTTCAAGAGCTCTTGCTCCTATCATCAGCTGATACTCGACTAGTGCAAGTTGTAGTGGTTTCCTCTTTCTCCGTTTTGTCAATAGATGGCGTGATGTATTGTCAAAGATGTCCGGTGGTGGAGTTTCAAAATTCATGACTCTATGACGATTTTTGTTGATGAAGATTTTTTCCCATACGGAAAGGTCTATGGGGTGATTAACATATTTTATTAGAGATGTTTCCAAGTTGATGTCATGTCTAGTATTCAAAAAATGAAAAGTCACTGCTGATTTTTCTGTTTCACCATTTTTAATGTTTCTTAGATGTTCTTTAGTTATGATGTTAATATTTCTTTTTGTTTTTCCTATATAAATTTTAGGGCAAGTTTCACATTTGATCTCATAGATTCCTGGTTTTTCTTTGGTAGTGATTGAATTTTTGGGAGGGCCTTTTAACAAATTTCTGATATTAAACCTATTTTGAGGTGCAAGAGTTATGTTGTGTTTTGGAATTTGTTATAGGCTGATGGGTGGAAGGTGATTTTTTTTAAAATTTTTTTTCTCTTTTTCTCCTGTAGGTTCTAGGGTGGTGGTTTCTTTTATTTTCTTAGCTTTGTTGAGTCTGTTAACAGTTTTGTCTACTAAATTTGGGTTGAAACCGTTGGATATAGCTACTTTTTTTATGTGTAGGTATTCTTCTTGATAATCTTCTCTGTTTAGTGGAAAGTTGATCATCCGAAAGATTAAACTGTTGAAAATGGCATGTTGGTGTTGTTTTGGGTTGAAACTGTTGTTCTTAATGTAATTATCTGTGTGTGTCGGTTTCCTGTTAATACCAAAAGTGAGTTTGTTGCTCACATAAATCTGAGTTCTTCTCTCCTATTCTTTTAAATATACATTATACGAACCATGTCCTGTAACAAAATGAAAAAAATCCTTTTCTTGGTTTTATATGTTCCCATTTTAACCTCTGTTTAATATCCGGAAATAAATCATGTACTCTTCTACCTACGTGTGCATGATCCCACTCTTCTTGCCATTCTAGTAGTAAATAGTTTTTCACTTCTTTCTTAATATTTCATCTTTTTTCAATAATTTTAAAAACATTTTCCTTCTTTAGTCAATAAGTTGCACCCCTTAATCTAATGATATAGTCAATAGGCCAAATTCCCGCTGCTGTGAAGTAGTATTTGCTTTCCTTAATAAACAAGCATTACATAAAAATAGACTGTTATATATGCATTTACATCTTGCGATCATTTCAGCCTGATATCTTAAATAATTCCCGAACCACTGGGTCATGATATTAGCAGATTTTAATCTTCTCTACAATGAGAAAAATTTTCTATGTCAGTTCATGTTACCATGGAAACAGTACTTTCAAGGCAAGGTGGCTAAGTCATATTTAGTGAATGAAACATGACAGGAAATAAGTAATAACTGCTGACGCAACAATGACCTCGACATTAGGATATTTATTTGTGTAACAGTGATGAAGGTCTTCTTCGTTGAGAGAAAGCACATGTATCGTTAATATATGTTAATTTAACGAATTATGGATTTTAAAGAAATTGTTTTCTTAAACACAGAATTTATGGGCAGCTTAACTGTTATTACTTTACAAAACTTAACTCACGACCTTCTTGAATGACGCGATTGTCACAATAAACCAAGGTTGACATTACCGGCGTCTTAAAAGCTTTTGAGCTCGAGTGGAACAATTTTGTACTCTTAACACAGTCGTGAACTACTAGAAGACTCATTTCTACTACAACTGTCAAAAATATGTTTATTTATTACTTAGCTATATTATATAGACAAGTATCGATATTACAACTGAATGACTGTTCTGAGGATCCCATGTTTAACAAAACAAAAGTGTATCAACAATTTAAGTCCAAAAATGTCAAAGGAATATACAAATATAATAATTTGTAACTTAAAACTTCACTTATCTAATAAGAAATGATGATAACTCTTATAAATTCTCCAGGATCACGATTTCATGTAAACTTATACACATCTTCAGCTGTCACCATCATTACTAAACAATAGATGTTAATGTTCTTGTTAGTATTACCAAAATCTGAAAATAAAACAAATTTAAAAACAGAATCGACTGCCAGTATTTCAAAATTCATCACGCAATGTTTCTTTTTTAAACAATTATCTTTTCCCAAACCATTAAATCTATCTGACCATTTAATTGTTTTAATAATGTAACTTCTGGATTTATTTCATGGTTAAATGACCAAAAATGATCTGCTATGGCCGATTTATCAATTTGTTTATACTTAATGTTACGAAAATGTTCTTTCGTTCTGGTTTCTAAATTACGTTTTGTCTTTCCAATATAAACTTTATCACAATCGAAACAATTAAACTGATAAATACCACATTTCTTCTTATTAGGAGTGTCATCTTTTTAGAGAATTTTTTTAAAATTATTAAAACAATTAAATTGTCTGATAGATTTAATGGTTTGGGAAAATATCATTATTTTAAAACATAAACATCGCGTAATGAATTTTGAAATAGTGGCAGTCAATTCTGTTTTTAAGTTTGTTTTATTTTCAGATTTTGGTAGTACTAACAAGAAATATCAACATCTAGTGTTCGTAACGATGACAGATTTGTTTCCGGCTGAGGATGTGTAAAAGTTTTACATGAAATCGCGATCCCGGGCAGTTTATTAAAAAATCATCATATCTTATAAGTAAGTTTTAAGTTACAAATTGTTATATTTGTATATATTTATTTGCTTCACTGTAAATAGCTTCATATTTTACGTATTTGTGTCACAGGAAGTTTCACAAACTAAGTTTTAAACGAAAATGTTTTCTTATTTTTTACTTCCTGAAAAAAAGACTAATGTTTTAACTATATATTTAATTTCACATCTTTTAAATTTTACACACAACGTATGAAGTCCCCCATATTATAAATAAATTATAATATATAAGAGATAAAGTGTAATAGATGGAGAAAAAGTTGGTATACAAACCACATACATGTGTTAAAGTACTGTCTACCATTCATTTGTTTCTCTCGTGTAAAGAGTATGGAGTAAGGAAGCGATCAAGAAGCAGGATTCCTAACAGTTAACCAACAACCAAGGGCAGAGATTCGAGCCTCAGACGGAGCCACCGCCCGCCTTGGTAGCGTAGAAGGTAGCGTGTCTGCCGCGCGTTCAAGAGGTCTCGGTCAGGGTGAGTTACCTGGATAAGGTTTTTTCGGGGTTTTCCCTTATTCTTAAAGACGGATGTCGGGTGACTCTAAGCTCTATGGATCCCGGGATCAACTGAGCATCATATCACCCATTTCGTTCATCGTCCGATATGACTTGACGTTGGAGGACGTAAATTACACTAAAAAAAAGACGCAGACACCAATTGCAATGAGGTAGGTTAGCAAGTAAGTCGACAGGTGCAGCCTAAAGATAGATGAATGCTGAGGCACATTAATGGACCAGTATATCCGCCTTTATTAAACAAGGCCACCATATTAAGTACGCGTATCCGTTTGTCAAGTTTTATTTCCCATTTAGCAACAAACTGACTGTGCAACACCAACTCCAATACTCAGACCATAATACAGATTCCAAGATGGCGCCCGTCGAAGCCCAGCGACTCTGGTTACGCAGAATAGGAAACTATACACAATGGACATAATATAATCCATATTACGGAGCAGCGAGGTAACTCCTAAGCATTTATCACTTTATAGTTTCAACTAAAACGTGTAATAACATAAATAAAGAACGTCATGGCAAATTCTAAGAGCTTATCACATTATATAGTAGCACGACCAGTACTATGCATTTTCCACCTTATACTTCCAATCAAAATTTAGCTTATAAGGTATGACAACTCATAAGCATTAAACACAGCAAACTTTATCTTATTGGACTGTATCATCCTATCGTCTGTAGCAAGTACTAAAGTTTCTTTTATATTGTTTACATAGTAACCTTTTCTGGAAAGGACATACTGCTTATACTATAATATTTAAGAGAACTCACAGATTGTGCAGTTTACTCCAATTGTCACGTTTGAAGGTGTCAGTTCCCTCACACTGCAAGATCCATTTAAAATTTTCCACTGGTACGCTCATAATATTGCTTCTAGGTTATGAAATACTTTGAAACTTATTAAGTGAAGGAACATCAGTGAAGCTGGGATCTTGAATGTTATTGAAAAGAACGTAACTAATCGTCTTTAATAATGACTATCAATGGGTTAAAATCTCCTCACCACTTCGGTTCAAAACTGTCAATAACATCTTGTGCACACCAAATATTAAACTTATCTTTACTCTCTGTAAAATGTGTTGGATGCATTCTTCAGGAATTCGTCTTTTCTGGTTGAGCTTTAATGTGTGATAGGATGGCTGATTTTTAAAAATTGTGGGGTATGCATCATCTATTAATTTTGTTACTTTTCGAAGGGCACGAATTGGTTCACCATCATTTACTGGAAATATGTCTTCCATAACCTCAAAGCACTGTTCAAAATGATGAATACAAACTACAGTTTTGTCATTTACTTTAAAATCTTTACGATGTATGTTCCTGGTCCACCTTACCCATTACGATTTTACCTTCGGAAATTTAAACGTCGTGTGAGGTGCACTACCATAATTAGATTGCAGCTGGGAACACAATAACGATGCATTTCGACAATGCTTCACAGTATATATTTAGGTAAACGTTATCACCTTATGTTAAATACTCAAATACTCGTATAAACTAACTTGTTAGTCACTAATTGCCACTGTAATATGAATTACATTAATTCTTCAAACACACAATCAAAGTAAACAAACACACACTTTACTCTGTAGATATAACCACAACATAACAAGCTGGGCCACGAGCGCCGCCATTTTTCCTACAATCGATTCTCGTATTATGGTCTGAGTGTTGGAGTTGGTGTTGGACTGTGATAATACATCGATCGGTCGGTCGGTTCGAGAATCGATTTTGTAACAAGTGATGGATCTATACGAGATATGCTACATCCTCCTATACGAAGGCGAGGCTCATCAGTCACATACATTTATCTATTTACAAAATGTTTGACAGGCGATCACCGACACTTCTACCTTGAAAGACGCTACAAGATGAGAGATGATGTGAAATGATAATGTAGATGAAATAGAGGGACAGCAAATTCGGGGGATGTAATTAACATAACCAGCATTCGTCTGGCGACCCGGGAAACCCCCAGAAAGAACCTATGGGTCAGATAGGCCGGCCACGAGAATCGAACCCGGACCTGCCGAATGCGGACCATAGAGCCATCCCGCAGGGATGCCAACACTATTTTGGCGCAACATTACGAATGTTCCAGTATTTTTGAAACAGACCTCATATATAGGAATCACACAATAGACTTTGGGCAATAGTCAAATTGTTTAAAAAGTGTTGCTATGATATTCTGCTGTTTTTTTGCGGTCAAGAGATAAAGAAAAATGAATAACGACTTACCATTTGACAAAAGTATTGTGTCTTTGTGGGTTTGTAGAATTAAATGTCCAAGTTGCAGAAATTTAAAATGTTTTTTTATTTCCGTAGAAGTACACTTACAGTTACAGGATTACGTCACATACACAATTACAATCTTCCAAGCTCGCCGTCCACAATTCAGTTCTGATTACACTCTCTCACTACGACTGTGTTACGACTACTCCACTGGCGTGTCGCCTGTTATGAATACCACTACTGATATCACTAGACATTTCTGGAACATTCTGTAACAAAGAAGAAATCGAATAATCTGTCACTAGACGAAACCTGAACGTTCCAGACGTCTAACTTTATCTGTGTCGGCCAGCCTTTTATCTCCGCGCTATATTTATCTGCTTAGTCAGGCAGTTTATCTCCGTGATACACTATCCGTCCGTTATCTCTCCGAGCCGCGCGGTATCATAAATAAAGGATTCGCGACCGTATAGGTATATATTCGTAAATTCAGAGCATAACAAGGAATATCTCGGAAATGATTTGCCCTGAAAAAGTTAAACATAACAACCATATTTCTTAATATTTTGTCTATCTCTTACGTTTTATGAGTTATACAAAATAATCCAGAATTCAGAAGATTTCTAAGGACATTCCGCGAAAATTCAAAATATACATGTCATTTCCCATTAAAATAGAATAAACATACAGTTTTTGATCAAAATCATTACAACCATTTTTTAAATTAGAACTTTTTTGAAAATTTTATAGATAACCAGTACAAGTTTGATATTTGTTCGAGGTTTCAGCAGAATCTCCCTAGCTCCCATTTACGCTTTACATGGAAAAACTGTTCCGAAAGTTTTGACTTTCGCTAAAATGGTTCTAACAATTTTTATTACAATAACACACGCTTAAAATACTTGTAAAACAAATGAAATATGAGCATGAAATAGTATCGAGATCCATCCCTAGTTTTTAATATTGCCCAAAGCTGAATTGGACCTTCAAGGAAAAACCCTATTAATCTCGACTTCCACCATTTTATATTTCGATAAATATAAACTAGATAAAATAATAGTTTGTAAATATAATGTTGAGTAGAGGAAGACATATGAGGGCTATGACGGATTTGGGTAATTGCATGACGTTTTGACAAAAATCCTTGAAATGAAGATGAAGGAAGGTTAGCTGCCTATGAATCACTGCGTCACAATATCCAGCAAGTCGTTACGTAATATCGCAACTGACTGTCAGTCGTGGACAGATCCTCCAGCAACAGGTACGTACAACATCGTCTCACCTCGTACCTTAGTGCTTTTATACATTAGACACAGTGCCATGACCTCCTTTACTTAACACAAAACCTTCTTGTTAACATAGTTATAAACAAGTGACGAAAACTTAACACAATTTGTTTTATAGTAAAACAATATGAATTGTAAACTTTAGAAGATAAATGAAGACTAATATTTGAGCTGAAATACATGACTTGACACTCCTGGAACTTGTGCAAATAACTATATTTGATTTACATTTGTGTCTCCATTGCGACTTCCGTTTGAAAAGGTTGTTTAAATTTTCATTATTTCATGTAGCCAAATCAATTTAGTAATAATATATTATTATTAGGGATGGGTCCTCAGTACTTAACAGACCTCGATATCACTATATATGCATAGTATCTATATCTAACGACACTTCAGAAAATTCCCTCGATATACTTTCGGTTCTGCTTCTGCAATTTTTATTTTATTTTAAGGTGAGAAGGTACTTCACTTGGGATTAAAATTAACTTTTCTTTTAATTTTTACATTTTATTATAATTTCAACCATCTAGATTACAAATATATAATTAAATAGTTCATTGAAGCAATATTTTATACCCAATTTGTTAATTATATTAGTGGGTGTTAAGTTTTGGCCACACCCCTTTCAGGAAAACGATAATAAATTCTGTAATACTGAACAGATATTTCTGAACTAAGTCTTGTTTTGTAAGGGATCTTTCAAGCTTTCTGCTGATACCACTGTAACTCCAATGGTGCTAGCTTTTCTTTTGTCTTTGGCTGTGCATGTGAACAGTTATTTGTTCTGAATAATATTTCGTACTATTTATTGGTGAATATATCATATGGCTAGGCCAAAAACATTTGGGAAGAGAAAGTTTACAGACAAACGTCTTATTAAAAATAGAACAGTAAATGTAGAAAATATAAATAAAATATACGAGGGCTGTTCAATAAAGAATGATTATAACTTTTTACGGTCACAATTTTTCGTACTAAAATTCAATCTTATTATATTCTGTTATGTTAATGTGAAACAAACACGCCGTAGTAGTTTCATTGTTTGTACTCCTGGTTCCCGCCTGTGAGAGCCAGGTAAGTTCAGACATGTCCAGTATCGCCTACCGCTGCAATGGAGGTAACACGCAGTTAAAGTTGATGTTAGAGGAAGATCCGGAGTTTCTTTCAAACGTAATCACTGCTGATGAAACTTGGCTACATCATTTTGATCCTGACAGCAAACAGCAAAGCTAAGTGTGGAAATCTCCTTCATTACCAACCCCCAAAAAAGCAAAAGTGGTTGCTTCTGCTGGGAGAGTTATGGTCATCTCGTTCTTTGATATTCATGGAATGGTTTATCAGCATGTTGTACCTGCACACACATCAGTAACTGGACAATACTACAGGGATGTCCTGAAAACATTGCGAGTCCATATCAGGCGCAAAAGACCACATTTTCGTGAAGCAGGCTGGATGCTGCACCACGATAATGCGTGGCCGCATATTGCCAATGTTGTTGCTGAATATCTTGCAAAAATCAACGTGAAGTGCATCTCTCACCCTCCCTATAGTCCGGATTTAGCCCCATGTGACTTTTTTCTATTCCCTAACTTGAAGAAACGCCTTCGTGGGAGACATTATCCATCATCAGAAGCAGTGGTGAAGGCTGTAGAGGCGATTTTGAAAGATCTCTCAAAAATGGTTTCCAGCATGTCTTTGAAGACTGGCAGAAACGCTGGGACAAGTGCATCGCATTCAGGGGAGACTGTTTTGAGAAGGACCATCAAAATTATGCGGATGAGTAAAGGTACGTTGTCAACAAATAATTGTGATCATTCTTTATTCAACAGCCCCCGTACAATAAGCCAGATGTAATATTGAGGTTAGTAGGCCCAGTAATCATGATAGTAGTAATATACAGAAATTGATGAGCTGCGAGTCCTGAAAGCAATGTCAGGAATGTGGTAGCTGTACAGTAACATTATACAAGAAAATAATCGTGTGTCAACTGTCAGTTAACAGTTCACTACATATCTCACCTCCTCTTTCTAGTGTACTGCATTACTGCAAAACAAATTCAACATTTACACAACTAAAACAATATTTGTGTATTCCACGTACAACAGTTTTCTCTGAAAGACTATTTAGTACAGCAGGACTCATATGTGACACAAAAAGAAGTAGACTTGACCCCGAAACAGTGAAAATGCTAGTATTTTTGTACAAAAACTTATAAAAGTGGAGTGTTTTGTTTTTAAATGTCTAATGTAGAGTTTAAAAATAAGAACACTGATGGAATTAAGTTTTGTCTCATCAAATATGTACACCTATTTAATTTTATTGACATTACACAGTTCTACCAACATTGTATTTTGTATTGAAACTAGAAGTAGAACTGACGTTATCGAGTATTGAAGTATCGAAATATCGATTATCGATATAGAGGATCGATATCGAGAACACATCACATATCGACATATCGACACATTCATATTAATAAAGGTGCCGACGAACATGAGCATTTAGTCCTTAGGCGTGCTCTGTGATTGATTTTTGTTTTATAATTCCATTCGATTAGCGCAATAACACACTTTTGTCTTTTACAAAATCAATTATTTATTGTAATACGTAATCAACTACAGAATATCAATTACGCACTTCCTCGCAGCAAAAATTCTTTACGTCCAAGCAAAATCCTTCTGGTGTCTCTTGAAAGTTTAAATGGTATTTTAGGGCTGTTTGTAATGAATTTGGGCCTCAGAGGGGAAAAATAACACTGAGCAACAATATTTTTGAATGTTTCCAGCCCTTCATGACACAATTTCCACTAATTTTGGGTTGAGAAAAACAAATATGACATTGAAAATTTTTTATTAGCTCTAGTTTCTATGATATACACAAGGTGGAAGTATTACATATTAAAGGAGTGAGACAAAAGGATACATTTTAATTACATATATGCTAACAACAATGAAAGTGCATTTGATTTTTTAACTGGTAATTGCAGCTCATAGCTCTAAATTGCTGGAAAAATACTTCATAGATAGTCGTGTCTAAAGAGAATCATGACTTCGTCGTCTTTTAGCCTGCCTCTTGTGATGGAGTTCCGCAGAATCCCTATACAAAGACCAAGCATTACTTCAGTCCAACGGCCCTGATATCTTTGTTCCATAACAGAAATGTCCTGATGGAATCTCTCTCCATGTTCAACACTAACAGCTCCACAACTAGGAGGGAAAAAGTCTAGGTGGGAGTGGAGAAAATGGATCTTAAGGGACATGTTACATCCTGCAGGAGCACTGTCACCAAATGCTTGTAGTTGCCATCTCTTTTGTTGCCTAAAAATCCATGAAGAACACCCTTGAAGGTTTCCCAAGCTTCCTTTTCTTTCCGCTCCAAAATTTGATCAAATGCAGGATCCTTTACAAGTTCTCTTATTTGTGGTCCGACAAAAATGCCTTCCTTAACTTTTGCATCACTTAATTTCCAAAACTTCTCTCTAATGTTATTTGACAGATGTGCCAACTCACAAAAAAATTTCCCCAAATTTAAAATCTTCACTCTAAAAATGAAATGTCACTTATCTTCAAAACAAGAGCTAAGCGATCATTTTTATGGTGATTTTTGACTCAGCAGATGGAAATACATGTAAATTCACTAGTTTTAAGCCCGAAACATTTTCATTGTTGCCCAGTGTAATTATTGATTTTGTAAAAAGTTTATGTGATTTGTTTATTGAACATTGTGACCAAATTGTGAAGGTGTTAAAACATTTTTGTGATAAATAAATGGGGATATTTGAACAGTGTATTAAAAAAGGAAAGAAGATAAATATATAGCAGTTAATGAATGAACTGAAAGCAAGTTCTGCCGATCTGTCGCATCGCACAAATCATTTTGTTGATGCTGGCGCCTCAAAACGTACATTTCTATGTGGGATGAAGTACAGATTCACTAATTACGATTATCGTTAGAGAAGTTGGAGATGCTCGAAGAAGTAAAAACAAACGAAGATCTGTTAATGCAGAGCTCGGTTGCCATGGAGAAGAGAGCCTTGGCTTTTTATCGATGTAATAGCGAAGCGGAACAGAACACGGGGTTATGATTGATAGACCCAAAACATTCTGCAGCGAGAAGGAGTCGCTGGGTTTATAGCCTGCTTTCTTAAAGTACGTCGTTTAGGTGCTCCCACACATGACTTTCTCTACTCTTGTACAATCTACTTTAAGATAAATATCATCGTAGTGTTAATTTAGCTGTAGTTACGACGGAATATGGGGATACGGTAAAGTTTAACTGTTACTCAAATGTCTTAAACAGCTCTTCGCTAATTCATGACTCTAAAATATAGTTCTCTTTCTAAGACCAAGATAATAAAAATATTTATAATTTGAATAATGCATAAGTATTGAATGAGTAGAGCCAGACTGAACAATTCAATGTTATAGCCGGGATTCGAACCGGATTTCCCGCTCTCCGTGCGGTTGCTCTAACCAACTGAGCTACTATAGCCAATATGCCAATATGAATTTAATTGTTAAAATAAATATTTTAAAATGAATATTTCCATAAATTTACCTAAAACATAGTGGTTTAATCATGAAGATTGGGACTTAAGTACTTACAGCATAGTAAGTCGTCACAAAAGGTGCGTGTCTCATAGCGTATGAGAACTCCTAGTGGTCTACCGGGAAACATACGAGTCAGTTGGAGAATTTAATGTCATGTCTGGGACTTAAGCACTTACAGCATAGTAAGTCGTCACAAAAGGTGTGTGTCTCATAGCGTATGAGAACTCCTAGTGGTCTACCGGGAAACATACAAGTCAGTTGGAGAATTTAATGTCATGTCTGGGACTTAAGTACTTACAGCATAGTAAGTCGTCACAAAAGGTGTGTGTCTCATAGCGTATGAGAACTCCTAGTGGTCTACCGGGAAACATACGAGTCAGTTGGAGAATTTAATGTCATGTTTGGGACTTAAGCACTTACAGCATAGTAAGTCGTCACAAAAGGTGCGAGTCTCATAGCATATGAGAACCCCTAGTGGTCTATCGGGAAACATACGAGTCAGTTGGAGAATTTAATGTCATGTCTGGGACTTAAGTACTTACAGCATAGTAAGTCGTCACAAAAGGTGCGTGTCTCATAGCATATGAGAACTCCTTGTGATCTACCGGGAAACATACAAGTCAGTTGGAGAATTTAATGTCATGTCTGGGACTTAAGTTCTTACAGCATAGTAAGTCGCCACAAAAGGTGCGTGTCTCATAGCATATGAGAACTCCTAGTGGTCTACTGGGAAACATACGAGTCAGTTGGAGAATTTAATGTCATGTCTGGGACTTAAGTACTTACAGCATAGTAAGTCGTCACAAAAGGTGCGTGTCTCATAGCATATGAGAACCCCTAGTGATCTACCGGGAAACATACGAGTCAGTTGGAGAATTTAATGTCATGTCTGGGACTTAAGTACTTACAGCATAGTAAGTCGCCACAAAAGGTGCGTGTCTCATAGCATATGAGAACCCCTAGTGGTCTACCGGGAAACATACGAGTCAGTTGGAGAATTTAATGTCATGTCTGGGACTTAAGTACTTACAGCATAGTAAGTCGTCACAAAAGGTGCGTGTCTCATAGCATATGAGAACTCCTAGTGGTCTACCGGGAAACATACGAGTCAGTTGGAGAATTTAATGTCATGTCTGGGACTTAAGCACTTACAGCATAGTAAGTCGTCACAAAAGGTGTGTGTCTCATAGCGTATGAGAACTCCTAGTGGTCTACCGGGAAACATACAAGTCAGTTGGAGAATTTAATGTCATGTCTGGGACTTAAGTACTTACAGCATAGTAAGTCGTCACAAAAGGTGTGTGTCTCATAGCGTATGAGAACTCCTAGTGGTCTACCGGGAAACATACGAGTCAGTTGGAGAATTTAATGTCATGTCTGGGACTTAAGTACTTACAGCATAGTAAGTCGGCACCAAAGGTGCGTATCTCATAGCATATGACAACCCCTAGTTGTCTAGCGAGTCAGTTGGAGAATTTAATGTCATGTTTGGGACTTAAGCACTTACAGCATAGTAAGTCGTCACAAAAGGTGCGTGTCTCATAGCATATGAGAACTCCTAGTGCTCTACCGGGAAACATACGAGTCAGTTGGAGAATTTAATGTCATGTCTGGGACTTAAGTACTTACAGCATAGTAAATCGTCACAAAAAGTATGTGTCTCATAGCATATGAGAACTCCTATTGGTCTACCGGGAAACATACGAGTCAGTTGGAGAATTTAATGTCATGTCCGGGACTTAAGTACTTACAGCATAGTAAGTCGTCACAAAAGGTGCGTGTCTCATAGCATATGAGAACTCCTAGTGGTCTACCGGGAAACATACGAGTCAGTTGGAGAATTTAATGTCATGTCTGGAACTTAGGTACTTACAGCTTAGTAAGTCGTCACAAAAGGTGCGTGTCTCATAGCATATGAGAACTCCTAGTGGTCTATCGGAAAACACACGAGTCAGTTGGAAAATTTAATGTCATATCTGGGACTTAAGTACTTACAGCATAGTAAGGAGTCACAAAAGGTGGGTGTCTCATAGCATATGAGAACTCCTAGTGGTCTACCGGGAAACATACAAGTCAGTTGGAGAATTTAATGTCATGTCTGGGACTTAAGTACTTACAGCATAGTAAGGAGTCACAAAAGGTGCGTGTCTCATAGCATATGAGAACTCCTTGTGATCTACCGGGAAACATACAAGTCAGTTGGAGAATTTAATGTCATGTCTGGGACTTAAGTTCTTACAGCATAGTAAGTCGCCACAAAAGGTGCGTGTCTCATAGCATATGAGAACTCCTAGTGGTCTACTGGGAAACATACGAGTCAGTTGGAGAATTTAATGTCATGTCTGGGACTTAAGTACTTACAGCATAGTAAGTCGTCACAAAAGGTACGTGTCTCATAGCATATGAGAACCCCTAGTGATCTACCGGGAAACATACGAGTCAGTTGGAGAATTTAATGTCATGTCTGGGACTTAAGTACTTACAGCATAGTAAGTCGCCACAAAAGGTGCGTGTCTCATAGCATATGAGAACCCCTAGTGGTCTACCGGGAAACATACGAGTCAGTTGGAGAATTTAATGTCATGTCTGGGACTTAAGTACTTACAGCATAGTAAGTCGTCACAAAAGGTGCGTGTCTCATAGCATATGAGAACTCCTAGTGGTCTACCGGGAAACATACGAGTCAGTTGGAGAATTTAATGTCATGTCTGGGACTTAAGTACTTACAGCACAGTAAGTCGTCACAGAAGGTGCGTGTCTCATAGCATATGAGAACTCCTTGTGATCTACCGGGAAACATACAAGTCAGTTGGAGAATTAATGTCATGTCTGGGACTTAAGTACTTACGGCATAGTAAGTAACCACAAAAGGTGCGTGTCTCATAGCATATGAGAACTCCTAGTGGTCTACTGGGAAACATACGAGTCAGTTGGAGAATTTAATGTCATGTCTGGGACTTAAGTACTTACGGCATAGTAAGTCGCCACAAAAGGTGCGTGTCTCATAGCATATGAGAACTCCTAGTGGTCTACTGGGAAACATACGAGTCAGTTGGAGAATTTAATGTCATGTCTGGGACTTAAGTACTTACGGCATAGTAAGTCGCCACAAAAGGTGCGTGTCTCATAGCATATGAGAACTCCTTGTGATCTACCGGGAAACATACAAGTCAGTTGGAGAATTAATGTCATGTCTGGGACTTAAGTACTTACGGCATAGTAAGTAACCACAAAAGGTGCGTGTCTCATAGCATATGAGAACTCCTAGTGGTCTATCGGGAAACATACGAGTCAGTTGGAGAATTTAATGTCATGTCTGGGACTTAAGTACTTACGGCATAGTAAGTCGCCACAAAGGGTGCGTGTCTCATAGCATATGAGAACTCCTAGTGGTCTACTGGGAAACATACGAGTCAGTTGGAGAATTTAATGTCATGTCTGGGACTTAAGTACTTACAGCATAGTAAGTAACCACAAAAGGTGCGTGTCTCATAGCATATGAGAACCCCTAGTGGTCTACCGGGAAACATACGAGTCAGTTGGAGAATTTAATGTCATGTCTGGGACTTAAGTACTTACAGCATAGTAAGTCGCCACAAAAGGTGCGTGTCTCATAGCATATGAGAACTCCTAGTGGTCTACTGGGAAACATACGAGTCAGTTCGGGAATTTAATGTCATGTCTGGGACTTAAGTACTTACAGCATAGTAAGTCGTCACAAAAGGTGCGTGTCTCATAGCATATGAGAACTCCTAGTGGTCTACTGGGAAACATACGAGTCAGTTGGAGAATTTAATGTCATGTCTGAGACTTAAGTACTTACAGCATAGTAAGTCGTCACAAAAGGTGCGTGTCTCATAGCATATGAGAACTCCTAGTGGTCTACCGGGAAACATACGAGTCAGTTGGAGAATTTAATGTCATGTCTGAGACTTAAGTACTTACAGCATAGTAAGTCGTCACAAAAGGTGCGTGTCTCATAACATATGAGAACTCCTAGTGGTCTACCGGGAAACATACGAGTCAGTTGGAGAATTTAATGTCATGTCTGGGACTTAAGTACTTACAGCATAGTAAGTCGTCACAAAAGGTGTGTGTCTCATAGCATATGAGAACCCCTAGTGGTCTACTGGGAAACATACGAGCAGTTGGAGAATTTAATGTTATGTCTGAGACTTAAGTACTTACAGCATAGTAAGTCGTCACAAAAGGTGCGTGTCTCATAGCATATGAGAACTCCTAGTGGTCTACCGGGAAACAAACGAGTCAGTTGGGGAATTTAATGTCATGTCTGGGACTTAAGCACTTACAGCATAGTAAGTCGTCACAAAAGGTGTGTGTCTCATAGCATATGAGAACTCCTAGTGGTCTACCGGGAAACATACGAGTCAGTTGGAGAATTTAATGTCATGTCTGGGACTTAAGTACTTACAGCATAGTAAATCGTCACAAAAAGTATGTGTCTCATAGCATATGAGAACTCCTATTGGTCTACCGGGAAACATACGAGTCAGTTGGAGAATTTAATGTCATGTCCGGGACTTAAGTACTTACAGCATAGTAAGTCGTCACAAAAGGTGCGTGTCTCATAGCATATGTGAACTCCTAGTGGTCTACCGGGAAACATACGAGTCAGTTGGAGAATTTAATGTCATGTCTGGAACTTAGGTACTTACAGCTTAGTAAGTCGTCACAAAAGGTGCGTGTCTCATAGCATATGAGAACTCCTAGTGGTCTATCGGAAAACACACGAGTCAGTTGGAAAATTTAATGTCATATCTGGGACTTAAGTACTTACAGCATAGTAAGGAGTCACAAAAGGTGGGTGTCTCATAGCATATGAGAACCCCAAGTGGTCTACCGGAAAACGTACGAGTCAGTTGGAGAATTTAATGTCATGTCTGAGACTTAAGTACTTACAGCATAGTAAGTCGTCATAAAAGGTGCGTGTCTCATAGCATATGAGAACTCCTAGTGATCAACCGGACACATACGAGTCAGTTGGAGAATTTAATGTCATGTCTGGGACTTAAGTGCTTACAGCATAGTAAGTCGCCACAAAAGGTGCGTGTCTCATAGCATATGAGAACTCCTTGTGATCTACCGGGAAACATACAAGTCAGTTGGAGAATTTAATGTCATGTCTGGGACTTAAGTTCTTACAGCATAGTAAGTCGCCACAAAAGGTGCGTGTCTCATAGCATATGAGAACTCCTAGTGGTCTACTGGGAAACATACGAGTCAGTTGGAGAATTTAATGTCATGTCTGGGACTTAAGTACTTACAGCATAGTAAGTCGTCACAAAAGGTGCGTGTCTCATAGCATATGAGAACCCCTAGTGATCTACCGGGAAACATACGAGTCAGTTGGAGAATTTAATGTCATGTCTGGGACTTAAGTACTTACAGCATAGTAAGTCGCCACAAAAGGTGCGTGTCTCATAGCATATGAGAACCCCTAGTGGTCTACCGGGAAACATACGAGTCAGTTGGAGAATTTAATGTCATGTCTGGGACTTAAGTACTTACAGCATAGTAAGTCGTCACAAAAGGTGCGTGTCTCATAGCATATGAGAACTCCTAGTGGTCTACCGGGAAACATACGAGTCAGTTGGAGAATTTAATGTCATGTCTGGGACTTAAGTACTTACAGCACAGTAAGTCGTCACAGAAGGTGCGTGTCTCATAGCATATGAGAACTCCTTGTGATCTACCGGGAAACATACAAGTCAGTTGGAGAATTAATGTCATGTCTGGGACTTAAGTACTTACGGCATAGTAAGTAACCACAAAAGGTGCGTGTCTCATAGCATATGAGAACTCCTAGTGGTCTACTGGGAAACATACGAGTCAGTTGGAGAATTTAATGTCATGTCTGGGACTTAAGTACTTACGGCATAGTAAGTCGCCACAAAAGGTGCGTGTCTCATAGCATATGAGAACTCCTAGTGGTCTACTGGGAAACATACGAGTCAGTTGGAGAATTTAATGTCATGTCTGGGACTTAAGTACTTACGGCATAGTAAGTCGCCACAAAAGGTGCGTGTCTCATAGCATATGAGAACTCCTTGTGATCTACCGGGAAACATACAAGTCAGTTGGAGAATTAATGTCATGTCTGGGACTTAAGTACTTACGGCATAGTAAGTAACCACAAAAGGTGCGTGTCTCATAGCATATGAGAACTCCTAGTGGTCTATCGGGAAACATACGAGTCAGTTGGAGAATTTAATGTCATGTCTGGGACTTAAGTACTTACGGCATAGTAAGTAACCACAAAAGGTGCGTGTCTCATAGCATATGAGAACTCCTAGTGGTCTACTGGGAAACATACGAGTCAGTTGGAGAATTTAATGTCATGTCTGGGACTTAAGTACTTACGGCATAGTAAGTAACCACAAAAGGTGCGTGTCTCATAGCATATGAGAACTCCTAGTGGTCTACCGGGAAACATACGAGTCAGTTGGAGAATTTAATGTCATGTCTGGGACTTAAGTACTTACAGCATAGTAAGTCGACACAAAAGGTGCGTGTCTCATAGCATATGAGAACTCCTAGTGGTCTACTGGGAAACATACGAGTCAGTTGGAGAATTTAATGTCATGTCTGGGACTTAAGTACTTACAGCATAGTAAGTCGACACAAAAGGTGCGTGTCTCATAGCATATGAGAACTCCTAGTGGTCTACTGGGAAACATACGAGTTAGTTGGAGAATTTAATGTCATGTCTGGGACTTAAGTACTTACGGCATAGTAAGTAACCACAAAAGGTGCGTGTCTCATAGCATATGAGAACTCCTAGTGGTCTACCGGGAAACATACGAGTCAGTTGGAGAATTTAATGTCATGTCTGGGACTTAAGTACTTACAGCATAGTAAGTCGACACAAAAGGTGCGTGTCTCATAGCATATGAGAACTCCTAGTGGTCTACTGGGAAACATACGAGTCAGTTGGAGAATTTAATGTCATGTCTGGGACTTAAGTACTTACAGCATAGTAAGTCGACACAAAAGGTGCGTGTCTCATAGCATATGAGAACTCCTAGTGGTCTACCGGGAAACAAACGAGTCAGTTGGAGAATTTAATGTCATGTCTGGGACTTAAGTACTTACAGCATAGTAAGTCGACACAAAAGGTGCGTGTCTCATAGCATATGAGAACTCCTAGTGGTCTACCGGGAAACATACGAGTCAGTTGGAGAATTTAATGTCATGTCTGGGACTTAAGTACTTACAGCATAGTAAGTCGTCACAAAAGGTGCGTGTCTCATAGCGTATGAGAACTCCTAGTGGTCTACCGGGAAACAAACGAGTCAGTTGGAGAATTTAATGTCATGTCTGGGAGTTAAGTACTTACAGCATAGTAAGTCGACACAAAAGGTGCGTGTCTCATAGCATATGAGAACTCCTAGTGGTCTACCGGGAAACAAACGAGTCAGTTGGAGAATTTAATGTCATGTCTGGGACTTAAGTACTTACAGCATAGTAAGTCGACACAAAAGGTGCGTGTCTCATAGCATATGAGAACCCCTAGTGGTCTACCGGGAAACATACGAGTCAGTTGGAGAATTTAATGTCATGTCTGGGACTTAAGTACTTACAGCATAGTAAGTCGTCACAAAAGGTGCGTGTCTCATAGCATATGAGAACTCCTAGTGGTCTACCGGGAAACATACGAGTCAGTTGGAGAATTTAATGTCATGTCTGGGACTTAAGTACTTACAGCATAGTAAGTCGTCACAAAAGGTGCGTGTCTCATAGCATATGAGAACTCCTAGTGGTCTACCGGGAAACATACGAGTCAGTTGGAGAATTTAATGTCATGTCTGAGACTTAAGTACTTACAGCATAGTAAGTCGTCACAAAAGGTGCGTGTCTCATAACATATGAGAACTCCTAGTGGTCTACCGGGAAACATACGAGTCAGTTGGAGAATTTAATGTCATGTCTGGGACTTAAGTACTTACGGCATAGTAAGTCGCCACAAAAGGTGCGTGTCTCATAGCATATGAGAACTCCTTGTGATCTACCGGGAAACATACAAGTCAGTTGGAGAATTAATGTCATGTCTGGGACTTAAGTACTTACGGCATAGTAAGTAACCACAAAAGGTGCGTGTCTCATAGCATATGAGAACTCCTAGTGGTCTATCGGGAAACATACGAGTCAGTTGGAGAATTTAATGTCATGTCTGGGACTTAAGTACTTACGGCATAGTAAGTAACCACAAAAGGTGCGTGTCTCATAGCATATGAGAACTCCTAGTGGTCTACTGGGAAACATACGAGTCAGTTGGAGAATTTAATGTCATGTCTGGGACTTAAGTACTTACGGCATAGTAAGTAACCACAAAAGGTGCGTGTCTCATAGCATATGAGAACTCCTAGTGGTCTACCGGGAAACATACGAGTCAGTTGGAGAATTTAATGTCATGTCTGGGACTTAAGTACTTACAGCATAGTAAGTCGCCACAAAAGGTGCGTGTCTCATAGCATATGAGAACTCCTAGTGGTCTACTGGGAAACATACGAGTCAGTTGGAGAATTTAATGTCATGTCTGGGACTTAAGTACTTACAGCATAGTAAGTCGACACAAAAGGTGCGTGTCTCATAGCATATGAGAACTCCTAGTGGTCTACTGGGAAACATACGAGTCAGTTGGAGAATTTAATGTCATGTCTGGGACTTAAGTACTTACAGCATAGTAAATCGTCACAAAAAGTATGTGTCTCATAGCATATGAGAACTCCTATTGGTCTACCGGGAAACATACGAGTCAGTTGGAGAATTTAATGTCATGTCCGGGACTTAAGTACTTACAGCATAGTAAGTCGTCACAAAAGGTGCGTGTCTCATAGCATATGAGAACTCCTAGTGGTCTACCGGGAAACATACGAGTCAGTTGGAGAATTTAATGTCATGTCCGGGACTTAAGTACTTACAGCATAGTAAGTCGTCACAAAAGGTGCGTGTCTCATAACATATGAGAACCCCTAGTGGTCTACTGGGAAACATACAAGTCAGTTGGAGAATTTAATGTCATGTCCGGGACTTAAGTACTTACAGCATAGTAAGTCGTCACAAAAGGTGCGTGTCTCATAGCATATGAGAACCCCTAGTGGTCTACCGGGAAACATACGAGTCAGTTGGAGAATTTAATGTCATGTCGGCATGTTGGTCATAGTGGCTCAGAGCTACCGCTCGGATAACGGGAAATCTGTTGTTCAAATCCCGGATGTGGCATTGAATTTTTCAGTCTGGCTCTACTCATCCAAACACCTTCATTTGTTAAACCTCAAGATAATGAACTATAGTAGGGAAGTTATTCCTTAACACTAAATTGGCAACTATATTCTCTGTCGAACTGTGCATTTGCTCTAGTTAGGTATTTCGTAACAGCAATCTTTTGTTATCGGTTCGCGTACAGTGTGTTGTTTTTTCGTTTGGAAACAAAGACAGACATTTTACTATCATGTTTTATTACTGAGAGGAAGTGTTGTACTTTACTCAAAAATTCAAAACCGTTGGAGCTTTTCCTTATCCTCACGCTATCGCTGACGGCAGAGAGGTGCGCAATGTTCATTCAGTAATTTAAAACGTTACATGCTACACGAATCATGCAGATCTATTTAAAAATTCCAGTTTATTTAAAATAACATTTTCGTAGCACAACCTATTTCTGACATATCTATTATTAATATTATATATTGTGTCATTTTTGAATTCTCCTTTCGATAATCAGTTGTTTCTCGATCTCATTAAAGAGTATGGAAGAGACCAGCATACTACGTTCAGTTGTTAAACATTTGACGATCGCTATTAGCTCTTTATTCATAACAAAATGTAACTATCTTGTAAATGTTTATTTCTATTAAAATGGATAGAAAACTAACTTTGTAAGATTATAATAAATGATACAGGATAGAGAACACCATCACATTTTCAAAACATTATTATTTGTTTATTTATTTATGCTTTACTTGAGATCGAATATAAGAGACTAAACAGTCAGATGTTTTCCAAAAGTATTAACATTGCTATGCTATGTATTTGTGAAGCTCGAAGAAATAAATCAAGATGTATACTTGTGTGCAGGCGCACGAGCCGCTGCTGCAGTCGACACCCTTCATCCTCGGAGTGTCTGCTGCCACGTCGTGCAAGCTCGGTGCGCCGACAACTCGAGGTTATCACTGAAGAAACCGACACCAGGGCGCAGTACGCTCGGAGGAAACAGTTAATCCCAAGGGCCAAGCTAGCTCCTCAACACAGGAGAGCCGTCACTGAAGAAGAGGGGGGAGCCGCCACTGAACAGCACCTGCCAGTCAGATTACAGTACCAAAAGAGAAATTCCTCTGGCCAGGGACCCATCAGGCAAGTGTGGTTATTTGATAGGAAAAAAAGAGCCTTCGAGGTTTTGCACTCACATGTTTTCTGTACTCACTCTTCTAGTATTATTTATACAGAGCTTTATTTTATTTTGTATTTATCGAGATATGTAGATATTTATAGAAATGAGTTTATTGTATACTGTCCTATGGACATAATCAGAATATGGCAATACAATACCCTTAAGCAAGTCAAATCTGGTCACTATGTGAAATTCCGATCTATTATTCCATTTCAAAGATATTCCCCGACGAAGTCCGAAATTTCCAATATTTTTATCAAATGAGAAATCGTTACTCAGTTTTTTCTCAGGGCCATGCAGTGAGCACGAAGTTTCAAAAACATAATATAGTAACGAAAACATTTGACTATCACTTAAGGTCTACTATATTACCTTATAACTACAATAACACAATGTTTATCTTGAAGGAGATAGAGTAATACGTCTTTTTACAAGAGTAGAGGAAGTCATGTGTACATCACATACCAGTATTTGTTTCGTACAACGAATTAAAATGCCCCCATCTCAGTTCATGTTAATGTAATTAAAATTAAAAATTTGAAAGCTATACAGTAAGCTGTAACGTCTTAGACACATTTCGTATTATTGTATCAAAAGTAGTTAATTAAGAATAAAAAAAATTATTATCTAACGCAGATGGACAACAAACCAAGACAGTCACGACCTCGCACCAGCCGGTCTGACGACATATCCAGCGAGTGGAGAACGTTGTTTTAGATAATTACCGATTGAGCATTTTCAGATCTTCATGCAGGATTGTGTGCACAGATCCCACTGATGCCTTCACTGAACTGTCGCACACAGGAACGCACATTAGACACATCCATGGTACCATCACCACATGCCTTACTTAACTGTCTTGGTTTGTTGTCACACGATGTTCTGTCTTCAATGAACTGTCACACCCAGGAACGTACATTAGACACATCCATGGTACCATCACCACATGCCTCACTTAACTGTCTTGGTTTGTTGTCACACGATGTTCTGTCTTCAATGAACTGTCACACCCAGGAACGTACATTAGACACATCCATGGTACCATCACCACATGCCTCACTTAACTGTCTTGGTTTGTTGTCACACGATGTTCTGTCTTCAATGAACTGTCACGCCCAGAACGTACATTAGACACATCCATGGTACCATCACCACATGTCTCACTTAACTGTCTTGGTTTGTTGTCACACGATGTTCTGTCTTTAATGAACTGTCACACCTAGGAACGTACATTAGACACATCCATGGTACCATCACTACATGTCTCACTCAACTGTCTTGGTTTGTTGTCACACAATGTTCTGCCTTCATTGAACTGTCGCACCCAGGAACGTACATTAGACACATCCATGGTACCATCACCACATACCTCACTTAACTGTCTTGGTTTGTTGTCACACGATGTTCTGTTTTCATTGAACTGTCACACCTAGGAAGGTACATTAGACACATCCATGATACTATCACCACATGCCTCACTCAACTGTCTTGGTTTGTTGTCACACAATGTTCTGCCTTCATTGAACTGTCGCACCCAGGAACGTACATTAGACACATCCATGGTACCATCACTACATGTCTCACTCAACTGTCTTGGTTTGTTGTCACACGATGTTCTGTCTTCATTGAACTGTCACACCTAGGAAGGTACATTAGACACATCCATGATACTATCACCACATGCCTCACTTAACTGTCTTGGTTTGTTGTCACACGATGTTCTGTCTTAATTGAACTGTCACACCTAGGAACGTACATTAGACACATCCATGGTACCATCACTACATGTCTCACTTAACTGTCTTGGTTTGTTGTCACACGACGTTCTGTCTTCATTGAACTGTGACACCCAGGAACGTACATTAGACACATCCATGGTACCATCACCACATACCTCACTTAACTGTCTTGGTTTGTTGTCACACGACGTTCTGTCTTCGTTGAACTGTCACACCCAGGAACGTACATTAGACACATCCATGGTACCATCACCACATGCCTCACTTAACTGTCTTGGTTTGTTGTCACGCGATGTTCTGTCTTCATTGAACTGTCACACCCAGGAACGTACATTAGACACATCCATGGTACCATCACTACATACCTCACTTAACTGTCTTGGTTTGTTGTCACGCGATGTTCTGTCTTCATTGAACTGTCACACCCAGGAACGTACATTAGACACATCCATGGTACCATCACCACATGTCTCACTCAACTGTCTTGGTTTGTTGTCACACGTTGTTCTGCCTTCATTGAACTGTCACACCCAGGAACGTACATTAGACACATCCACGGTACCATCACCACATGCCTCACTTAACTGTCTTGGTTTGTTGTCACACGACGTTCTGTCTTCGTTGAACTGTCACACCCAGGAACGTACATTAGACACATCCATGGTACTATCACCACATGCCTCACTCAACTGTCTTGGTTTGTTGTCACACGATGTTCTGTCTTCATTGAACTGTCGCACCCAGGAACGTACATTAGACACATCCATGGTACCATCACCACATGCCTCACTCAACTGTCTTGGTTTGTTGTCACACGATGTTCTGCCTTCATTGAACTGTCACACCCAGGAACGTACATTAGACACATCCATGGTACCATCACCACATGCTTCACTCAACTGTCTTGGTTTGTTGTCACACGATGTTCTGTCTTCATTGAACTGTCACACCCAGGAACGTACATTAGTCACATCCATGGTACCATCACCACATGCCTCACTTAACTGTCTTGGTTTGTTGTCACACGATGTTCTGTCTTCATTGAACTGTCACACCCAGGAACGTACATTAGTCACATCCATGGTACCATTACCACATGCCTCACTCAACTGTCTTGGTTTGTTGTCACACGATGTTCTGTCTTCATTGAACTGTCACACCCAGGAACGTACATTAGTCACATCCATGGTACCATTACCACATGCTTCACTCAACTGTCTTGGTTTGTTGTCACACGATGTTCTGTCTTCATTGAACTGTCACACCCAGGAACGTACATTAATCACATCCATGGTACCATTACCACATGCCTCACTTAACTGTCTTGGTTTGTCTTCATTGAACTATCACACCCAGGAACGTACATTAATCACATCCATGGTACCATTACCACATGCTTCACTCAACTGTCTTGGTTTGTTGTCACACAATGTTCTGTCTTCATTGAACTGTCACACCCAGGAACGTACATTAGTCACATCCATGGTACCATTACCACATGCCTCACTCAACTGTCTTGGTTTGTTGTCACACGATGTTCTGTCTTCATTGAACTGTCACACCCAGGAACGTACATTAGTCACATCCATGGTACCATTACCACATGCTTCACTCAACTGTCTTGGTTTGTTGTCACACGATGTTCTGTCTTCATTGAACTGTCACACCCAGGAACGTACATTAATCACATCCATGGTACCATTACCACATGCCTCACTTAACTGTCTTGGTTTGTCTTCATTGAACTATCACACCCAGGAACGTACATTAATCACATCCATGGTACCATTACCACATGCTTCACTCAACTGTCTTGGTTTGTTGTCACACAATGTTCTGTCTTCATTGAACTGTCACACCCAGGAACGTACATTAATCACATCCATGGTACCATTACCACATGCCTTACTCAACTGGCGATGAATTTGAACAGGTGACGCACCACGAAAATGGAGAAAACGGATGATTACACGCTGTTCTTGCAATGAAAACGTCGCCATATTAAGTATCAAAAACAGTGCTAACTCTCGTCGTTGCCACTAGAGTTGTATGCACTCCACAGTGCTGTCATCTGTCATGCATTCACAAAGAGTCCACGTGTATTTAAAA
Source organism: Mantis religiosa (assembly GCA_030765055.1). Classification (NCBI taxonomy): domain Eukaryota; kingdom Metazoa; phylum Arthropoda; class Insecta; order Mantodea; family Mantidae; genus Mantis; species Mantis religiosa. The sequence continues at coordinate 5,259,489 of JAUKNK010000320.1, read as the reverse complement.
AATGAACTAAAAGTTCCTCTTCAGTACTGTCGTAATGATAGGAGCAAACAAAATTTGGAGTATAAATACTTAAAGGTAAACAAATTCCATTGCTGTGTGTTTTCAGATTCCACATTGCGTTAGAATGTTGTAGTTCTGGGAGTTCACGTATCACAACCTGGTTGAATTTGTTTAAACGAAATAATTTGGGAATCTCGTGTAAAGCGTGCTACCTATGGAAGCTCCGCGGAGTTGGAGTGGATTGCATACAAATCACTAACTGCTAACGTAAATGTGATTGACAAAGCAGTTACCACTCGTTAGCAAGTAATCTGTGTGGCCATGACTCTGGTTGCTATAGCAACGAAACGTTCTGCACTTGTGTTGTCATGGCTATATTTAAGTACTTATTGCATATCACTGAAAAAACCGATATCAGATTACATCCGAGCGATTTTGAGCTGCACTCAGATGAAAACATAAAAAAGCAGACCTTGCTTGAGCGTGTTTCAATGATAATCCTGAAATGTTGATAACAAGTTCGGCAATTTTTGAAAATGTCTGTTTTTTATTAAAATACCATATATTTGAGATATTTACACAAAAAGCAGACATGTATTTTAAATTTCCCAGGAAAAGCCTTCTTCTTTCGGAAGAAATTTTGTATATTTTTGCATAGCTTTTAAATTAAAAGAGATAGATATAAATGTACTGCACTTATATTGTATACTTAGTTAAAAGGCACAACTTATTTGATTTTTTTGGCATCAGCTATTTCCCAAATATTCGTTACTATGGCTGCAAAAGCTGTCACAATTCATTTGTTTTCGCACGGCTCTTTAACACCAGTATATAACGTCCATTGACTATCGTATTCCCTCTGTATCTACGACAAAATGTGACGTAATTATTTTCAAAACTTTATATAATTTAAAAATACGTTTCGTAAGAATATTATGTAAAATTAGTAATACAAGCAGAGATCATGCGACCTTGTAAGGCTACCACAACACCCGAATGACACCTGATATGACCCAACATTAATGATGTCGGCTACTTTTAACAAAACATTACTTTTCTATCAAAACATAAATCGTCCTTGAACGCATTTCGTCCTACACAAAGAGTTGCCCAAACAGATAGTCAAATGTTTTCAAAGTCGATTTCCATGCTGTGGCTTTGCAATTCTGTTCTGTTCTCACAGACTTAAAAAGAAATAACAAAATAAAATCATTCTCAGCTCAGAAACAAATAGATGATCTCAAAATGGAAACCAATAGCAATAGTTATTTATGACACGAGGCCGGTTCAATAAAGAACGATCGCAACTTTTTTTGACAACGTACCTTTACTCATCCTCATAATTTTTATGTTCCTGCTCAAAACAGTCTCCCCTGAATGCGATTCACTTGTCCCAGCGTTTCTGCCAGTCTTCAAAGACATGCTGGAAACAATTTTCTGAGAGATCCATCAAAATCGCCTCCGCAGCCTTCACCACTGCTTCTGATGATGGATAATGTCTCCCACGAAGGCGTTTCTTCAAGTTAGGGAATAGAAAAAAGTCACACGGGGCTAAATCCGGACTATAAGGAGGGTGAGGGATGCACTTCACCTTGATTTTTGTAAGATATTCAGCATCAACATTGGCAATATGCGGCCGCGCATTATCGTGGTGCAGCATCCAGCCTGCTTCACGGAAATGTGGTCTTTTGCGCCTGATATGGACTTGCAATGTTTTCAGGACATCCCTGTAGTATTGTCCAGTTACTGATGTGTGTGCAGGTACAACATGCTGATAAACCATTCCATGAATATCAAAGAATGAGATGACCATAACTTTCCCAGCAGAAACAACCACTTTTGCTTGTTTTGGGGGTTGGTGATGAAGGAGATTTCCACACTGAGCTTTGCTGTTTGCTGTCAGGATCAAAATGATGTAGCCAAGTTTCATCAGTAGTGATTACGTTTGAAAGAAACTCCACATCTTCCTGTAACATCAACTTTAACTGCATGCAGACGTGCATGCGAATGTCCTTCTGTTCGGGAATCAAAAGTCTTGGAACCCATCACGCACAAACACGTCTCATGTGTAATGTTTCTGTCACCAACGTGTGGGTGGCACCCAATGAAATGTTCAGTATTTCAGAAAGTGATCTTAAGGTAATTCGTCGATCCTCTCTCACAATGGCAGCAGCAGTGTTGATGTTTTCTTCCGTAAGAGCAGTAACTGGAGCATCGGGTCCACCTTCCTTTGAAATTGATTGTCTACCCTCTTTAAACATTTTAAAGCACCTTCGAGCTGTGCTGTAGGGAAGAACAGACTCTCCATAGGCCTCCTGTAACATTGTATAGGCCTCAACTGAAGATTTGTTGAGACGAAAGGAGAATTTCAAAGCCGCATACTGTTCCTCAATTGCAGCGGTAGACGATACTGAACATGTCTGAACTTGCCTGGTTCTCGCAGGCGGAAACCAGGAGTACCAACAATGAAACTACTATGGCGTGTTTGTTTCTAATTAAGCTAACAGAATATAATAAGATTGAATTTTAGTGCGAAAAATTATGACCGTAAAAATTAGGTTCATTCTTTATTGAACAGCCCTCGTTATAATCCTAAAAGTCAGATTTTATTTTATGAGTAGTTGTGATTCCGAAACGAGGCTGCAGGCCGAGACCTATGAGCAAAATAAAATCCCTTTAACCCGTACATCATACATTATTTGTAGTCAGTCCTGAATATTTATAGATATATTAGAGATTATATATAAATATATGATATTGTTTTACCTTTCTCATTGTCTTGATGTTCATTTGTCTTGCGTGTTGACAACATGACTTAAAACTACAACAATCTACATATGGGAGGCAATGCAAATAATAAAACGATGAAAATAAGAAACGAAAATTAAATTAATTAATAGATTACAAATTTTTCCAAACTTACTCATCTTTTGAGAGAACTGAAATGTTGATTGTACATACGTAGATGTGCACAATGTTGGAAGCTGTTTCTTCAAAGAACGCTAATAGTATAATTCTTTTGTATGTTGTTCACCATTGTTGTATACAATGTCGTATTGGGTAACTCTCTCTGCTGCTTGTTGTTTTATATAGTCCAAGTTGACCCGACATTTTATACAAGTATTATTTAACTCACGGTCTTCTTGACACAATAAACCAAAGTTGGCATTACCGGCGACGTGTTAAAAGCTTTTGAACAATGAGCGGTTTACCGGTCATGCAAAAGTCATCCAGAATAATGAGATATTCTAAGGACTTCCCAGAAAATTTAACATATAGTATGTATATAGTTTTCATTTACATCAATATATCTAAAGATGCGATATTTTAATCAACATCGATACATCCATTTTTAGAAAAACAAAAAATAAACATATATTCTCCATGTAATAGTTCTGCATGGGTCCTGAAAGGTCCTGATCTTGATCTTGAATAACAAGTTTGATATAAGTTTGCCCCCTGATTTGTTCAAATTCACCCATTTTTAAATAAAAAAATGTGCTTTGTAATTTAATACATACAATAGAAACTACCAGTCTCCTATATCGGCAATATTTTCTGTACGTAGCTGTACTGAACTTTATCTAGGTTGCCATGGAAACGTTCGTCTAGGAAGTGCAGACCTTGGCAGGTACAAATTAAAATCGTAAATTTTAACTGACAAGAACTTGAGAACAAATAAAATTAGCATTTGGAGACAGAGAGAAAAAACTTTCCTAATTACTAGGAGGGAGGGAAATTCGGTTGACAAAATGAGGAAGGTACAAAAGCGACGGGGAAGAGTAAGTTTCGTAAAGTTGGCAGTAATCCCCCTTTTTTGTTTAGTGTAATTTGGTTGGATGCCCTTTTTATCGACCTTCAGCAAAACAAAAGGTAGATATTACAGAGAGAAAAATGTCCTCGTTGCAGTTAAAGAGATAAAAGCGTACCTTAGTCATTTTTCTGGACGTTATTAAGGATCTAGTAGAAATGACGTAACGAAGTACCCACTTATTTATTTAGGAGTTACGAAGAGACTTCAAAGTTACCTGACTGGACTTGTTCAAGTGGAACTGTCTGAATCGGCAGACTAAGGTCGTTTCGATAAGTCACTATCTTCTCGCTGCCTGTAAGTTTACAAATTCATTCTACGAGGGCTGTAGGATAAGGAATGTCATAATTTTTTACGATTATAATTTTTTGCACTAAAATTCAATCTTATATTCTGTTAGCTTAATGTGAAACAAACACGCCGTAGTAGTTTCAGTGTTGGTACTCCTGGTTCCCGCCAGTGAGAACCAGGCAAGTTCAGACATGTTCAGTATCGTCTACCGCTGTAATGGAGGTAACACGCGAGGAACAATATGCGGCTTTGAAGTTCTTCTTTCGTCTCAACAAATCTTCAGTTGAGGCCTATGCAATGTTACAGGAGGCCTATGGAGAGTCTGTTCTTCCCTACAGCACAGCTAGAAGGTGGTTTAAAATGTTTAAAGAGGGGAGACAATCAATTACAAAGGAAGGTGGACCCGGTGCTCCAGTTACTGCTCTTATGGAAGAAAACATCAACACTGCTGCTGCCATTGTGAGAGAGGATCGACGAATTATCTTAAGATCACTTTCTGAAATACTGAACATTTCATTGGGTGCCACCCACACGTTGGTGACAGAAACATTACACATGAGACGTGTTTGTGTGCGATGGGTTCCAAGACTGTTGATTCCCGAACAAAAGGACATTCGCATGCAAGTCTGCATGCAGTTAAAGTTGATGTTAGAGGAAGATCCGGAGTTTCTTTCAAACGTAATCACTGCTGATGAAACTTGGCTACATCATTTTGATCATGAGAGCAAACAGCAAAGCTCAGTGTGGAAATCTCCTTCATCACCAACCCCCAAAAAAACAAAAGGGGTTGCTTCTGCTGGGAAAGTTATGGTCATCTCATTCTTTGATATTCATGGAATGGTTTATCAGCATGTTGTACCTGCACACACATCAGTAACTGGACAATACTACAGGGATGTCCTGAAAACATTGCAACTGCATATCACGCGCAAAAGACCACATTTACGTGAAGCAGGCTGGATGCTGCAGCACGATAATGCGCGACTGCATATTGCCAATGTTGTTGCTGAATATCTTGCAAAACTCAACGTGAAGTACATCCCTCACCCTCCCTATAGTCCGGATTTAGCCCCATGTGACTTTTTTCTATTCCCTAACTTGAAGAAACGCCTTCGTGGGAGGCATTATCCATCATCAGAAGCAGTGGTGAAGGCTGCGGAGGCGATTTTGAAGGATCTCTCAAAAAATGTTTTCCAGCATGTCTTTGAAGACTGACAGAAACGCTGGGACAAGTACATCGCATTCAGGAGAGACTATTATGAGAAGTACCATCAAAATTATGAGGATGAGTAAAGGTATGTTGTCAAAAAAAAAAAAAAAGGATCGTTCTTTATTGAACAGTCCTTGTATATAGTATTCGCTTGTTCCAGTAAACATTTGCAGACGTGCGAACGTCAACTGTCTAATCACGAATATACTACAGGCGATGTGATAACATCTACATTAGTACTAATTTAACATCCATGTTAAATACGCAGGTAGTACCTAGTAATGGGGTCGATGTTTTCATGTTGGAATATAAAATTCGGATTGTATAATACTCGAGAATAAGGAACAGCTGACTGACCTGGTGTAATCTATATATATATACTAAATCTATTTCTTGTTACTTTCTAAAAACTACTAGACACAATACCTGCCGAAAGTAAACAGTGAACTCTACCATACGTTCACGAAACATCAACCACAGAGCGATACTACTGTTTACCTAAGAACCCATTCTCGAGCCGGAAGTATAAAACTCGATTAGCAACCATTTATTTCGTTCAAATGGTAATTAACTCTGTACTTGGGGCAGAACATCGTTCCGTCTAGTTGGTATGCATAGCAACCGAAACAGCTGTCGTTTTCTTGTTTCCAATTTAATTTGAAATGCTGATTTTTCCAATACAGTTTACAACACAACGTACGTCCCTCGGGTGCTACCAAATTAAGTGAACTTTTATACTCCCTAGGGATATCTGCTCCAGTAAATACAGGATTGTTGGTTAAAACCCAAGACTAGTTTTGTTTGCTTATTTACCTACCACTAATGTTTCAAACTGTTACAAGTATTTATTCAAGTCTTACTTACAATCAGTAGGTGTACATTTATTGTAGTTTTAACATTTAGTAATGCTACAACTTGTATTCATTCAGTAATTAACAAATATTTTGCTATATGTTCACATTCTACTGACAATACATTCGTCAATGTAGCTTTCTGAAATAGAAACGACTAGCCAACATCGATTGGTATTAGCCAACAGCCGGCCTTGGTCTAAATAACCCTATATTCCACAAAATAGCATTACTAATAATTTTACTATTTTATTATAGCTTAATTAAAAAAAGTAGTAAGCCTTTTAATGATTAGGGTAAATGTTGGATGAAACATTGTATGGTACAGGACTTATTTACACACTCGCGGAAATCAACAAACCGTCCACTCGTCGATAAAATACGTCTTGATTCACTACTACCGTAAATAAATATAATTTTAAATCTTCTATGCACAACCCTTTATGATTGTATTCTATGGAAGGAAAATAATCTAGTGGTATTTATTCTTTATTTCTACTACTAAATGGCTGCGTGTAGCAACTTTGGCAATGACTTGAAAGTTGTATTGTCATGTAAACGAATATATATTACGTACCTAGTTAAAACCTGACGACGGACGAATTCCTTGAACGACTTCCGCTTCTGAATTTTCCGTTGATAATTCCTACGCCACAACAATAGATTTTTGGCGATCAATAATTATACTTTTTCTGTTTCTGTTCACAAATGCAAAGCCTATGCCGCGAAAAATGATGTGGAAGCTCATTTTTCTAAAGCTTCGCAAATCGAGTTTATTGTTTACTGCTTGAAGCACTTTTGCAATTGTTGGTGGCTCGTTTCTTTCAAAGAAGTTATGAACCTTGTGACAAATAACAGGTTTAACAAATTCATCATATTCACCTTCCACAACTAACTTTATTCCTTTTCGATGTTTTCCTGGAGTAGGAAGCTGTCCATTTTCTCACTTCAGCGGCATTGATACTTCGTGCTTATACATCGGTTTATTCTGCTGACAAATTAAGTCTTTCATTGCTAAAGTCGGGTATTTTCCACACAAAAAGCAAAAAACGTTCAATACAATTTGTTTTTTTGCCACTTGTTGACGGTTTCCCTCTGTGATGTATAGATATTGCACAGAAGTAGTCCAGGCCGCGCCATGGCTGAGTAGTTGGACCACTAGGCTCTCACCATGGCGGGCCAGGTTCGATCCGGCAACGGTAAAGTGAGCATCGGATGGCGCTAGGGCGGGTTTTCTCCAGGATCTCCAATTTCCCCCCTCTCATTCCACCGTGCTCCACTTTCACCTCATGTATCATCAGCGTCACCGCCTGCGGTGCCATATATAGTAAAAGCGGGGTGAACACACACACACACACACACACACACACACACACACACACGCACACGGAAGCAGCCATGTTTTCCAAGTTCTTCTATCCATTTCTTCTGCTTTTGAACTGCGCAAGCGCAGCGAGGTACAAGGCTGAACAGCGAATGATGTTGCACATGCGCACGCTTGTTTGTTCACATCGCCACATAAACTAAGGTCGGCGCCGGTATAGTCCCGGAGAGGCGTTGATGACCCTGAGCAGTCGTGGTACCTCTGACGTTACTAGAGGAACCTCGGGCCGAACATTCAAGCCCGTTGTTCGGATTGGGTTAGACTCGAGGGGGCAGTGGTTCCCGATACCCGTGGGAGTTCAAACGTTAAGTCATAGCGGACGGTAAATGAAGTGGGTGAAATGTACTCAAATGTGCCCAGGGTCCATGGAGCTTACAGTTACCCGACATTCGTCTTGAAGAATAAGGGAAAACCCCGGAAAAAACCGTATCCAGGTAACTCACCCTGACCGAGATTCGAACTCGGGACCTCTTGTATGTGAAGCAGACACGCTACCATCTACGCTACCGAGTCGGGCCCGTGGGTGATCGAGTACGTCTCCGGACGAGGTTGAGGGAAGTCATATATTTCCGCCTGCAGAGCTAGTAGGTGTGCTAGATCATCAGGTGGCCCTACCGAGGTTAATCGGTAGCCTTCCCCTTTGGGGTTGGCGCGCGTAAATGCGTATCCACTTCCAACCGTCTTGTGTTTTCGGACCAGATGGGGGGTTTGTTAGTTTCTAGGTGTTACCCTATGGAAAGCCCCACGGAGGCGCCCTCGGGGACAGCTCGGTAATTCCCTGGTTTTGAGAGGGGGTCGTTCTTCACTTTGTGAGGCTGCCCACGTAGGTACCCTCGCCGTTATATATAGTCCCGGAGAACCGCCTCTAGATTAAAGCCAACTATATGATCATATCTAGATTTCATATGCTATAATAATCTATAGCCTATACAAGTGTTACTAAACGTAGTCACCCAATGACTCAATTACTGTCGTACAAGCATGAACAACCATTATCAAGTAGTGTCACCATCTGCGAAAGAAACAAAAAACCTTTGTGGCAAACAAAACAACATCGCTATAATTCAATAAACAGAGTATGTCACGACTTGCTAATTGCAGCAGCGCACACTTTCCCTCACCGCTAGCAATTAAAGGTAAACCTGCACTAACGTGAATAATGGGGGCTGCCAACCGCTGCTAGGGACAAGCAAAAATAACCAGATATTTCAATGATTAATGTACAAACAATTCGCGGTTAGCGCTGAGTGGCTGTGAAACAATTCTACATCAACCACCTGCGTTCACCGTCAAAAGCTAACAATTACGTAACAAATGACGCTATTTTAATTGTCAGCATGTGTACGAGACACGCCTGAGTTCAAGAAAATTATATCTCACCAATAATTCTGATACATATTCACGTTTTGATTGTATTTATATAAATATTCCAAAACTTCCGCTCATTTTGGTGTAACTTTCATAAAAATAACATAATTGTAAATAGTTTAAAGATATTACGGACCATATATACACGGTGTTCATTTTTATCTGTGATTTTACCGCGCAAAATTTGACGTCATGAATAGCATCGCCGATGGAGCGAGTTTATATAAGATTCCCCAGTGCATCGTATATGATGCACTGAGAGCAGCTTTGAGGTCTCCTTTTACCGGCAGGTAAATATACTATTTGAGAGATGGGTCTGCCCGCTTAATATAAAGGTGCGTAATTTCGTCTGCTGCGTAAATACACTAACTGTTTATAAAAAACTATATACTCCAATGCTACAAAGCTAATTATGCAGCCATAAAAGTAGACCATAAAGAATATACGAAATGATAAGTCAGTGAACACTTATTTCACAATGAACATTTGTTTTTCTGTTATAGTAGACATATATGCATATTGTAAACCTGTCACATAAAATAGAAATATTTCAATTTGATCTCAATTCTTTTCTATCACTCACAGTCTCCTCACAATGTAACTTCATTACAAACCAGAAAATTAGCAGAACATGTTCTAGGAATGAAAAATAAATTAGAGTTACAATATGTACAAAGCTTTTATCCAAGTCTAAACAAGAAAATAACTCTAGTACATAGTCTTATGTGTCAATTTTCTTATATTTCATTTCTCTGTTCCCCTTAAACATTGTCTGTATTGTGAGAAGGTATGCTTGAGGCCTTTCTGTCATAACGTTATTTATTACTTCTAGATTGAGACCAGTCACTTTATAGCGTCCAGTGTCTCTCTTTTTGCGAGTAACTGATCCTGTATCTTGGAAATGTTTGATGTACCTATTGGTTTTAAAAGACATAAGGATACTGACATTAATAGACATTTTAATTAAGCGTGAGAATGACAAAAAGTTTATATCGTATACTGATAAAACGTAAGACAAACAAAAGCATGTCAATATGACGTTACCTGGACACTTTTGACAACATTACGCTCCGAGGGACTTGTCTGAATGCCGGATAGCGTTGTATACAGCGTTTAAACTATATTTATATGTCACATCAATTTTAATGTCTGTACGAAAGTAGCATTGAACCATGAAGACGCGGATGTCTGTGTTCATATCCAGGGGAAGCTGCTTGTATTAGTTACCAGAGCAAACATACTAACAGCGCTGTAATTTGCTTGCTGTTCCACAAAAAATACCGCTTCTTCTCCATAGAGGGCACTGTGATATCAAGATAGACTCACCAGTCAACTATGACGTCATTCTTGCTGAATCGGAGGGCGGGAAATAAAAAATAAAAAATGAACACCGTGTACAGCTTTAAATCTGGTAATTTTTGTCTTAACGACGCTTTCAATTACAGGATCCTATTGGTGCTGCCGTCTTCCGGAATTTTATCTCACAGGAATTGTTTTACATGCCAGTAAATCTGTCGCTTTGAAATTCACTTAAAAACCATTGGTCTAGTACCCTGAGACACCTAAACAATAAGCAATAAGGCCCAACAGGAGACACGAACTTATTTGACGCCTGCTCTACAATCAAATCACTTACATTGTTAGAATGTCCTCTCTCAGGCCCTGGGCTTGAAGAAGATAGCACCTATTTAATACTCAGTATGTTGCCTGTTATGTTATTAATAACTGGGATGTCAGAGAGGCAAAATCGAGACAAGTAATGCAAATTATTCATTTCTAGCCGTACACAGGCTAAGGTATTGGATTAATAGAGTAGACATGAAAAATTCAATGCCATAGCCAGGATCTCCTCGCATCCACGCACCTCCTCGTTGCTGTCGAGACGCTCTTACTCATTGAGCTAGCATGGCCAATTTGCCGTCATGATATTAAATTCATCAATCGACTCATATATTTCCCGGTTAAACCACTAGGGGCTCTCGTATTCAAGTTACACCGTTTGTGGCGACTTACTAGTGTAAGAGCGACTGGACAGATGCCAGGAGATCCGTGGTTCAAATCCCGTCCGTGGCATTGAATTTTTCATGTCGACTCTATTAATCCAATACCTTAGCCTGTGTATGGCTAGTGTGAACAAATGAATAATTTCCATATATTAACTTAAATAATTAAGAGTTAAAGGATGAAGTCTGGGACTCAAGTACTTACAATAGTAAGTCGCCACAAACTGTGTATCTCGGATGCGAGAGCCCCTAGTGGTTTACCAGGGAAATATACGAGTCAATTGGAGAATTTAATGTCATGACGGCACGTTGGCCATATTAGCTCAATGGGTTAGAGAGACTGGACGGAAAGCAGTAGATCCGTGCTTCAAATCCCAGCCATGACATTAGATTTTTCGTGTCAACTCTAGCAAAATCAAGAAATGACATTTCTGAACCCAGCTGTGCTCCTCTGTACATGCTGTATTTTTTGTACGGAACTGTACAATCCGTCCAAAAAGGTTAAACTAGTCAACAAAAATGATTGTTTCTTTAGTAAGGTACCTTTTCTGATTTCAATACCCCAAGTGGGGTATCTCCGGGAGGCGAGAAGAGACAGAGAGTGGCCGACTCAAGAAGTCACAACAGTGCAGAGGGCACTGTCCATACAATTTACCAGTCGGAAGGACTCCCTACATCCCACCCGCCATATGCCCGCCTCGGTAGCGTAGCTGGTAGAGTGTGTGCCTCACGTTCAAGAGGTCCCGAATTCGGATCTCGGTCAACGTTCAGTGAGGTCTACCCGAAAGTCCGTAGACTCCGGCCTCTGTTATCCGGGAGTGATAGAAAACTCCGGGGGTCTTTCCTTGGGGCTATACCTTCAGTCTAAAAAGCTCCCCCCCCCCCATCGACAACAACATCAAGACAAGTGGAAGTGGATACGCCACTTACGCGCGTCAGCCACGCAGGGCAGACTACCGAATAACCTTGGTAGGGCCGCCTGGTGATCTAGCACACCTTCTACTAGCTCTGCAGGCTAGTACCCGGGACTTCTTAGGCAACCCTCCACCCCCTCCGGGCAGCCGTAGCCTGGCCGGAGGTACCCAATTCCCCGTGAGTGTCGGGAACACACTGCCCCCTCGAGTCCAACCCAATCCCAACAACTCCCATACGGGAGGGGCTCGGCAGTTCAGCCCGAGGTTCCTCTAGTAACGTCAGATGTACCACGAGTGCTAAAGGTCCGCAGCGCCCGCACCACGGCAGCTGAAGGGGACGAATCCCCTCCCCTATAGGGCGAATCTCGGTCAGGGTGAGTTACCCGGATAAGGTTTTTCCGGAGTTTTCCCTTATCCTGAAAGACGAATGTCGGGTAACTCTAAGCTCCGTGATCCCCGGACTCCCTTGAGCATCATTTCATTCATCGTCCGATATGACTTAACGTTGGAGGACGTACATTGAAAAAAACAAACAAACCACCCGCCATGGCCCGGAGGCCAGGAACCGTCCCACCGAAAACGGAAAGGTTTACAGGAGCATATCATCTTGCCATGCAACGCCTCAGCACCTCTACCCTTAAGCAGACTAGCGAATGAAAGATTTGTGATGATAATGGAGATGAAACAGAGGGACGGGAAATTCAGGGAATGTAATTAACCGACCTGGGAAAACCCTTGAAAAAACCCGTGGTCAGGTAGGTCGACCACGGGGTTCAAACCCCGGACTCCCGAATGCGGGCGACAGATAAAACTACTTAAGACATCCCGCGATGATAAAGCGATAACTACGATATAATCACGTAGAGTCAATCGGATCGTTACATGGAAGCGAGGCGATATGGGATTAGGCAGTCATGGGTTACGCACGACTACGCTCTCTACCCAATTCCCATGTTTCAAGATAAACTAGACAAACCATAAAACAATAATAGAGTAGGCCTTTTAACTGAGGCTCAATTTTAGTGCAACAAATACACTTGCAGGTGACAGCGTTAAGAGATCTTGTAAATAAAACAACTGAAAGTGCACGGACCTCCAGTCAAATGTTTTATTACGTTTCAAAACCCATTATACTCACATCTGAATGTTTTTGTTTACAGATACAAGTACAGCAGCCGTCAGAGAGTTCCAGAATACACATTCAGTCCACCATTTGTAGACGTACCCTTGGAGAATCCTCAAGAACTCCACGAAGAACCTAAACCAGCAGAAACCTCCAAAACACCAAACATTTATGACATATACTCGGCTACTCCAGGAAGCCCCAAGGACGACTCTACTGTGATCTATGACACGCCCGAAGCAGACTTGTCACAGAGTGTCAATACTCAACCATCCAATGACACGTCATCAGAAAACCCAGCTGAGGTTTCAGAAATCGAAGTCAGCCCAAGCAGTTTCGTCAAAGCGAGGTTAGCCTACTCGACGGGGACTTACAAGGTGACAACGTTTGGTAAACGTCGCCGAAACAGGACAACTCAGATATTTAGTGAGAAGCCCAAGTCTGAAGGCGATGACGTCACTCTGACAGACAAGGAGCAAGGGATCTACGGCGTACCTCGGTGTGCTAACGTGGTCAGCGTCGTCGTCAAGAGGGCATCGTCACCTCCACCGACTGGAGTAGTGGCATCGTCCGTGGACGGGGTATCCACTGTCCAGGTGTCTTCTGGAGATATGTCCAGGCGTCCACAGGTGCTTCACGTACAGGACTCGTCAACAATACAGCGCAACCAGGACAAGGTACACATTACTGACTCAGCTATTGTTATGTACTTGATTCATTCATTAGAAATACATGTTTCGAAATTCCCTGAAAAAACATTTTTGAAAAAAATTGCTGTTAAACTAGCCCGTATCTGTTGCGTAGAGGGTAGCGTGCATACGTCACGTCCAAAAGGTCGAGAGTTCTAATCTCGGCCAGGAGGAGTTCCCTGGATAAGGTTTTCCCTTCTCCTGAAAGATGAATGTCTGGTAACTCTAAGCTCTATGTACCCTGTACTCATTTGAACATCATTTCATTCATCGTCCGATATGACTTAAAGTTGGAGGTTTTCTCTTATCCTGAAAGATGAATGTCTGGTAACTCTAAGCTCTATGTACCCTGTACTCATTTGAACATCATTTCATTCATCGTCCGATATGACTTAACGCTGGAGGTTTTCTCTTATCCTGAAAGATGAATGTCTGGTAACTCTAAGCTCTATGTACCCTGTATTCATTTGAACATCATTTCATTCATCGTCCGATATGACTTAACGTTGGAGGTTTTTTCTTATACTGAAAGATCAATGTCTGGTAACTCTAAGCTCTATGTACCCTGTACTCATTTGAACATTTCATTCTTCGTCCGATATGACTTAACGTTGGAGGTTTTCTCTTATCCTGAAAGATGAATGTCTGGTAACTCTAAGCTCTATGTACAATGTACTCATTGAACATTGAACATTCATTCATCGCACAATATGACTTAAAACCTCCAAAGTTGTCATATCTGACGATGAATGAAATGACGTTCATATGAGTAGAGCTTATCAGACATTCATCTTTCAGGATCAGAGAAAACTCCGGAAATTTTATCTTATCAGCCTGTCCGAGATAAACGTGATGAAGATACGCTACTGAGGTGGGCAGTGTTGTAGATGCTGTACTAGGTACTAAATACGATAGTCATGTTTAAGTTATGCAGTCACAGATGCACATTTCGGAGGATTGATCCGCCCTTTATTTGATGTTGCAGGTTGTGATCACAGATGGAGGCTACGCCGTGCCTCGTTCATGCAAGGCTGTCAACCCTAGCCCAATAGACGACGAGCAAAAGATGGCCAGTGTGGTCGAGAAGCGACAGGCCTCCAGCAAAGCAATCCAGACCTCCACCGAAGACAAACCCTCGACGAAACCGATGCTCATCGCCACGCTCCAAACCTCTCCAGCCAGTAGTCCCACAAAGGACGAGAACAAGAACAAAACACCTGCTTTCAGAGCCTTCAGTGCCGACGGCCAGGAGTCGAACCTTACCACGCTACGATCCATCACTAGATCTATCCCGGAGTATCTCAACCACAAAGATTTTGAGGCGAATCCCAGTTTAGGTGCTGCTATAGGAAACAAAGACAGCAAAGTGGCAGTCTTCGATGGTCTTCTCCAGTACCTCCAAGAGTATCGCCATGGACTCCGAGAACTGCTGGTTAATAACAACGTGGTCATCATTGAGCCAGTGAGACAGTCACCGGTTAGACTTGAAGACAGACCAAAGGTTGGTAGTCCTGAAGGAAGCTGTAGAATTACAGGTGCTACAGTCAAGGAAAAGTCAGATGGTCAGAAAGCGTCACCAATACAGGGATGCAACACACTACCGGTGTTAAGGCGACACTTCTTCTACCACCCCATCAAGACAAACAGGGAACTGGTAGACGAGGAGCTCCCAGATCCAGATAAAGTGAAGACAGCTAGGGAAATGTTTGAGCGCACTCTTAAAATACAACCTCCTGCACCCAGAAACATAGACGTCATACAGGAGGAAGAGCAGCCGAAGAAAGCTCCTGTAAAAGTGATCAGCATTCCTAAAGCTATCACTGGCAGAACCTCCTTGGCAGGCAAGAAGAGGGACTTGACCGTTGACACCGTGTTCAGACAGGAGCAGCGGCGATGGACCGACTCTGGTAGCCTCTCCTCGGGAGTCAGCAGTGATCTGAGCTGCTACGACACAGATCTCGAGAGTCCTAGAGGCTGTGACAACCTGGGAAAAGCTGAACGAGGCATCTTCACCAGTTCCTCCGATGACGAGGAAACCGACGAAGGTAATGCTCGATGTAGAGAGCTAGAAGGAGACGAAGGGGGTCATTATGTACCGGCCGAGGTGCTGGAGAAGATCCGTGCTTGTGGCACATCGGTGACGTATTACGGCGGTCGTGTCATCGCTGCTAGCGACGGCAGGAGTCCCATGACACTCGCCATCATGGACGAGATTAAACGTAACGGCAAGAAACATATTCACATGGCGGATCGCAGAGACCAGCTGTTCGG
Organism: Mantis religiosa; assembly: GCA_030765055.1. NCBI lineage: Eukaryota > Metazoa > Arthropoda > Insecta > Mantodea > Mantidae > Mantis > Mantis religiosa. Next base: position 5,243,574 of record JAUKNK010000320.1, on the reverse strand, counting down.
GGTCAAGTTCAGGCTCGTCAAGAGCAACAGCTGCAGCAGTCGATTGGAACTTGCTGGTACTGGGGAAGAAGACGAGGATGACGAGAGACTAAGCGGGACAGAGGCGCCTGCTAGCACTCCAGAGCCTCTAGATACCAACGACAAAACTGTCCTTGAGATGTCCAACAGAGTTATGCCCAGTGTTACACCTGGCAGGTTTGACAACGACAAACCACTGCTGCAGAAGTGCAACACGTTACCCTGCATGAAGTCGAGTGACAACTTACTGAAACCAAACATGATCTGCTCGCCAGAGAAAGTGGAGATGCTGAAACGTGGGAGTAGTGTCATCTTTGGCGAGATGGAGTTCGAAGAATTCGAGGTTCTGGAAGATGGTCACTACAATAACCAAACACAAAACGAAGCGAACCGTAAACAAACTGACGATCAGATACATATGACCACGTGGGCCAGACAGTCACGTGCTCTTGGCGTGGACTTCAGAGACGATATCAATGTGCCGCCTGGTCAAAGTGAAGCGTGAAAATCTATTGTAGACTCTACTCAAGGGTTAGGTAATATTACATGTACATTTAGGCAATAAATATAATCAAAATGTATTTAAAAATTAGTAAAATTTACATCTTTTCTGCATAATTCCAGTTCCTGACTGAACCCTGAACCCAAAACTGAGAAACTTACAAGAAATGTAAAATATTTTACAATACAATAAATATTTGTTGCAACTTTACTTATTTTAAGACAACGCAGATGTAATAAATAAAATAACTTCGCAATTTTCATTTCAGTCACCTCATATTCCTTTTTATCACAATATTACAATGTAAAATGATTATCGCAAACAAACTTCAACAAAGTATCTGAAATTGTTTGAAAAAAATATACTTTATCCGTCACCATAAGAAAAAACACATTATTACGCGATACTTTTGGCCTTTTACTGTTAGATATGAATAATCTTTGTAAAGAGTAGAATTATCTCTACCAGAGTCAATATAGCACTCAAACAGAAGAATAACGTTAACATTTGCGAGACAAAAGCATAACGCCTACTCTAATATAGTGTCAAAGACATTTGACTATCGATTACCTCGTAGAAGGCTTAGTCCGAGTTCAATTGTTTTCGAATTTCTTCAGGTATGAAACTTTTGTCGCCTGAATCATTCATTTTGACATACAGTTCACCATTTGCGTTACATTTTTGCACTTTTTCACTCATCAACTTACCTCAAAAGTTCCATAAATAACTATTGTCCAACACTTACTTGTAATGCTGTACTTAAATTAATTAACCTACTGAAGTAACACTTCAATATTAAGAATGGATAAAATTTCACTTTAACCACTGTATCAATAAAATACAATCAGTAGCTCTACATTTATTGTAGTTATAACATTTAGTAATGAAATGTAGAGCTACAACATGTACTCATTCAGTAATTAACAAATATTTTGCTATATTTACACATTCTACTGACAATACATTCGTCAATGTAGCTTTCTGAAATAGAAACGACTAGCCAACATCGATTGGTATTAGCCAACAGCCGGCCTTGCTCTAAATAACCCTATATTCCACAAAATAACATTACAAAAATTTTACTATTTTATTATAGTTTAATTAAATGTAGTAATTCTTTTTAATGATTAGGGTAAGTGTTTGATAGAACACTGTATGGTACAAGACTTATTTATACACTCACGGAAATTAACAAACCTTCCACTCGTGAATAAAATACGCTTTGGTCCACTACCACCATAAATATTTGGTTCTCGATTTATTGCTTTGGCTGAAGGTCAAAAGGTCCTTTCCCAACCTAGCGAAGATTTTATTTTCCTTTAAGAAAGATTGAAGATTTTAAAGCTACAAAAGTAGCTGTGGTAGAAAAGAAGATAAGCGCTTTACACGTTGGTGGTTTTTCATTTTAAAGATATATCAGTCTATGAAGATCCTTTATAAAAAGTGATGAAATTATAAAATTTCATAATATAATCCGAAATACGTTTTGACTCACAGATAATTTCAAGTAATATAAACACTGAAGAAAACAGTTTTGTGTCAAACATTTGATACTGAATGCGAAAAATGGTTCTAATGCCTCAAAATATGATAAATTCTTCCAATATAAGTAAATTTAAGACTGAAAATGAAAAACTGGAATATAAACACATAAGAAAATGAAAAAAAATGACATTTCTAACTGTTATTACAACTTTAGTCTAGTTTCACAATTGCACTGCTTTAAATATCAAAGAGATGTTAAAGTGATTAAAAATACAATTATACTATAATGGTATTTAAAAAGATAAGACTTTCAAATAATAAAATATTCTGGCATTTATCAAATTAGTTGGTTACATTTGTTTTTGTTCCCCACCGTTAAATACAGAACTAGTGTAACATGGTGGAGGACTCGGCATTGTTAGGGGTTGTCAGGTGTCGGCAATATCAGTATTATCTAAGTAATAATGGATCACACGAAGTATATGGCCATTCTGAACTAAAATAAGCATCCTAGAAGACTGGACGTTTATGATCCAAAGCATACGGCTGCTCTATAACGTTCATACCCCACCCTATTCGTCAGATATTAACCCTATAAAGGATCATGGGAAAACACATAAAGAAAAGGACAATTTCCAAACAAAGAAACACTGAAAACGGTTCTTATCAAGAATGGAACAAAATAACAAACACAGCGACTAACAAACTTGGTCATTTTCTACCAAGAAAATTAGAGGTTATAATTAAATGCTTTTGGTAATAATCTGTACTACTTTTGAAGTGTATGATTACTTTTCGTGCTTCAGAAATGTACAGTTTGGTTTTATTTATAGAAAAGCGACAGTATATTTTTAAATTTTATGTTTTCGTACAGGAAACAAGCTGTGGATTGGAAATTAATTGTTCTTTCACACTAGCCGTGTATAGGACGCACTATGAAAGGGTAGAGTCAGACTGAAAATTCAATGCCATAGCCGGCTTTGAACCACGGATCTTTTGGTCTCCGTCCAGCCACTCTAAACCAAAAACATGGGTCAGTTGGGGAATTTAATGTCATATCGGCACGTTGGCCATAGTAGCTCAGTGGTTTAGAGCGGCTGGACGGAGACCAGAAGATCCGTGGTTCAAATCCGGCTATGACACTGAATTTTTCAGTCTGGCTCTAACCTTTCACAAGCTGTGGACTGTTGGTCCAATCTATGTTGGAATTTCTTTAAATATTTGTTAGAATATCGTGTTTGTGCAGAGATTTAGTGGTGATTGAATACTTCCTGTGCTCACTATATATATTAAAATCTATTTTACAAACATTTACTTTGATTAACATAAATTAGATAGAGGAGTAGGAACAATTTGCCCCCAAGTCATATGAGACATTGGAAACAATTGAAGATCTCCAAGTTGCGGACCGTACGCAGTTTAGACGGGATGACCCTTTACACCTTCAGTTATTTATGTAGATGTGAGTGGATTGAAGAACGTTGGAGGACTACGCCCTAAGGCGCGGTTCGTTCAGCAATTCAAACTTTACGACAAAAAGGGCTAAAAGCTCGCAAGGAATAACAACTGTTTCTGGGTGATAAATCCGCAGGGTGGATTTGCGTTGTTCACTTGTCTGAGAGAGAGTAGTGCAACAAACTGCACTTATCTCTTACCCCCTGGCACTGTACGACTCAGAATGTTCGCTTCTGTTAAAGCTGGAGTGGTCAAGCTGTGGTCCGTGACTCCATACAGTACACGGAGAAAGTTTAAAGTTGGTATTCACTGGCTCTGTCATATATTTGTCGGTTTGATTACGTCTACAGTAAACAATAACGAGTTTCTGCGTGATAAACATATAGCAGGTGGAAAATTCAAACAAGAAATACCTCCGAAATGACATTCTACACAAAAATTTACTTCAATATACGTAAACTATGTGGTAATACAATTTTTGTGTTATGTATTACTCAATTATGAGAAAGTGTCAACAGTATGAGTGCTGTACAATAAAGAACGATAATTTTTAAAGTCATAGTTTTTCGCACTAAAATTCAATCTTATTGTGTTCTGTTAGCCGTAGTAGTTTCATTGTTGGTACTCCTGGTTCCCGCCTGTGAGAACCAGGCAAGTTCAGACATGTTCAGTATGGCCTACCGCTGCAATGGAGGTAACACTCGAGAAACAATATGCACCTTTGAAATTCTGCTTTCGTCTCAACAAATCTTCAGTTGAGGCGTATACAATGTTACAGGAGGCTATGGAGAGTCTGTTCTTCCCTACAGCACAGCTCGAAGGTGGTTTAAAATGTTAAAAGAGGGGAGACAATCAATTTCAAAGGAAGGTGAACCCGGTGCTCCAGTTACTGCTCTTACGGAAGAAAACCTCAACACTGCTGCTGCCATTGTGAGAGAGGATCGACGAATTACCTTAAGATCACTTTCTGAAATACTGAACATTTCATTGAGTGCCACCCACACGTTGGTGGCAGAAACATTACACATGAGACCTGTTTGTGCGCGATGGGTTCCAAGACTGTTGATTCCCGAACAAAAGAACATTCGCATGCAGGTCTGCATGCAGTTAAAGTTGATGTTAGAGGAAGATCCGGAGTTTGATTTAATTTAGTTTATAACATGCCTGACCTTCAGATAAACTATGAGTTGAAGTTTTATGTATTTTATCATAGTACAGAGCTAAAATGTGACCAATTGTGTAATTAAAGCAGTCAACATTAATATTACAACATCCAAGATGTAAGTTGTACATATTATTAATACCCGATAAGTTTCCTGTCGCGCAGAAATCAGCGCGGTGACGTCACACGCTAACCTGCCTTTCGTTCGGGAGCACATTTAGCGGTGAGAGCTGACGGATCTGACGTCACACCACCACTACCTGTCTTCCCCTAGACTAGTTGGTCGATGACATAAATTTCAGGAACGCCTTAGTGACGCAACAAGACATTTCTGGGTGTTTCTTTCCCCCGCCCTACGAATCTCCTCCTCGGCGAGCATACTAGCAAATGTTGGTTAGTTTGTAATTTGTGTGAAAACTGCGGATTGCTCAGTATGTTCTATGGACAACTAATAAGAGAAGTTGGAGATTTGTGTTTGATATTTAGTGGGTGACATGTTCATTAGACTGCTATGCAACAAAGAAAGAGCTAGCAGTGAAAACTGAATAGCTAAAGTATCTAAGCAATAAATGTGTAGAAGAAAACTAATAAATCACAAACACTAAGGGAATCTAGCAATGAATGAGACAGAAATATCGATGTTTCTCTTAATATGATGACTACTGCTGCTTACTGGTTATGTCTGAGCGCTCGAGGAGGCTTGGTGAAGCATTTGTAACGGCAAGAAGAGCGTAAATGATAGGGACCCCGTCGTAAGTAGGATATAGTCGCCCTTAGGAGTTCTTCCCCACATCCTTCCCTCCTAGGCGTGGTAGCAACGACACAAAAAGCTGACAGACCCACGTACAGCCCTCTCCAACTCGCTACGGCAGACGGTGAAGTTACCTCTGTTACCTAGTTTAAAATCAACCCGTGTAACTTCTTCCTGATTAATGCTCGCCTTCCTTATTCGAAGCGAAGCGTTTTCAATTCCCTTTCAGAACACGAAAAGCGTTTCCCATCAGTAAAGCGACCGGCGCTCCCTTTTTACAGACAGATGGCAGCATTACTTTTATCTACAGAATGGGCGTCATGAACACGTTTACGGCGTTCGCGCGCATAAAGGAAAAAGATTTGCACAGTAAATTGCTTGCTTTCAACAAAACACTGCCGTTCGCTCAAACAACCGCCTAACGATAAGCATTCGTCAATGTTAACTTAGCCTTTCATTTCACGTTATTCTCCCTCTACCAAGTACTTAGTAGCTAGAAAATACGTTTATACGCTACCAAAAGAAACTATACACAAATTTCCGTAGAAATGCTTGCATAGCGGTCACCAAGTACCTTATCTTACGTTGCTTTATATTCAGCAGATCTCGACATGTGATTTTTCGTGTAATCTTAGTACAGAAGTGTTCTATGGAACGCAATAATACCAACATAACCGATACAGTTAATAGTTAGTAAACTTATTTATGTCGCTGTTACTTGAGTGATAGGATGTATTGTTAATTTATACAATTATCAACAAAATATGAAAACATCTACCTATGTAACATTGGTAACCTTGAGATTGTTAGCATATCTGATTCAAATTTATACAGTAGACACAAATAATGGGGTACACACGAAATTTTATTAGATTGTCTTCATCAATGCTGAATTTGTTGTTTAAACAATTATTTAACAAGAAGTGCTTGACAGTTTTAATGTTTATTCCAAAAAGGATAACAATACAGTGTACCTTTTAGTTTGGCAGAACAAAGAAATAATTGTGACTTTGTGGCTTCCTGAAATCAAAAGTCCAGGTTACAAACACAAAACATTGCCTTTATTTCCGTAGAAATATGCTTCGTACACATACACAATACAACATACAAGGTCAACAAACACAGCTGTTTACTCGCACGCGTTCAATTACCGACTAACTCACTTTGCTCGCTCGTGCTGGCTGGTTGTATACAGCCAGAAGGTTTTTGCTGTGTGTCTGCCCATTAAGGGTTTTACCGCAGGTAGGATTCGAATTGAATTTTGTAGGATGAAGGTGATGTAGGTTTTGTGATTGGGAGTTAATTTAGAGGTTACCGAAGTACCTTCGGGTTGAAGGGGAGGATGCAGTACTTAAAACCCAAATCTTTTTTTTTCAGTTGGGGAGAAATTGAGATGCCAAACAGCTTGGAAGAATTATGAGGAGCTCAGCTTTAGCTGCTGATAGGTTTAGCTCCTGTGTTATCTAGGGTGCCCGCATGCCATACGGGAGACCCGGTGCAGTCTAGATCGGCGTCTAGTGGGGTCATAATCTCCCAATGATCTAACAAGGGCGCTTCTGTGTGATGGTAAACTTGCGTATAATTTTGAAGCCCGGCACCTAATTTCATCCTCCACGTATGGAAGACCCGATGCTTCGTGGAGCAACCTGGTAGGGAAATAACGTTCCATAGAATATATAGACCGTAGTCCTCTATTCTGTGCACGTTGAAACCATGCTAAACAGCTGTCTGCTGCCATGCCCCAGATCTCGCAGGCATATAGCATCACCGGGATTACCAGCGCTCGGAAGAGGTACAACTTCATGCCGACTGACATCGAGGTCGACCCCAGCATTGGGTACAGGGAAGCAATTGCTCCCTGTTCCTCCGCCGAAAGGTCCCTGATGTGTCGGCGAAAAGTTAGATCCCTGTCCAAGTTTACTCCTAGGTACTGGACAGAGTTAGACCACTCTATCCTTCGACCTCGGTAGCTGAAATTGGGGCAGTCTGTGGGGGTGTGGCGCTTTGTAAAAAGTATGGCGTGGCTTTTGTCCGGATTTACGGACATCTGCCAACGCTGGCACCACTGTTGTGTTAGGCGGAGATGTCTTTGAATGGGGTTGAAGGCTCTGAGGATGTGTTGTCCTTGCAGAACAGAAACACGTCGTCAGCGTATTGTGCCATTACGACTCGTGGTTCCGTGGGGAAATCTGCCATAAAGATGTTGAAAAGAGTGGGGGATAGCACAGAGCCTTCAAGGACTCCGCCTCTAACTGACTTTGGCCGGCGGGCTGCCTTTTTATAGTTTACTAACATTCCAGAAATTTCTCAAACAATCGAGACTCGGCTGGAACAAAGGCGAACTCCCGAGAAATCCGTCTCCTCCCCCCAGCCGTTTCGGCGACCTTTTATCTACACACTGCACTGCGCATCCCTTTGAATGCCTTGCCGCCTTGATCAACAATGGCCTGGCGAATGAATGAATGAATGTGTAGTGTTTAACGCCCGCTTTTACTACATATGGCACCGCAGGCGATGACACTGATGATATATGAGATGAAGATGGAGCACCGGTGGAATGAGATAGCGGGGGAAACCGGAGGTCCCGGAGAAAACCCGCCCCAGCGCCGTGTTGTCCACCACAAATCTCACTTTGCGGTCGCCTGGGATCGAATTCGGGCCGCCTTGGCGAGAGCCAAGCGGTCTAACCACTGAGCCACGGCGTGTGGCCTGGCGATAATATATTAATCTTGTAAATACAGCATTTTAGGTTATGTGAGGTTCACAACTGAATATAACAAGGAATATCTACACAAACTAAACATTTAAGAAAAATCACTTTCGACATTTGATTTTGTCTTTAAAGTTTGAAGAAAACAATAAAAATTGAAGCTTGGGAGGCATTTGTCAGCTCTAAAAGTGTAATGAAACTAGGAAACGAGAAAACCAGTTTCAAAGCGCTGCTTGTGAACTTGCGTGTGACGCCATATTTAGGGACAAATGATTGATAACGGATGCACATTAAGAAAGTTCAAGGTTCGAAGGCACAGAGTACAAATACAAAAAATTTTAAAGAGTTATCGAAAGAAAACATTTCATCTACGCAGAATGCGATGTATATGCGTGAGATGGATTTAATTTCTCTCCTTACCTATAATTGTATTACTTGGTGATAATGCAGTTTACTTGGCCACGTCGTCTGCACTTACCTGCAACAAAACAAAAGAAAGTGTTAATGCTCGCTGTACACAAATATAAAAACATCTGATGTAGTATAGCTACATGACTTGATCTACTCTTGTACAAAATATTCTTACAAACACTTATTTCTCCAAAATGTGTTACTGGCTTTTTGACTGTGGTCTATTAGCTGAAATAGTATTTGACTATATACAGGATGTTACAAAAAGGTACGGCCAAACTTTCAGGAAACATTCCTCACACACAAAGAAAGAAAATATGTTATGTGGACATGTGACCGGAAACGCTAAATTTCCATGTTAGAGCTCATTTTAGTATTTCTCTTAAAATGTAAATTGAAATCATTCGTGCAGACAATTGTCAAAATACCCCATTGTGGTTCATGCACGATGGAGCTCCTGCACACTTCAGTCGAAGTGTTCGTACGCTTCTCAACAACAGATTCGGTGACCAATAGATTGGTAGAGGCGGACCAATTCCATGGCCTCCACGCTCTCCTGACCTCAACCCTCTTGACTTTCATTTATGGGGGCATTTGAAAGCTCTTGTCTACACAACCCAGGTACCAAATGTAGAGACTCTTCGTGCTCGTATTGTGGACGGCTGTTCTCCAGGGCTGCATCAGCGCATCAGGGATTCCATGCGACGAAGGATGGATGCATGTAACCTAGCTAACGGAGGACATTTTGAACATTTCCTGTAATAAAGTGTTTGAAGTCACGCTGGTACGTTCTGTTGTCGCGTGTTTCCATTCCATGATTAATGTGATTTGAAGAGAAGTAACGTGGAAATTAAGCGTTTCCGGACACATGTCCGCATAACATATTTTCTTTCTTTGTGTGTGAGGAATGTTTCCTGAAAGTTTGGCCGTACCTTTTTGTAAAATCCTGTATATGTGAATAGGTGAAAGTCCTCTTCATTCAGGATTACCTTTGTATAACTAATAAACTGTAACAGACAGACTAAAACACACCACACAAAAAACTAGATATCGGAAGACACTAATTTATGTTAAATACATTTTTGTTTGCACCTGGACATTTCCGGGAGATACTTTATCATTGGTTTAACTTTCAAATTTTATACTTTTTTTTTCAAATACAACGTCGTCATTCATTTGTTTGATGATGGCCATGCAAAGAGAATTGAAGTTCAATGATACAACTTAACGACCAGCTGTTTAAAACATTTGACTGTCACCTAAAGTTTACTTTATTTCCTTGTACTTACAATAAGATAATGTTCATCATGGTAAATAGACGAATAAGCGTTTTTAAGAATAATTTTGTACAAAAGTCATAAGTATCTAAGATTAGATTTTCTAAATTAATAACATAAAAGGCTGTTTTCCTTAATTTTCGCAAACTAAATATATATTCCAAAGATATTATTTTTTTGTAATTTACGTCCTCCAACGTTAAGTCATATGGGACGATGAATGGAATGGGTGAAATGATGCTCAAATTAGCCCAGGGTACATAGAGCTTAGAGTTACCTGACATTCGTCTTTCAGGATAAGAGAAAACCTCTAACGTTAAGTCATATCAGACGATGAATGAAATGATGTTCAAATGAGTACAGGGTACATAGAGCTTAGAGTTACAAGACATTCATCTTTCAGGATAAGAGAAAACCTCTAACGTTAACTCATATGGGACGATGAATGGAATGGGTGAAATAATGCTCAAATTAGCCCAGGGTCCATAGAGCTTAGAGTTACCTGACATTCGTCTTTCAGGATAAGGGAAACCCCCGGAAAAAACCTTTTCCAGGTAACTCACCCTGACCGAGATTCGAACTCGGGACCTCATGAAAGTGAGGCAGATGCGCTACCATTTACGCTAACAAGGCGGGCCAAAAGATATTAACTCGGTAGTCTGGGAGTGCGGGATCTACATATTCACATCTCTATTTCGATGTACAGTGTGTGCAAATTAAAGACCGCCCGCCTCGGTAGCGTAGATGGTAGCGCGTCTGCCTCACGTTCAAGAGGTCCGGAGTTCGAATCTCGGTCAGGGTGAGCTACCTGGATAAGGGTTCCGGGGTTTTCCCTTATCATTCAAGACGAATGTCGGGAAACTGTAAGCTCCATGGACCCTGGACTCGTTTGAGCATCATTTCACCCAATTCATTCATCGTCCGATATGATTTAACGTTGAAGGACGTAAATTATAAAAAAAAATCAAAGACTACTGATAAAGAAATGGAATTGCTGGACATCCCTGAAAGCTACTTGCGGCCAGCTTGCAGTAAAATGTATAGAAACGCATGACGAATTTATGTTTAAAAATGGCAAACCTTTTATTCCTACTGTGGAGTAGAAGTAATTTGCCACAATAGCTGCATTCACGCCAACAGTTGAGTGTTATTAAGTTGAGCCAAGATCTCGTGAACATTACAGACAGAACACCATTGTGTAACGACAGCATCAATATTGAGCAACCTGCATATGAACCATAATAATTAGTTGGTTACGAACACTCCCCACAACGCAACCTTGGCCTTCAGGATAACCTCGTCCCACCACGTGATGACTGAACCCATAGAGAAGATGACAGGGAGGCGAGAGGACCTACCGTGGACTCCGAACCACGTTGTGCATAGGGAACACTTCACATTTGCTAGACAGAGGTGAAGGCGTGGATAGGGACGACTTAAAATCGACACCCCAGAGCCGGGAATCGAACTCGGGACCTTTTGCATGGGAGCCGCGAACGGAACCCGGAACACTGCATCCTGCACAACAATAATAGGTTTGCCAATTTCAAGAAACTAAAGCTTTACGACTTTATCTAAATATTAATGTCTCTCAATTTCTTCTCGGGCAGCAAGTCAGGTGAAAAGACGATTAGAAATCGATATTCTGGGAGTGTACATCTCTCCCATCATCAGGATATTCGTTAAATGTTATAACCACTGGATATAACACAAATATAAACAAAGACAAAACACTATCAAAATTCGCATTACTGAACAAAAGACTGTTTTCAGTAAATTAAATGCCAAGTCAGGAGATGACGTGAGTATAGAAATTGTGTAAAAGAAACTAACTACTTAAGGGTATGTATGACTGAAATTTCATGAAAATCGTGAAAATAACGACTTTTTTATTTTAATTCTATAAAATAATTTAGACATTCCCGAATGTGAAAAATGCATAATTTGCCTCCGAACGCCATTTTTAAACGCTTATTTAAATGTCGGTGGCCTTTAAACTCTGTCAGAGTCACGCCCTCTTTTGCCTACATCCACATTCTTTGTCTGTTTTCCGTTCTTAAATTTTCAATTCAAGAAAAGAAAAATAAGGCTTTCAGACAATATAGTTCCTAAAATGTTGCCAATATATCAGAGGCTGGCTTCTACAACATTACTAGAGAGGTGCAAAACAGGAAAAACACAGAATGCCAATGAATCTTTGCATCATGTCATATGGAATAAGTGCCCAAAGGAAGTTTCCATATCAAAACAAAAATTGGATCTTGCTGTTATTAAAAGCATCAGTGAGTTTAACATGGATAGTCTTAAGTCATTGGAGCTGCAGCGAAATATCAGAGGTGAAAGTGTAGTAGACTCAGCAAGGAAAACTTCAGTGCAGCGAGATCAGACTCGTATCCTGCAAAGCAAGAAGCGAAGTTGTGTAGAAGAAAAGCAACATCTAAAGAAGAAAAAGGTGGAAAAAGCAGCAACAGAGGAGAGGGAAAAGAAACCTGAGGGTCCAACCTATCAGCCTGGTGGATTTCAATGTGAGTTATGCAATCAAATCTTTAATCGCTGTTTTCTCAATGTTCATATTTTCACCATTTTTCTTCCTGTAAAATGCTCCTTGCGATGCAGTTTTTGTACTACATTCATGAAATTTCCTACACAGGTTCAGAATATCACGAGGAATGGAAATTGCCCTAGGTTTTATCGTGAATCTATATAAGCATATATTTTTAATTTTCAAACACAAAACTTACAGTTTTTTAGACAAAAAAAGAGTATTTGTAAATTAAAAAATTTTTGTGACCTAAACTAAAGGAGACACAGAAAAACCCAGAGCAATTTCAAAAAGTATGTGTATTATGAACATAGGGTTAAAATATTAGACCAAAATTCAAAATATTTTGTCGCAAGGGACTTTTTTAGTGACGTGACAAAAAACGTACAAAATTTATCATAATTTCTAAACTTCTGGAGAAAAATGGTTTAAATTTAGGTTGTTACATGCTTACATTATACTACACCTATGGTGTATATTTGAAAAAGCTAGCATTATTAGGTCAGAATTTGAAAATTTCAGTCATACATACCCTTAACTTGATTATCAAGCTGTATAGATCTTGGCTTGCTCTGTAGATGTGGTTACCGAGGAAGTCATTGAAAAAGTCCCGAAACGTCTATTTCTAATCGTCTTTTCACCTGACTTGCAGCCCGAGCAGAAATTGATCATATTCCTAGCCAGGAAAGCTTCAGGTCTTATTAATGTCTGTGCTTATTCTGATTCACAGAGACATCTATCAGCGCATTGTTGAGTTGAGACACAAGCTTGACAAAGTGAGAAAGTAAGTAATCCGCTGACAGATGTTTCAGTGACTGTAACGATCAACTTCCGCAGAATGTCTACCGCATTTGCATAAGGCCAAACGGGTTGTCATATCTTGATGCTGCAGGCGCGGCCGTCTCTAAGGAGAGAATACTGACTGCCGCGGCCAAAGCAGCTCAACTATTGCAACCTCTTTGGATATTATTGTTACTTGGAACGCAGAGTAACAACCTTTACACGCTGATTGTTGCATATATGTTATTACTTTGTATACTACGGACTTACACCAAACAGGTGTAGGCTAAATTGTGGAAACGTAGAGACTGAAAAATTCAATGCCATAGCCGGGATTTGAACCACAGATCTTCTGGTTTCCGTTCAGCCGCACTACCATTGTGCTACTATGGCCAACGTGCCGATATGACATTAAATTCTCCAACTACGTTTCCACAATTTAGCCTACACACGGCCAGTGTGAAAGAATAATTAATTTCCATTAATTAACCTAATAGTGGTTTACTATAAAGCCCGGGCCTTAAAGTACTTACATGTAGTAAGTCGCCATTAAGGTAGTTGTCTCATGTGTTTATGAGAACTCCTAAGTGGTTTACCGGGAAAATACGAGTCAGTTGGAGAATTTAATGTCATATCGGCACGTTGGCCATGGTAGCACAATGGTAGTGCGGCTGGACGGAAACCAGAAGATCCGTGGTTCAAATCTCGGCTATGGCATTGAATTTTTCAGTCTGGCTCTACGTTTCCAAAGCAGGGATAATTTTATATGATACAAAATCAAACACTTTTTAAACCAGCTTTCACTTGGCTTATGCCAGTACGTCTCAACCTTTTTGCAATGGATACCATTCTTGTTATTTATTAAATACATATACATTAAAAATAAACTTTCAACATGCATCAAAGTTTTATTGGTAATGATTTGTCATTGGAACAGTTAGATACTGCTTACAGAGCTACAGAAGCATTATCAGGATAATTTGTCATTCAGATAATCTTTTACAGAATAAAAAGTTTCTGAGAAAAGGTACTCTCTAATACCTTTTTTAAAAGCACCGAAATTATCAACTTTTTCTTTAAGAACATTAGTAAGTGCGCCAAATATTTTGATAGTTTCATAATGCACACCTTTCTGGAAGCAAGAAAGTTTAGCACTGGGATAATGGATATTATACTTTTGTCTAGTGTTTATTTTGTGAATTACATTATTTGTTGCAAATAAGGCACGATTGCATACAAATAATTTTAGGATCGAGAATATATACATGCAAGGAAGTGTTAATATCTTCAATCTTGTAAAAAGATCTTTACAGGAGCATCTGTTGTGGGTGTTAGTGATGATTCTTATAACCCTCTTTTGCATAAGAAATATTCTTTTACTTTCTACTGAGTTGCCCCAAAATAATATTCCGTATTCCATGATAGAGTTAAAGTATGCATAATACACTAATTTAAGTGTGTCAATAGAACTCACATTAACCAGCTCTCGGATAGCATAACAGGCAGAGCTAAGTTTAGGTAAGATATAATTTATGTGAGCTTTCCAATCTAAACATCTGTCCACTCGAAGGCCCAGAAATTTTATGCTGTCAATTTCTTCTAATAACATATCATTAATCCCGGTTTATATTTCAGTATGTGATGTACGACAGGTTATAAATTTGGCCACTTTTGTTTTGTCTAGATTCACAGATAATTTGTTCGCTTTAAACCAGCATGACATACAGTTCAAAACATAATTAATTTTAATTATACACTCGTTTACATTTGTACTGGTCACCAGGACAAGAGTGTCATGAGCGAAAAGAACTGTACTTGCAATGTCCTTTATATAAAGTGAGAGATCATTTATATAGATCAGAAATAATAAAGGCCCTAACACAGAACCTTGGGGTAATCCATGAGTTACTACTTTCCAATTCGAAGGTTGTTTTTCATAACCAATATCACTGACGGCTATTTGCCTTTTTTTCATACGAAATTATAAATTAGGTAATTTAGTCGAAAAAATAGAACCCTTACTAAAAAATAATTCCTTGTAAAAGGTACTTTCAAAAAAATTGGGAAAACTTCATTCATAAACCTTTTGTTCTGCAGCCATACAAAAATTCACAGAGACATTCATTGGATTCAGAGACTTTTAAAATCTATATTTCCGGTGAAAGTTTAGGATCTGATTGTTGGTTGGAATGTGCATTAAATACAAACTACTAATACATTTAAGGGCATATCAGTAGGTTTAAAACACACAGCAGCATTTTCATGTCATCGATCTGTAATAAACCAATAAACCGTTTGCTTTAACAGGCGTGCCAACTAACCAAATGTGCTGTTTCGTATGCATTGGCAAGCGACTATGTTGTAGCAGCGGGCCGTGCATAAAGTGAAACAAAAGCTATCAACACAACTGTATTGTATGGAAATTAGCCGCTATTAGTTATGCTGGAATAAATCTTAATATTTCATGTGATGTCACATTTGTTACCATCAACGGTAGTAATAAAATTAATTCAAGTTTATCATCCAAAGCTTGGTTCACTATCAACATGATTGAAGCCGCGAGAGTGAGTAAACAGCGGTCGATCACCCGTTCGTACAGATTGTCAATTGTTTCACAGAGCGTTCTTCGGTCGTAATTTAATAATATTGGTATTAACTTAGTAACGGCCTTTTAACCATTTAATAACCTTATAACCTTTTTCTTCATTTTATAAATGTTATATAATAATTGCAATTGTTTAAATAATTAATTTTCAGTATTATAAGTGTATCCATTAATTATGTTATGTATATTTATGTACGCGGGCTGTTCAATAAAGAATAATCATAATTTTTTACGGTCATAATTTTTCGCACCAAGCTTCAATCTCATATATTGTGTTAGCTTAATGTGAAACACACACGCCGTAGTAGTTTCATTGTTGGTACTCCTGGTTCCCGCCTGTGAGAACTAGGCAAGTTCAGACATGTTCAGTATCGCCTACCGCTCCAATGGAGGTAACACGCGAGGAACAACATAAGGCTTTGAAATTCTGCTTTTGTCTCAACAAACCTTCAGTTGAGGCCTATACAATGTTACAGGAGGCCTATGGAGAGTCTGTTCTTCCCTACAGCACAGCTCGAAGGTGGTTTAAAAAGTTTAAAGAGGAGAGACAATCAATTTCAAAGGAAGGTGGACCCGGTGCTCCAGTTACTGCTCTTACGGAAGAAAACATCAACACTGTTGCTGCCATTGTGAGAGAGGATCGACGAATTACCTTAAGATCACTTTCTGAAATACTGAATATTTCATTGGGTGCCACCCACACATTGGTGACAGAAACATTACACATGAGACGTGTTTGTGTGCGTTGCGTTCCAAGACTGTTGATTCCCAAACAAAAGGACATTCGCTGGTAGGTCTGCATGCAGTTAAAGTTGATGTTAGAGAAAGATCCGGAGTTTCTTTCAAACGTAATCACTGCTGATGAAACTTGGCTACTACATTTTGATCCTGAGAGCAAACAGCAAAGCTCAGTGTGGAAATCTCCTTCATCGTCAACCCCCAAAAAAGCCAAAGTGGTTGCTTCTGCTGGGAAAGTTATGTTCATCTCATTCTTTGATATTCATGGAATGGTTTATCAGCATGTTGTACCTGCACACACATCAGTAACTGGACAATACTACAGGGATGTCCTGAAAACATTGCAAGTCCATATCAGGCGCAAAAGACCACATTTCCGTGAAGCAGGCTGGATGCTGCACCACGATAATGCGCGGCCGCATATTGCCAATGTTGTTGCTGAATATCTTGCAAAAATCAACGTGAAGTGCAACCCTCACCCTCCCTATAGTCCGGATTTAGCCACATGTGACTTTTTTTTATTCCCTAACTTGAAGAAACGCCTTCGTGGGAGGCATTATCCATCATCAGAAGCAGTGGTGAAGGCTGCGGAGGCGATTATGAAGGATCTCTCAAAAGATGGTTTCCAGCATGTCTTTGAAGACTGGCAGAAACGCAGGGACAAGTACATCGCATTCAGGGGAGACTATTTTGAGAAGGACCGTCAAAATTATGACGATGAGTAAAGGTACGTTGGCAAAAAAAAAAAAAAAAAAAATTGTGATCATTATTTATTGAACAACCCTAGTAGTGTGAATAAATATTACAAAGCTGCCACATCAGCCCTAGTTTAAGAAATTTGAGATTAGAGATACTATACACATTTTGTTTTATTTTATTTGTTTGTGTGAGTGATGGATGTGCCTGTCTAGAGGTTTTTACTTGACGACGATTAGGAACTGCTCATTTGTTTCCGCAAGAGACTGGAAACATTAAAGACCCCAATATTACAGCACCTACTTTCTTTATAGTTTTATAATACAGCGTAAGTTTCTACAAAATATAAACAGTATCGTTTGTTATGTCTCAAATTAATATTGCAGTAGAAACAGATTTAGCTCCTTTTCATAGTAATTTCATTTTTCATGATTTATTACTTTATTAGGAAATTTAGTCATTCGATCGGAATTATCCGGATAGCTGTAATTCTGTGTTTTATTGAACATCATTTTTATCTGAGCCAGCTTTATCCGGATACTTCAGTATCTCCGCCGTTCATTCCCCCAGTTACTTCATCATCACCTTGCCTGCTTTTGTAGCAGAGGTAAAAGCGTGTCCGCCTCACGTCCTAGAAATAATCAGTTCGTATCTCAGTCAGGGTGAATTATCTACACATAGTTTTTCCATGGTTTTCTCTCATCCTGAAAGATGCATGTATGGTAACTCTAAGCTCTATGTACCCTGTACTCATTTGAACATCATTTCATTCATCGTCCGATATGACTTAACGTTGGAGGTTTTCTCTTATCCTGAAAGATGAATGTCTGGTAACTCAAAGCTCTATGTACCCTGTACTCATTTGAACATCATTTCATTCATCGTCCGATATGACTTAACGTTGGAGGTTTTCTCTTCTCCTGAAAGATGAATGCCTGGTAACTCTAAGCTCTATGTACCCTGTACTCATTTGAACATCATTACATTCATCGTCCGATATGACTTAACGTTGGAGGTTTTCTCTTATCCTGAAAGATGAATGTCTGGTAACTCTAAGCTCTATGTACCTGTACTCATTTGAACATCATTTCATTCATCGTCCGATATGACTTAACGTTGGAGGATTTCTCTTATCCTGAAAGATGAATGTCTGCTAACTCTAAGCTCTATGTACCCTGTACTTGTTTGAACATAATTTCATTCATCGTCCGATATGACTTAACGTTGGAGGTTTTCTCTTATCCTGAAAGATGAATGTCTGGTAACTCTAAGCTCTATGTACCCTGTACTCATTTGAACATCATTTCATTCATCGTCCGATATGACAACGTTGGAGGTTTTCTCTTATCCTGTAAGATGAATGTCTGGTAGCTCTAAGCTCTATGTACCCTGTACTCATTTGAACATCATTTCATTCATCGTCCGATATGACTTAACGTTGGAGGTCTTCTCTTATCCTGAAAGATGAATGTCTCGTAACTCTAAGCTCTATGTACCCTGTACTCATTTAAACATCATTTCATTCATCGTCCGATATGACTTAACGTTGGAGGTTTTCTCTTATCCTGAAAGATGAATGTCTGGTAACTCTAAGCTCTATGTACCCTGTACTCATTTGAACATCATTTCATTCATCGTCCGATATGACTTAAGGTTGGAGGTTTTCTCTTATCCTGAAAGATGAATGTCTGGTAACTCTAAGCTCTATGTACCCTGTACTCATTTGAACATCATTTCATTCATCGTCGGATATGACTTAACTTTGGAGGTTTTCTTTTATCCTAAAAGATGGATGTCTGATAACTCTAAACTCTATGTACTCTGTACTCATTTGAACATCATTTCATTCATCGTCGGATATGACTTAACTTTGGAGGTTTTCTTTTATCCTAAAAGATGAATGTCTGATAACTCTAAGCTCTATGTACCGTGAACTCATTTGAACATCATTTCATTCATCGTCGGATATGATTTAACTTTGGTGGTTTTCTTTTATCCTAAAAGATGAATGTCTGATAACTCTAAGCTCTATGTACCGTGAACTCATTTGAACATCATTTCATTCATCGTCGGATATGACTTAACTTTGGAGGTTTTCTTTTATCCTAAAAGATGAATGTCTGGTAACTCTAAACTCTATGTACCGTGAACTCATTTGAACATCATTTCATTCATCGTCGGATATGACTTAACTTTGGAGGTTTTCTTTTATCCTAAAAGATGAATGTCTGATAACTCTAAACTCTATGTACCGTGAACTCATTTGAACATCATTTCATTCATCGTCGGATATGACTTAACTTTGGAGGTTTTCTTTTATCCTAAAAGATGAATGTCTGGTAACTCTAAGCTCTATGTACCCTGTACTCATTTGAACATCATTTCATTCATCGTCGGATATGACTTAACGTTGGAGGTTTTCTCTTATCCTGAAAGATGAATGTCTGGTAGCTCTAACCTCTATGTACCCTGTACTCATTTGAACATCATTTCATTCATCGTCCGATATGACTTAACGTTGGAGGTTTTCTCTTATCCTAAAAGATGAATGTCTGGTAGCTCTAACCTCTATGTACCCTGTACTCATTTGAACATCATTTCATTCATCGTCCGATATGACTTAACTTTGGAGGTTTTCTCTTATCCTAAAAGATGAATGTCTGGTAGCTCTAAACTCTATGTACCCTGTACTCATTTGAACATCATTTCATTCATCGTCCGATATGACTTAACGTTGGAGGTTTTCTCTTACCCTGAAAGATGAATGTCTTTTAACTCTAAGCTGTATGTACCCTGTACTCATTTGAACATCATTTCATTCATCGTCCGATATGACTTAACGTTGGAGATTTGCTCTTATCCTGAAAGGTGAATGTCTTGTAACTCTAAGCTCTATGTACCCTGTACTCATTTGAACATCATTTCATTCATCGTCCGATATGACTTAACGTTGGAGGTTTTCTCTTATCCTGAAAGATGAATGTCTGGTAACTCTTAGCTCTATGTACCCTGTACTCATTTGAACATCATTTCATTCATCGTCCGATATGACTTAAGGTTGGAGGTTTTCTCTTATCCTGAAAGATGAATGTCTGGTAACTCTAAGCTCTATGTACCCTGTACTCATTTGAACATCATTTCATTCATCGTCCGATATGACTTAACGTTGGAGGTTTTCTCTTACCCTGAAAGATGAATGTCTTTTAACTCTAAGCTGTATGTACCCTGTACTCATTTGAACATCATTTCATTCATCGTCCGATATGACTTAACGTTGGAGGTTTTCTCTTATCCTGAAAGATGAATGTCTTGTAACTCTAAGCTCTATGTACCCTGTACTCATTTGAACTTCATTTCATTCATCGTCCGATATGACTTAACGTTGGAGATTTGCTCTTATCCTGAAAGATGAATGTCTTGTAACTCTAAGCTCTATGTACCCTGGACTCATTTGAACATCATTTCATTCATCGTCGAATATGACGTAAGCACAGGGAGCAAGGTTAAAATGACAAGTTACTAACTGAAAGCTTAAGTAACTTGTTTACATAAAGTAGGAAGCCACACAAGCGCGTGTTGTGATAGAAGGGGCTTCTCTGTTAAGTGCAGTTCCGAGCTCCGCCGATAATTATGACACTTTGCTAACAGTGTGTACACGCACTGTTTAAAGATACAGCAGAACTTTCCGGTACAGTACCAGCCAAAGCTGTTATTTGTATTATCTGAAGAAATAGAAGAACTTTCACAACTTACAGAAATTTGTATCAATCAGAATTTTTTGAGCTTTAATGGGCAGATCTATAAACAAAAAAGGGGCCTAGCTATGGGCAACCCATTTTCTCCCTTCTTGGCAGATTTATTTATGAGTGCTTTTGAAACACATATCACAAAAGCTTTTCCAAATTATTTCAAAGTGTGGTATCGCTATGTTGACGACACTTTTGCAATAGTACCTAAAAAAACTCATACAAGATGGTCTTAGACTTTTGAATATACAAAATCCAGCTATAAAATTTACATTGGAAACAGAAGAGGATGGTGTGCTCCCCTTTTTGGACATCAAGATCAAAAACATGAACAACAAACTCATTTTTGGTATTTACAGGAAACCGACACACACAGATAATTACATTAAGAACAACAGTTTCAACCCAAAACAACACCAACATGCCATTTTCAACAGTTTAACCTTTCGGATGATCAACTTTCCACTAAACAGAGAAGATTATCAAGAAGAATACCTACACATAAAAAAAGTAGCTATATCCAACGGTTTCAACCCAAATTTAGTAGACAAAACAGTTAACAGACTCAACAAAGCTAAGAAAATAAAAGAAACCACCACCCTAGAACCTACAGGAGAAAAAGAGAAGAAACTTTCTAAAAAATTCACCTTCCACCCATCAGCCTATAACAAATTCCAAAACACAACATAACTCTTACACCTCAAAATAGGTTTAATATCAGAAATTTGTTAAAAGGCCCTCCCAAAAATTCAATCACTACCAAAGAAAAACCAGGAATCTATGAGATCAAATGTGAAACTTGCCCTAAAATTTATATAGGAAAAATAAAAATAAATATTAAAATCAGAACTAAAGAGAGCCAAGAGCGAGAACAAGTCGTCCGGGTGCTCCCGGACGGTGTGTAGAGCGCCACGGTACCTATCCGCTGTACGGATTTACCCGTGCGGTCTTAAAGAGTTTGTCATTTCTCCAAAGCTGGGATGTCGTTGTTGACTGAAGAACCTGATTCGACCTCTGCTAATGCTCCTGGCGGCGAGGTTAGTTTCCAAGGAGGCCAGTGCCCTGAGCCGCCACGCTGTTGGCGGCCTGCGTTGCAGTGTCCGTCCAGCGTGGTGGGGCCAGGAGCGAGAGGTCGGGATGTTGGGGACCGTTTAGGTTATGGTTCTCCACGAGGTCACACCGGGGGACCCGGCGGGCCAGATCTAGCCCCAGTGTGGCCGGGAAAGAGTGTAGAATTGAGGGAATGAGAGGCTGGTCTCACCACCCAAGGGTGTCCTTGGGGAGGCGGTAGCTCCTTCTCCTCCTGGGTACACGATGGTCATATTGCCCTAGTGTGTTCACTAGTTGGTTGGGATGGGATGTAATCCTGGCATACAATGTGCGCGAGCGTTCACGCACAACGTCCTCAACGTAAGGTATGCCAGAATGGGTGTGCAGAATGTATGAAGGAAACATACGTTCGGTACCGTAGATCATCCTAAGCGCCCTCTTCTGCACGGCTTGCAGTCTGCGGATGGTGGTACGAGCCACCGATCCCCAGACCTCGCATCCATACAGGATCAGGGGCGGGATGATCGCACGATACACCCGTAGTTTCAGGCGAGTGGGCATGGTCGAACGGAATATAGGGTACAACTGCCTAAGCGCTGCATGGCCGAGGCTGATCTTTTCACGGTGGGGTGAATGTGAGGCCGCGGTCCAGTCGGACACCCAGGTATTTGGCAGTCCGGACCCAAGGGATCCTTCTCTGCCTCAACCGCAGGTCTCCTTCCGGGCGCCAGCGGAGGACCTTCTCCAGCAGAAGGGCAGAGCTCTTCTGTGGGCTGATGGCCATCCTCCACCTTTCACTCCACGTGCCTATGGCTCGGAGTGATCGTTGCAGCGAAGGGAGGCAGTAGCGGACGTTTTTGTTCTGGGTCAAGATGAGGACGTCGTCAGCATATTGACACAGAACAGTGCGAGGTTCTGTGGGGAAGTCAGACATGTAGGCAGCAAAGAGTAACGGCGACAGTATCAGAACTAAAGAACATCTAAGAAACATTAAAAATGGTGAAACAGAAAAATCAGCAGTGGCTTTTCATTTTTTGAATACTAGACATGACACCAACTTGGAAACATCTCTAATAAAATATGTTAATCACCCCATAGACCTTTCCGTATGGGAAAAAATCTTCATCAACAAAAATCGTCATAGAGTCATGAATTTTGAAACTCCACCACCGGACATCTCTGACAAGTACATCACGCCATCTATTGACAAAACGGAGAAAGAGGAAACCACTACAACTTGCACTAGTCGAGTATCAGCTGATGATAGGAGCAAGAGCTCTTGAAACATGTCCTGTGAATAAACAGTGTGAGTGAAGCAATGTGTCAATATCTTCTCGATTCATTTTTGTACTAATTTGTGCTTCACTGTCCCTACGCTTATTCCAAGTTTATACTTTGATGTCTGAGCTTGTCTGGTTCTCACAGGCGGGAGCCAGGATTATCAACAATGAAACTACTACGGCGTTATTGTTTCACATTAAGCTAACAGAATATAATAAGATTGAATTTTAGTGCGAAAAATTATGACCGTAAAAGTTATGAGCATTCTTTATTGAACAGTCCTCATAGTTATACAAGGTTAGGGAAAGTTGTAGGACTTTTTCCTCTCATTTTTCATACAGAGTACTGTCGAAGGATTCTTCAAGCAAGAAAGCTGACAAGAGGTAAGTGTATTCCATGTGCTAAGACAGTTCTATATAAAATCAAAGCACTAAGGAGCCTGCCAGTGTTCCTTCTCGTTTCCACGTATTGACATTGTGGTGTGTAGAGAATCCCATTCACAGGAGCTTCGTTGATGTTCGGGCGTTTCCGTGTGGAACCTGCAGAGACTGGGACCTGACCTAACCCAGGTCAACTCCGGGTCACACTTTCACTGGAGTAGTGTCAGTCTTTGTGCCATTGTTATCTTAACGTGCATTAAAAATTACATCATTTTTATTGGAAACCCTACTCATTACACCTCTTTGTACACTTTAAATCCTGTATATTGTTTTATTATTGTGAAAACGGTTCAATTCATGTTAAAACACGCAGTAGGATGACTCATGTGGCCCGTTTCACAGAGGTCGTGAGTTCGGTTCCGGTTGTTGACCTTTCTCGCACATGTTTTCTCGAGGATTTCCTCCAGGTCACTACATTTCCTGACCTTCCATTTGATTTAACTTGGCTTTTTATTTCTACTGTACATCCTACAACGTTTAGTAATATCCGACGATGAATGAAGTGATGTTCGTGACTCAATAAATAAATAAAAATCGGCAATACCATAACCTGGCACGTAATTTCTAAAACCAGGGTATTAATATTACAATTTTTTATATTTATTAACTTTTATGCAATTTATACAATTTTCTTACAGACATTAAAACTACTCCCACTAAAATAAACAAAAACAGCACCAAAACAAAATACTAATACACTACAATAAATAACATTTTATAACATAAAACATACATAATCTTTCTTTCTCTTTATATTCACTCCTTTCACATTTTAATGCATATATATTTAAATAAAAACTAAAATAAAATTAACAATAAACAAAAATATTAATGATACTGTTGCGAGCCAATTGTTGATCGAGGCGGCGGCGGTGACTTGTTCAAAGAGACAGGCGTGCAGTGTGTAGATGAAAGCTCGCTGAAACCGTCGGGGGGGGGGGGGATTTCTCGAGAGTTGTAGTTCTTTGTACTTGGCGCGTCTCGATTGTTTGAGAAATTTCTGGAATGCGAGTAATCTATAAAAAGGCAGCCCGCCCGCCACAGTAGTCAGTTAGTCGTTAATTTGGGGTTAGCGCGCGTAAGTGGAGTACCACGTTCCCTGTTGGCGATGCTGCAGCTATGGCCACTGTGCCACCACCTGCACCGCTCCACCTAGATGCCACTACTGTGGGACACAGTGCCTCACCGCCGAATGCAGGAAGCATGATCTACGACACCGACGCAGATACTGCGCCACCTGCAATGGTCTAGGCCATTTTACAGGTCAAGCGCAGTGCCCTCGCTACCACAGAACGAAGCTTCAAGTACAACGCAGCACTCCAGCGACCAGGGACGAAGATGCTCCACGCTTACCATCTACCGTAGCAGCAGCTGCCTTCTTTCCCAATGAATACCTGAAGGAAGCCATGCAGGAACTTCGGAGAGAAATGCAGACCATTGGGACCCGTCTTGCCTCCTGGAGAACGCCATCGCAGATTCACAGTCCTCCAGAGAGGACATCCATCACCTCCACTCCGAGGAACTCAACATTGCTCCATACCTAGGCCAACTAGAACAAACAATCACCACAAGCATCGCAGAACGCCACGCAGAACAGATTGAGCAACTCACAAAGTTAACAGCAAAGGCCCAGCTTTTTGCCGACACCACAACTGACATCCAGACTCAACTACACCTGTTCCAACAACAGCTTAAACAAATCAACAGCAATATACTCATCCTCTGTGAAGCACAAGCTCTCAAGCTTGATGAACATTTATTCGGAGAAAAAAAAGCCATCTCTGCCTCCCCCAAATAAATAAACATATTGGCTGAAGAGGGCGAAATAAGCCCTAAAGCAGCCATGGGTGTGAATACACCCAGAATTTCCCTAGTAGTAGTAGTAGTAGTAGTAGTAGTAGTAGTAGTAGTAGTAGTAGTCGTAGTAGTAGTAGTAGTAGTAGTAGTAGTCGTAGTAGTAGTAGTAGTAGTAGTAGTAGTAGTAGTAGTAGTCGTAGTAGTAGTAGTAGTAGTAGTAGTAGTAGTCGTAGTAGTAGTAGTAGTAGTAGTAGTAGTAGTAGTAGTAGTAGTAGTAGTAGTAGTAGTCGTAGTAGTCGTAGTAGTAGTCGTAGTAGTCGTAGTAGTAGTAGTAGTAGTAGTCGTAGTAGTCGTAGTAGTCGTAGTAGTCGTAGTAGTAGTCGTAGTAGTCGTAGTAGTAGTAGTCGTAGTAGTAGTAGTCGTAGTAGTAGTAGTCGTCGTAGTAGTAGTAGTCGTAGTAGTAGTAGTAGTCGTAGTAGTAGTAGTAGTAGTAGTAGTAGTAGTAGTAGTAGTAGTAGTAGTAGTAGTAGTAGTAGTAGTAGTAGTCGTAGTAGTCGTAGTAGTCGTAGTAGTAGTAGTAGTCGTAGTAGTCGTAGTAGTAGTAGTAGTAGTCGTAGTAGTAGTAGTCGTAGTAGTAGTCGTAGTAGTAGTAGTAGTAGTCGTAGTAGTAGTCGTAGTAGTAGTAGTAGTAGTCGTAGTAGTAGTAGTAGTAGTCGTAGTAGTAGTAGTCGTAGTAGTCGTAGTAGTAGTCGTAGTAGTAGTAGTCGTAGTAGTAGTCGTAGTAGTAGTCGTAGTAGTAGTAGTCGTAGTAGTAGTAGTCGTAGTAGTAGTAGTAGTAGTAGTCGTAGTAGTAGTAGTCGTAGTAGTCGTAGTAGTAGTCGTAGTAGTAGTAGTCGTAGTAGTAGTAGTCGTAGTAGTCGTACTAGTAGTCGTAGTAGTAGTAGTAGTAGTCGTAGTAGTAGTAGTAGTAGTAGTAGTAGTAGTAGTAGTAGTAGTAGTCGTAGTAGTAGTAGTAGTAGTCGTAGTAGTAGTAGTAGTAGTAGTAGTAGTAGTCGTAGTAGTCGTAGTAGTAGTCGTAGTAGTAGTAGTAGTAGTCGTAGTAGTCGTAGTAGTCGTAGTAGTCGTAGTAGTCGTAGTAGTAGTAGTAGTAGTAGTCGTAGTAGTAGTCGTCGTAGTAGTAGTAGTCGTAGTAGTAGTAGTAGTAGTAGTAGTAGTAGTAGTCGTAGTAGTCGTAGTAGTCGTAGTAGTAGTAGTAGTCGTAGTAGTAGTAGTCGTAGTAGTCGTAGTAGTAGTCGTAGTAGTAGTAGTCGTCGTAGTAGTAGTAGTCGTAGTAGTAGTCGTAGTAGTAGTAGTAGTAGTAGTAGTCGTAGTAGTCGTAGTAGTCGTAGTAGTAGTAGTAGTCGTAGTAGTAGTCGTCGTAGTAGTAGTAGTCGTAGTAGTAGTAGTAGTAGTCGTAGTAGTAGTAGTAGTAGTCGTAGTAGTCGTAGTAGTAGTAGTCGTAGTAGTAGTAGTAGTAGTAGTAGTCGTAATAGTAGTCGTAGTAGTAGTAGTAGTCGTAGTAGTAGTCGTAGTAGTAGTAGTAGTCGTAGTAGTAGTAGTAGTAGTAGTAGTAGTAGTAGTAGTCGTAGTAGTAGTAGTAGTAGTAGTAGTAGTAGTAGTAGTCGTAGTAGTAGTAGTCGTAGTAGTCGTAGTAGTAGTCGTAGTAGTAGTAGTCGTAGTAGTCGTAGTAGTAGTAGTAGTAGTAGTAGTAGTAGTAGTCGTAGTAGTAGTAGTCGTAGTAGTAGTAGTCGTAGTAGTAGTAGTCGTAGTAGTCGTAATAGTAGTAGTCGTAGTAGTAGTAGTCGTAGTAGTAGTAGTCGTAGTAGTCGTAGTAGTAGTCGTAGTAGTAGTAGTAGTCGTAGTAGTAGTAGTAGTAGTAGTAGTCGTAGTAGTAGTAGTAGTAGTAGTCGTAGTAGTAGTAGTCGTAGTAGTAGTAGTAGTAGTCGTAGTAGTAGTCGTAGTAGTCGTAGTAGTAGTAGTCGTAGTAGTAGTAGTCGTAGTAGTAGTAGTCGTAGTAGTCGTAATAGTAGTCGTAGTAGTAGTAGTAGTAGTCGTAGTAGTAGTCGTAGTCGTAGTAGTCGTAGTAGTAGTCGTAGTAGTAGTAGTAGTAGTAGTAGTAGTAGTGGAGTATCCACTTCCATCCCGTCTTGAGTCCTCAGGAGCAGATGGGGGGGGGGTTCTTGTTAGTCTCTAGGTCTTGCCCTATGGAAAGCCCCACGGAGGCGCCGCGCGCCCTTTCGGGACAGCTCAGTAACTCTCTGGTCGTCAGAGAGGGGGAGGGGGAGTCTTCACTTTGTGTGGATTGCCCTGGTAGATACCCTCGAGCTTATATATAAACGTGCGTGAACAGCTGGTGAGCTGTGTCGATGACCTTGCAAGTTGTATTGTGTATGTGACGTAGTTCTTGGCCGCTGTGTACGAAGTGTGTTTCTACGGAAATAAACAGCAATTTTTGGTGTTTGTAACTTAGACTTTTGATTTCACGAACCCACAAAGTCACAATACATAATATTACTGGTATCCAGTAAAAATAAGTGATATTCAGCTATTAATGAAAGAAGAAAAGAGAAACAAAAATCTACCCCTAAAAAATTAGCCGACGGGGACCGGAGGCCCCAAACGTACTGGTGACCAACACAACTTAACTATTTATTTCGTTTTTTAATAACACTGGGGAACAAAAAAAAAATATTTTTGTATACCCAAAACAAAATAGGCAAATTCTTGTGTAAACTGATCTGCTGATTCCAAAAATGCCCCTTGAAATTTTGTATCACGTAACGTTTTTTAGGTATTCATAATTTTTTATGAAAACTTACAGAAATGTGATGTGATAACTCATATTTGATTAATTGAAAATAATAGGTATTTTATTGTCAAATAACATTGAAAATGATAATAAATATTATTAAAATAAATAAACACAAGATAATGATGAAAACCAACACCTGAATTATCTCAGAAGTGTTTCACAGTTGATTTTTTTTTTTTTTCGTATTGACATGTACTCTCCCATTTGAGGAACCAACAATAGTCTCCCAACATGGCTGAATCCCAGCGATATCCTGGTAACGACTTTCCATCTCAGAAATGTCCTGGTGAAAACGCTCACTTTGCTCATCACTTACAGCTCCTAGGTTTGTAGGGAAACTATCAAGGTGAGAGTGCAAAAGGTGGATTTTAAGCGACATACGGCAACCCATTTCTTTGTAGCTCCTTAATAGTTCTGAGACTAAAGTTTCATAATTTTCTTCTTTGTTATTGCCCAGGAAGCCTTCCACCAATGATTTAAATGATTTCCATGCTGCCAGTTCAACACGTTTAAGCTTTGATTCAAAAACACTGTCTTTAAGAAGTAGTCGTATTTGAGGACCGACAAATATACCTTCCTTCAATTTAGATTCACTTATTTTGGGAAAGATACTTCTTAAATACTCAAATGCACTTCCACTTTTGTCCAAACCTTTAACAAAATTCTTCATTAACCAGAGTTTTATGTGAAGTGGGGGGAGAAGAACTTTGTTTGGGTCTACTGGAGGCACATACTTAACATTGCTTGCTCCAGGGATATAGTCTTCCCTTTTCCCCCATTCTTTCACTATAAAATGCTTGTCAGTTGCACTACTATCCCATTAGCACAAAAAACAGCAATATTTTGTGAAACCTCCCTGCAGTCCCGTTAGCAATGCAACTACCTTGAGGTCACTACAAATTTCCCAGCCATGGTTTTGAAAACTAATAGCATCTAAAATGATGGACATGGAATCGTATGTCTCCTTCATTCCTATGGCATGAAATAAAGGCATTGAAGGTAGTAAATTGCCATTATGAAGCAACACTGCCTTTAAGCTGTATTTAGAAGAGTCAATGGCTATTATTTTAAATTTAGTCAATATGGGTTGGTATCATACCTCATTTCTGTAATTTTATATAAAAGAATAAGAATATCTCAAACGTTACGTGATACAGCATTTTCAGAGGCATTTTTGGAATCAGCGAGACATTTTGCATAAGAATTAGCCTATTTTGTTTCGGGTACAAAAAACGTGCTTACTAGTGTAATGCTTAACAAAATTTAACAAAAACGTTCACAACGTATCTTACCCATATTGCACAACCAAAAATATCAATTAAAAAAGAAAAATGATTAATCCTTTATACCAACCCATGAGAGATTGATTAATTTCCCTTGCTTTATATATAATACAAGAGGCGTCCAGAAAGTAAGTTCTGTTTCAATTTATCTCCGCTACAGCGCTGCGAACGCAGGTCCGCACATGCGCGGTAGACGCTCTGTATCAAGGAGAAGAAACGTGCGGCATTGTGAGATCGCTGTCAGCCACGTACGCTTTGTTGTGCTTGTTTACAATGTCGGTGTTGATTGAAAATCCCGGCGCTTGTGAAACAGATCTGTGATTCGTTTTCTGAATACTAGGAAGGTGAAACCAATTGAAATTTATCGGAAAATTTGCAATGTTCACGGACAAAATGCGATGGGTGATACAATGGTGAGAATATGGGTCCGACAGTTCAATGAAGGACGTAGTGAAGTGCACGATGAAGAACGAAGTGGGCGTCTAGCTTTGGTTACAGAAGAACTGGTTCACGCGATTGATGACAAGATCCAGGAAAAGCGCAAGTTTACAATTAGTGCCCTCGCTATGGAATTTCCCCAAATCTCACCATCACTAGTTCATGAAATTGTTACCGAAAAACTGAATATCGTAAACTTTGCTCACGTTGGGTGCCAGAGATTCTTACTGAGCAACTCAAAACAAAACGGATGGGTAGTGCACTTTAGTTTTTGACCCGTCTTGAAGAAGGCGGCAAAGAATTTCTGACACAGATAGTCACAGGAGATGAAACTTGGGTTTCTTACGACAACCCTGAAAGTAAGCGTCAAACAATGATATGGATGCACACCTCATCCCCAACAAAGGTTAAGCCGAAACAAATCTTGACACCTCGAAAAATGATGTGCACAGTGTTCTGGGAGGTAGGTGTGAGGATCTACTCCCATCAGCCCTTGACCCGTAGGACAAGGACCCGGGTCTCTCAGGTTTTTACCATAGGACAGTAGAGTTAGATTACTTCCGTAAAAACCCTGGCATAATGCATTGCTTACCTTAGGAGCGACTCTCACCACCGATGGGCGTGGCTTAGGCGTGAGGTGATTGGGGAAGTTCCTCGATGCCGTCTGCACATCCCTCGAAAACGTACCTCTCGGCTCTGCTGCTACACTCATCTTCAGACGTTGCTAAGTAATCACTTTCCGAATCACTGCTGCTACTGTCGTCATTAACAGTGATCGTTAGCTTTTCCACCTCTGTTTCTAGGAGACCCTCAGATTTTATATATTTCTCTTCTACTTGGTGAACATGCCGGCAAACAGGACCCCATTCTGCTTCTCCTATTTCACCAAATCGCTGTTCGCACAAACGCCACACGTCTTCCATGTTGAAGCTTACATTGCAAAGTGCAACCCATTCTTTTACATTTGCCCAAATTGTTTCTATGGCATTCAGTTCGGGATGGTACGGTGGTAAGCGGAGTACTACGTGCCCATCTTCTTCTAAAATTGCATCCACAATATATTTCTTATGTTTTGGCTTATGGAACTTTATAAGATCATATAGTTCCGCTTTCAGCGTATGGCTTCCGAACGGAATCCTATGCTTAACCAATCAGTCTTGCATATCCTGCTGTTTTGAGTTCGCTGTGGGGCATTTTTCTCTGGTCACATTGTGATATGAAGCGTTGTCTATCACAAGAACAGACTTTTCTGGAAGAATGGGCTTTAGTTTTTCTTTAACTGCATTCTAACTGATAAGTTTCACAGATTTAGTGTTCCCAACAAAGCACGTGATCACCAACTTCACTCGTCTAGATGAGGATACACACTGACCTTTGCGCATACAGGTTGACGCATACGGCTGGGTGGGAGGGAGAGAGGGAGGAACCGGCATACATGAGGCGCCAAGCGGATATTGAAAGCAGGCTCGCCCGCTGAACACCCAGGGCTTTTATGGGAATACGGCTACTCTACCTATTTTATAAACTGCCCCCCGCTGCACACGGCAGACAGGACGGAAGTGGATACGCCACTTATGCGCCGGTTCTTAATGGACCGGCTACCAAATAACCTTGGTAGGGCCGCGGGTGATCTAGCACACCAGCTACAAGCTTTGCAGGCCAGCACCCGAGACTTATGAGGCAACCCTCTACCCCCTCAGGGCGTCCGTAGCCTGGTTGGAGGTACCCAATTCCCCGTGGGTATCGGGACCACACTGCCCCCTCGAGACCAACCCAATCCGAACAACTCCCGAAGGAGGGGCTCGGCAGTTCGGTCCGAGGTGTCCACGAGTGCTAAGGGTCCGCAGCGCCCGCACTTTGGCAGCTGAAAGGGACGGATCCCTTCCCCTACGGGAAGTGTTCTGGGACAGGAAAGGTATCTTACTCATTTATTTCTTACCGCGTGGTCAAACAATGAAAGCAGATTTTTATTGCGAGACACTTAAGAATTTGCGCCGCACAATACAGAATAAGCGCCGAGGAATGCTGTCAAAAGGTGTTCTGTTTCTTCACGACAACGCACGACTACACACGCAAATGCGACCTAAAACATCCTACAGGGATTTGGCTGGGACGTGTAGGACCACCCCTGTACAGCCTTGACCTCACTCCTAGCGACTTTCATCTGTTTTTGCATCTCAAATCTTTCCTTGGCGGTCAACACTTCAACAATGACGAAGAGCTAAAAGAAAATGTTTCCAACTGGTTGAAGACACAGGCAGCAAACTTCTATGAAGAAGGTATACAAAAACTTGTGCCTCGCTATGACAAATGCCTGCAAAATTTCGGCAGTTATGTGGAAAAGTAGTTTAAGAGTTGTAGAATTTTGTGCAATAAATAATTTTTCTGTATCTGTACACAATTTAATTTTATTACCAAACAGAACTTACATTCTGGAGGAACCTCGTACTAAAACTTCAATAGAGTTATTAGAACCTAATAAAAGATAAACAAAACCAAAGAATTTTTTACACAATATATGCATTAATACACCTAAGTATAATCTCCATAAACGAAGTTATCTCTGAACAATTTAAAAACATAAATTACGCTTTCACATGATACATGTTTTATACGATCACTGTATGATGACCTTGAAATTCTGCACTCTTTTCGTGACGCCGTAAGAAACAAATGAAGGTGGGCGGTTGCTCAAGAAATTCAAATACGTATACGATTTGAACTGAACTCTGCATTTTAAAGCGACTGTGAAGAACGTCATTTTTTATAGGTTATCAGCTGTCCAATATTATACAACGTTATTTACGAATGAAAAGGAAAAAGGCTACTCCCAGAAAATTCAAGAATAACGTTTTTTTGTTGTTGTTTACTCGGTGCGGTAAACTTAAAATTAATTTCATGTAAATACAGATCTCAAACTTCAAAGCAAATCCAAGTACATAGTTATTTGTTGTATACATTTAACCATTACAATTAACTTGTTTAAGATATTTAGCAATATATTTCGGGATGTTCCCAAAAGTATTGACACCCACAGGTTACCTTTTCGTAATTGACAAAAAACCGGTGATGTGTCACACTTGCTGGACGTAATCCTGATGAACAGTTAGTTGTACCCCTTGATATTTACTTCTGTCACAGCAAATTCCCTGTCAATTTTGGCTTTAGTGTTTGGAATTCTGATTGGCATTATTGATCCCCTATCATCAATGTCACTTATTGCCAAGTTCTTTAACTCCTTGCGTCGACAAGCGCCAACAATTCCAATAATTAAACAAACTTTCATCAATAAATAGATTTGGTCGCCTGCCTCTTAACAGAAACTTATCTACGAAGTGGGTTCAAGTTACAACACCTACTTTTTAAGGACGGAGATCAGATAGGAACTTCTGTTTATTTCATAATACACGTGGACTCTTTGTGAATGAGTGACAGAGATGGCACCACTGTAGATTGCATAGAACTCCAGTGGCAGCGACGAGAGTTGGGACTGTTTTGGTACTAAAAATGCAAAAAAAGATATATGTGGCAAAAGGTAAAATGGCCATGAGGATAAGATCATGTTACAGTAAACTGTCAGATATAAATGTCAAATGGTGGGAGAGGATTTATAAGGCAGTAGTAGAAAATAGAATGTTACATGGATCAGAGGTATGGGGAGTAGATGAGGCTTGGAGAGAGACTGATATAGTGCATAGATCCATTTGTAAATACATATTGGGATTACCGATAGCATCACCTAATGGGGGAGCACAATTGGAACTGGACAGTGAGGCGGTCCTTGCCCGTTAGGAACCTGATTGAGTCCTCCCAGCACTCAACACCTCATAAAGTAAGGATGGTGATGGGTGAGGATTACAGATGGGGGAGGTTTCCTGGACAAGCAAGCAACATGGTAGGATTTTCAGGATTTAGGAATATATGGCATTTTACAGTATGGATTTTATAACTGTAATTTTGATTTTGTATTTCCATTTGATGATGTAAAAGGAAAGATGAGAAATAAATTACAAATTGTAAATTACTAAAAATGGCGACGTTTTGATTGAAAAAACACCGTGTAATCATTCGTTTTCTACATTTTCGTGGTGACACCTATTGAAATTTATCACCAGTTGAGTGAGGCATGTGGTGATAGTACCATGGATGTGTCTAATGTACGTTCCTGGGTGCGACAGTTCAATGAAGACAGAACATCGTGTGACAACAAACCAAGACAGTTAAGTGAGGTATATGGTGATGGTACCATGGATGTGTCTAATGTACTTTCCTGGGTGCGACAGTTCAATGAAGACAGAACATCGTGTGACAACAAACCAAGACAGTTAAGTGAGGTATGTGGTGATGGTACCATGGATGTGTCTAATGTACGTTCCTGGGTGTGACAGTTCAATGAAGACAGAACATCGTGTGACAACAAACCAAGACAGTTAAGTGAGGCATGTGGTGATGGTACCATGGATGTGTCTAATTTACGTTCCTGGCTGCGACAGTTCAATGAAGACAGAACATCGTGTGACAACAAACCAAGACAGTTAAGTGAGGCATGTGGTGATGGTACCATGGATGTGCCTAATGTACGTTCCTGGGTGCGACAGTTCAATGAAGACAGAACATCGTGTAACAACAAACCAAGACAGTTGAGTGAGGCATGTAGTGATGGTACCATGGATGTGTCTAATGTACGTTCCTGGGTGCGACAGTTCAATGAAGACAGAACATCGTGTGACAACAAACCAAGACAGTTAAGTGAGGTATATGGTGATGGTACCATGGATGTGTCTAATGTACGTTCCTGGGTGTGACAGTTCAATGAAGACAGAACATCGCGTGACAACAAACCAAGACAGTTAAGTGAGGCATGTGGTGATGGTACCATGGATGTGTCTAATGTACGTTCCTGGGTGCGACAGTTCAATGAAGACAGAACATCGTGTAACAACAAACCAAGACAGTTGAGTGAGGCATGTGGTGATGGTACCATGGATGTGTCTAATGTACGTTCCTGGGTGTGACAGTTCAATGAAGACAGAACATCGTGTGACAACAAACCAAGACAGTTAAGTGAGGCATGTGGTGATGGTACCATGGATGTGCCTAATGTACGTTCCTGGGTGCGACAGTTCAATGAAGACAGAACATCGTGTAACAACCAACCAAGACAGTTAAGTGAGGCATGTGGTGATGGTACCATGGATGTGTCTAATGTACGTTCCTGGGTGCGACAGTTCAATGAAGACAGAACATCGTGTGACAACAAACCAAGACAGTTAAGTGAGGCATATGGTGATGGTACCATGGATGTGTCTAATGTACGTTCCTGGGTGTGACAGTTCAATGAAGACAGAACATCGTGTGACAACAAACCAAGACAGTTAAGTGAGGTATGTGGTGATGGTACCATGGATGTGTCTAATGTACGTTCCTGGGTGCGACAGTTCAATGAAGACAGAACATCGTGTGACAACAAACCAAGACAGTTAAGTGAGGCATGTGGTGATGGTACCATGAATGTGTCTAATGTACGTTCCTGGGTGTGACAGTTCAATGAAGACAGAACATCGTGTGACAACAAACCAAGACAGTTAAGTGAGGCATGTGGTGATGGTACCATGGATGTGTCTAATGTACGTTCCTGGGTGCGACAGTTCAATGAAGACAGAACATCGTGTGACAACAAACCAAGACAGTTAAGTGAGGCATGTGGTGATGGTACCATGAATGTGTCTAATGTACGTTCCTGGGTGTGACAGTTCAATGAAGACAGAACATCGTGTGACAACAAACCAAGACAGTTAAGTGAGGTATGTGGTGATGGTACCATGAATGTGTCTAATGTACGTTCCTGGGTGCGACAGTTCAATGAAGACAGAACATCGCGTGACAACAAACCAAGACAGTTAAGTGAGGTATGTGGTGATGGTACCATGGATGTGTTTAATGTACGTTCCTGGGTGTGACAGTTCAATGAAGGCAGAGCATCGTGTGACAACAAACCAAGACAGTTAAGTGAGGCATGTGGTGATGGTACCATGGATGTGTTTAATGTACGTTCCTGGGTGTGACAGTTCAATGAAGGCAGAGCATCGTGTGACAACAAACCAAGACAGTCACGGCCTTGCATCAGCCGGTCTGACGACATGATCCAGCGAGTGCAGAACGTTGTTTTGGAGGATCGCCGATTGAGCATTTTCATATCTTCATGCAGGATTGTGTGCACAGATCCCATGGAAATGCCAATTTTGGAGGCGATGTCTGCAATTGTCTTGGTTTTTTTTTGTCACACGATATCAGCATTTTCTGCAAATTCAACCTTACCATCACAAACATTCATTTTTGCAATAATGCAAGTACTCATTTGTACATCATTTCATTCCTCGTGCGATATGAATTAAGATTGGAGGACATGTATTTCTTATAATAATATTTATTTATAATATGTATTATAATATTTCTTATAATATTACATACTATTTCTTAAAATTGCTAGCAATCTCAGCAACAAACAAATGAAGCAATGGGATAAACCGAGTGATAAAGCTTCCTCAAATATCCTGGCTGTGAGATATGTCGGCAACTTGTCTATCACTGCTGTAAGGCGGGTCTGTAGCATCCGCAGGCGGTATGTAACATTTGCACATCTAGCCTTCAGTGACAAATGAAGTTCTCAACGGTTTTTGAGATGTATCAGAGAATGTATTTAGTTACATTTGAGAACACAAACAAAGCATGATGAGTATAAGGGCGCTCAACTGCAGAGGTCATCAGCGCCCTTTTTAAAACAAACTGGTCATGGCAAAAGCCAGACATAAATTCCTCTAAAACACTATAAATGTGTCAATAGACTTACAAAAATACATACGCGTTAAAATAATATAAAAACAGTATAAATATAATCTAAAAAGCCATAAATTCTATTCGCTAAATTCTAAAGTCTAACCTAGAAAAGAATCTAAAAACCTTCTCCACTACTGCGTTATCGTCCGCTAGCATTTCTGCAAAGCTGGCTGGCAGCTGCAGAGACGTCCTAAGGTCTGCTAGGTGAAAACACTCTAGCAGCACGTGTCGTACAGACAACGCTTCATTGCAAAACGGACACAGTGGAGAAAGCTCCTTTTTAAAAAGAAAACTATGAGTAAAAAGGCAGTGCCCAATGCGTAACCGAGCCAAACTCACCTCCTCGCGACGAGATGACCGACAGGAGGTAACCCAGGGAATCGGAAGTTCTTTCACAGATCTAAGTTTATTATTGCGGAGAGCGGACAACTCTTCCTGCCAGCAGGTTTGCACAGCTCTCCGCAATTTGGCCCTAAAATCTTCCGATGTCACACATGGTACTCGAACCCTGGGCTTCATGGTAGCCGTCTTGGCTGCCGAATCCGCCATTTCATTCCCCCGCAAGCCTACGTGACCCGGGATCCATGCACACACCACACTAACGCCAGAAGCGTGTAAAACGTGGAGGGCATCCTGTACACGCTGCACAATAGGGTGGTAGTTGTACAGCTGCCGTAGGCTTTGAAGTGCACTGAGGGAATCACTCAGGATTAAGCAGTCCCCCAACTTTCGTCGACGTACGTGTAAAATGGCCCGGTATATTGCATAAAGCTCTGCAGTAAAACTGGAAGTGCTAGTGTGGAATAAAGCATGCTTAGGGGTCTATGCGATATTATTTTGTATAGAAAACGAAAATTTATGAGTTGCATTCACTATTTTGAAGATATTAATACAAAAGCTTCGATTTATCGAGATAAACTTTCATTATACTA
Organism: Mantis religiosa; assembly: GCA_030765055.1. Lineage (NCBI taxonomy): Eukaryota > Metazoa > Arthropoda > Insecta > Mantodea > Mantidae > Mantis > Mantis religiosa. The sequence goes on along the minus strand of JAUKNK010000320.1, from coordinate 5,205,787 downwards.
TTAAAATACCCAAGTTGACTATAGACTGTCCATTTTTAATTTATTTATTTTACATCACTTTAACAATTTGGTGAAATCTATTGGAAACCTATAGGGGAATATCTAATAGCTCGATGAGCTTTCTAGGTCTCATTCCGGTATCATGCCACTTTACTTTGACACGTGTCTAAAAAGCATTAGAGATATGCAACCGTATCTCTACGTTTGCAAACGCCCAGAAGATGGCTTTAGGATGCCATCCTGCTATCTGCTTTCATTATTCATACGAAAGGGTATCGTAAAGTATTAACAATCAGCCGGTAGTTTTTATGCTACAGTGATGAAAATTTATCAGTGTCATCATTGATCTCTCGGGACATAATGTTGGTAGTTTCTGCTTTGGATTTTACAGTGAGTACCAGAAGTGACTGAGATGTAAGATGGAGAAAATTGAGTCTCGTAGTGTAATCAAGTTCCTGCATTTGAAGGACAAAACTGTCCGGGACATCCATGATGAAATGACGGCTGTTTATAGAAATGATTGCCCATCGTATGACACTATTGTGAGGTGGAAAAGGAATTTTCAAACTGCTCACATGTCCCTGACAGATGAGCCAAGAGCTGGTAGACTGTCAGCTGTCACAGTGAAGAAAGTGGAGTGTTTAATACTGGAAGACAGACGAGCAACCATCCAAATGATCATGAATGAGACACATCTTAGTTATGGTACTGTGTGGACGAACTGCGCATGCCTAAGGTGTCTGCACGGTAGGCTCCACGTTTGCTAACCTCTTTCCAAAAGCAAACATGGCGTGACCTTTCAAGACAGATGTTGAGGCTGTTGGAACAAGATTAAGATGATTTCGTTGATCGTCTGGTAACCATGGATGAATCCTAGATCTATCAGTATGATCCAGAGACAAAAACCACGAGCATGGAATGGAAACATGCCGATTCCCCGCCTCCCAAAAGGGTAAAGATGTAAAAGTCAGCTGGGAAGGTCTTTCAGTTTTCTGGAACTGTCGTGGAGTCATCCTTACAGATTATCTTGCCAAGGGTCAAACCATCACTGACAGATACTACTGCAATCTTCTGGACAAGTTACGAGCAGCTCTGATTAAGAAACGACGCGGTATACTCTACAAAGTTGTTCGTCTTCTGTCTGACAATGCAGCAGCTCATTCATCTCAAGTTGCAGTTGACAAAACAAGTGAATGTGGCTTTGAGATCTTACAGCATCCACCTTATTCGCCCGATCTCTCACCAAGTGACTATTTCTTGTTCCCGGAACTGAAGACTCCGTTGCGTGGTCGCCGATTTGACAACACAAATGGCGTCATTAATGAAGTGGAAAGTGGTTTAAAGAGAATTCTGCAGACTTCTACGATCAAGGTATTCGGAAGGTCAAGAAACGCTGGCAAAAATGTGTAAATCTGGATGATGACTACGTAGAGAAGAACTAACAAGTACATAACAAGACAGACTACCACATTTTTAAATTACAGCTTTACCACACCCCCTCGTAGATAGATGGCAGGGCATTAGCTTTTATTATCGACATTTAGATTTAGATTTGTGGACCTGTTACCTTGACGACCGAGAGAAATCCGCAACATCAGATACGACCTGAGTCAATCCCGTTCAATGCAAGAGAAGTTGTTTGAACTCTCTGGTTAAGAAGAGACCGCAGTGAACCGGAGAGCAATACCTGTGAAGGCAAACACAGATAGGTATTCGATACAGCGGCGGGTTAATGAGGACTGGCAGTTACGTCAGCGTTTTCTCAACGTGTTCAAACATCCGCGAAATTGGCTCATTGTTTGTACTTAAGGTAGGAAAGCTATGCATACATTCTACTCCGCGATTTCATCACAAAATGTACTTATCGAGGTAGCTCCCTGTACTTTGTGCTTATATCCCTCTATTTCTTGGCTATCGGAATAACATTTTAACACATTTCGCTATATCAATAATTATAAAATGTTAAAAAGCGAGTAGCTAGTGATTACTTCAAAATCCCATGGTCCTTATATAACTACGAACAAACGCACGCCTGATAAGATGCTGTCACATGATGGTCCGCGCCGTGGCTGAGTGGTTAAAACGCTAGACACTCACGATGGTGTCTAGGGTTCGATACCAACGACCGCAAAGTGGGACTTGTGCGGGACAACACGGTGCTGGGGCGGGATTCCTCCGGGATCTCATTACACCGGTGCTCTATCTTCATCTCATATTTCACCAGCATCACCGCCTGCTGTGCCGTATATAGTAAAAGTTGGCATTAAACACTACACATTTTATTTCCCTACTTATTCCTCTAGAAAGCCATGACATACATGATGTAACTAAGAGGGTCGTTTGATAAGTATGGTAAAACTTAAAGAATATTTTATTTTTCATGAACACCTCCCCTTATTTCTGAACATAGCCTCCATTGATGGCTATACACTTGGTCCAGCGATGTTCCAGCTTTTTCATTCTGTCAGAAAAATAGGTTGCGTCAAGGTCTGTAAAATGCTCGTTGACGGTGACTGTCACTTCTTCATTTGAGGGGATGCAGCACCGAAAACCCCAAATCCAGCAATTTTCAACCAATCTTTCTGAGATTTTTACCACTTAGTTCTGATGCATAGTGGATACAGAATTCAAAATTCGCTTTTTGTATCTTCAATAGTTTCTGAGTATTTAATTTGTGAAATTCAAAATTTGGGCGAAATTCAAACCGCTCCACGTGATGAAAATGTTTAACATTTTAATTTTTCTGTTTCTAAAAATATTCAGATGGTTATGAAGAAAACATCTATCATATGAATTTCTTATACTGCCTTTAGTTCCAGAGGGGAAAAAATCAGGTATGGAGCAAACCAAAAGGCCGAAAAATGATTAAACCTTTGACTTTATATATCAATAACTTTAAAAATATAATGAATATTAAAACTTCATATGAGAGAAACCTTTGTTTGCTTTCTAAGAACATGTGTTGAAAATTTTAGAGGGACTGAATCAAAACTGCATCATGTGGAACATTTTGAATGGAAAAAAATCTTTAAAAAACTATAACTGAATAAATCAAATTTTAAAATCCAAAACATTTTCCTTCTCAGCTACATGGCTTGAAGCAGACTAAGACCCTCCAAATAGATAAGTTGAACTCTCTTGCCTCTTCCTTCTCCATACCCTCTTGCCTCTTCCATACATACCTAAATAAGCATACCTACACCACAGCACGTCACTCCGTGTACCTACACCTAAAAGCGAAAACAATCCATCCTGCCATACCGCACCGAAAGGTCTCACGATCCCATACCAAACAGATTTTTTAAGGACATCTTTGGCAGGTTTGCGGGAATCAAGCCACTACTCCGAGAGATTAGGGTTTCGGTAATATACTCATTTGTCATCACAAGCGACAATTCTCCTGACAAATCTATCATCCATGTTATTACAGATAAGCTGACGACAGATATCTACTCTACGTTCAGTCTGTTGAGGTACAGATCTACAGCTTCTGTAGGATTTTCCAAATGTCTTAATGTGACCATGTATGATATCTTTTGATACAACAAGTTCTTCTGAAAGACTACGAGTACTTTGGCAGATTTTCTCACAAAACTTGTCGTGTATTCTTAATATTCCATTCTTTAGCTCTTCCAGAACGTGGTAAATCTGTAGCGTTTTCGTTTACATTGTTGAAACGTTGTAAACATCGTTGTGTCACACGCTCGCACAGCTTCTCCTTCCACTTCACATATTCTTCGAGCTGCGACAGCGACTTTATAATCTTGTTTCTAGTAGTGTTTTACAAGTTCAAACTTTGTTATCTCCATTTTGTGATTGTTTATTAACAACTGAAGAGTGATACACGCTCACTAACGACATCTTCTACTTCCACTTCACATATTCTTCGAGCTGCGACAGCGACTTTATAATCTTGTTTCTAGTAGTGTTTTACAAGTTCAAACTTTGTTATCTCCATTTTGTGATTGTTTATTAACAACTGAAGAGTGATACACGCTCACTAACGACATCTTCTACTTCCACTTCACATATTCTTCGAGCTGTGACAGCGACTTTATAATCTTGTTTCTAGTAGTGTTTTACAAGTTCAAACTTTGTTATCTCCATTTTGTGATTGTTTATTAACAACTGAAGACTGATACACGCTCACTAACGACATCTTCTACTTCCACTTCACATATTCTTCGAGCTGCGACAGCGACTTTATAATCTTGTTTCTAGTAGTGTTTTACAAGTTCAAACTTTGTTATCTCCATTTTGTGATTGTTTATTAACAACTGAAGACTGATACATGCTCACTAACGACATCTTCTACTTCCACTTCACATATTCTTCGAGCTGCGACAGCGACTTTATAATCTTGTTTCTAGTAGTGTTTTACAAGTTCAAACTTTGTTATCTCCATTTTGTGATTGTTTATTAACAACTGAAGACTGATACATGCTCACTAACGACATCTTCTACTTCCACTTCACATATTCTTCGAGCTGCGACAGCGACTTTATAATCTTGTTTCTAGTAGTGTTTTACAAGTTTAAACTTTGTTATCTCCATGTTGTGATTGTTTATTAACAACTGAAGATTGATACACGCTCACTAACGACATCTTCTACTTCCACTTCACATATTCTTCGAGCTGCGACAGCGACTTTATAATCTTGTTTCTAGTAGTGTTTTACAAGTTCAAACTTTGTTATCTCCATTTTGTGATTGTTTATTAACAACTGAAGACTGATACACGCTCACTAACGACATCTTCTACTTCCACTTCACATATTCTTCGAGCTGCGACAGCGACTTTATAATCTTGTTTCTAGTAGTGTTTTAGAAGTTCAAACTTTGTTATCTCCATTTTGTGATTGTTTATTAACAACTGAAGACTGGTACATGCTTGCAATGCACGCAACAGTAGCCATGACATCCTGTAAATAGCACTGCCAAACAAAAGAAACCGAATACATTTCCCAGAACACGAAAATCACAAAACCGACTTTACTTATCAGACATTTTAATTGGGAGGACAAAGTATATGTGGGAAGTAGACGAGGAGTGGGAACCTGCAATGTCAGAACGTAGCTATTACAACAGTGAAGACTTGGATGTGAACTGGGATAGAAAGCCCTTACTTCAAGCCTCAGTTACATTCCCCGAGTTACATTTGCTAAAAATAGCTATTCCACTTAGCAAAGGAATGTAACCCAGAACTTGTACCTACATTAACCTCTTAACTGCAGTTTTATTTACGTCATCAGAAAGTCTGCACTGCTGCAATTAAGAGTGCGACGGCACTGAGAGTTGCAGTTTTGTTTGAAACTTCTACAGCTTTGTCAGCTAACACAGGGAGGTGCGTGTAAAAATCATTCTTAGGACGCAAAGTAAAGCCTATTATCATATATTTACAACACGTCAAAGTACTTTTAAGCTGATAAACAGTTCTGTGTGTGATATTCAACTGTCTTCCTTAGGGATGGGTCGAAACCAGTTATTCTCGAAACTCGATATAGATACATGATATTTTTCTCGATACCTGATACTTCGATACTCGATCCATCATTTCTATTCTAGTTTCAATACAAATTAGAATGAAAGGGTAGAGTCAGACTGAAAAATTCAATGCCATAACCGGAATTTGAACCACGGATCTTCTGGTCTCCGTCCAGCCGATCTAAACCATTGAGCTACTATGGCCAACGTGCCAACATGACATTAAATTCTCCAATTCACTCGTGTTTTTCCGTTGGCCATAGTAGCTCAATGGTTTAGAGCAGCTGGACGGAGACCAGAAGATCCATGGTTCAAATTCCGGTTATGGCATTGCATTTTTCAGTCTGGCTCTTCAGCCGTGTCCGTCCTACACTCGGTTAGTGTGAAAGAACAATTAATTTCCACAAAATAGAATGTTGGCAGAACTGCATAATGACAATAAAATTAAATAGCTGTACATATTTAATAAGACAAAACTTAAAACCATCAGTGTTCTTATTTTTAAACCCTACATTAGACATTTAAAAGTAAAACAGTCCCCTTTTATAAACCTTTGTACAAAAATACTAGCATTTTCACTGTTTCGGGGTCAAGTCTACTTCTTTTTCTGTCACATATGAGTCCTGCTGTACTAAATAGTCTTTCAGAGAAAACTGTTGTACGTGGAATACACAAATATTTAGCGAGTAATTGTTTTTACGTGTGGAATTTTGTTTACTTTATCATTTTCTCAAATATGGCTCTTAATAATTTTGATTAAAACACTATGGGCCGTACTCATTGTAAGACGTAGTCCGGACCAACTTGGTACTTCCGGTGGACTAAAGGTGGAAAATCAATTTCCTTATTCATAAACCGAAATTAGCGATAATCTGGGGACTAAACACGTTGGTCCGGCTCAAATTTTGGTCCGCCTTCGAGGCGTAGATTAAAGGCGGACTATCTTTGTAACATGGACGACAATGAAGTGATGAATGTAGCTGTAGCGCGTAGAATTCGTGAAATAAGAGGACGGAGGAAAACTTTACTATAATTTGTATCAATCTAGTTTAATTCTGCTGTAAACATCTGGGTGGGAAGAGAGATAGAGACAGAATGCGGTTAAGCTGTTGATTGGTTTAGCGTTTTCTTTTATTTGCATACGTACGACAAACCCCTCCTTTAAGTACAGTACTGTCACCCGGCCGGCAGTAAGGCCAGACGGGAAGCATTCAGCCCACGCCTACCAATTTATCTCGGTCACTAACTGAGGGGGATGATTAGAAGAACGGCACGAGCTCTGTACCGTCTCTTTCTCTCCCACCAGACGTCTGGAAGTATCGGGATAGTTGTGCGAGCCGTGAACCTTCCAGAAACGGCAATCTTCCCTATATAAGGCCTGCAGTGGACAAGCCAGTTCAGTTCTGGGCGAGCAGCCGTGAGGAGCGCCGAGTGAGCGGACGGACTGGAATACGGTGTACCTGTATCAGAGGAGTTGTACGTAGCTGTGAGCGTGCAATGGACCTGTGACAGACGAACTGGTGAATTGTAATTGTGTGCGATAAGTAGTTCTATGTAATCGGTAAGTGTTCCAACTGTAATTCGGTGGAAATAAAGAACATTTTGAGTTTGTGCAATTGTACTTTTAATTTCACGAACCCACAAAGTCACAGTACTGTAAGTAGTTTTCTGATCACTGCTCTGTGAGAGCTAATTTCGGAGAGAGAAAAGTATGCAAATGTTTCGATTCTTATAAACGTAATAGCCTCACATTTTATCTTTCTGCTTCACATACCACATAGATGTGTTCTGTATACTATATACAGATTAGACAAAAGACAGGGGGACTTATACACACTGTTAACTTATTATGTTAAATTAAGCTGCATTTTATTTAACAATTACTAAACGACACTGCTGTCATATCCTATACAAGGCAGCTCTCTCGCAATGAGGTCTGTATCGAGTTGAATGCTGATTAAGATGTTATTGTTTATAGTGTGGAGTTGCACACAAGCCCAAGAACACTTATGTATATGCAATTTAAAATCAGTAAGCTTTTCATCATGGAGCAGGCCGGTGCTTCAGCCGAAATAAAACACAATCGAGGCAAAACTTATAAAGTGGCGAGATCGCACATTGTTTCGCGGTGCTTAAAGAAAGAAACCCGGAATCGTCTATAAAAATGTTGAGAAAGAAACTGATGATCTCCTTGGCATTTCCGCAAGCAGTGTAGATAGTGTTAGAATGGAACAGCAAGCATCTGGAACTCTAAGAACACCAGGAAAATCACGTAAATGAAAACAGCGCGTCGAGAAATACGACGATTTTAAGAAAAGTGTTATACGCAGTAAAGTTCATTATTATTTCTTCAGAAATGAACCAACACATAGATTTAATAAGTTAATGCGTGAACCAAGTCCATTTATTTATTGTCTAGAAGTTAGCGCTGCTATATATACTGCTAGTGTTGCGTACATGTAGCGTCTAACACGTGGCGAGTTGAGTCAGCTCCGTCTTGTTGTTTACATCAGGATTAAACTGGCCTGATATAGAGTATACCAAGAATAGGAATTCTTGCTAGGTGCGACGACCTAAACTTCAAAAGCAGATACAGGTTTAGTAAAGCGAACGTTAGAAATCTGATAGAAATGATTCGTGCTAACCTGTACGTCAGGGACGATAACCGAGGTCTGACACTCAAATCCTAACAGCACTTCGGTATTATGTAAGAGGAGGATATCAAGACAACACTGCTGACCTGCATCAGTAAGCCGTATTATCAGCAAACTCGTTATAAATTTCCCTCCATGTCTCCTTCTTCACATTTGTATTCGTCGACACGGATTTGTTTTCTATAATGTTCATTCTTTTTTTTTTTTGGAATAGAGAAAACATTGGTCTTCCTCTGACCAATTGATATCACGCTTCTTCATATTATCCATATTCACAGCACACCAAACTTTGTTACATAACCTCAAGCAGCAGCAGCAACCGTAAGAATGATTAAGAAACAGCTGCGAAACTACCACAGAGTTTTATAAACTTGTAGGTACACTGTCGTTTGTTTAGCACTCCATGGGACTGGCGCATGCGCAGAGGAACCTTTCTACGTCGTATAACGTTTACTCCGTGCTTGTCCACGACTTTACTTGGTCCGGGGCTTTTTATCCTCTATGAATACAAAAAAGTTAGACCACCTTTGGTCCGGACCAAGTTAGTCGGAAGATAGTCTAGACCAAAGTGATAACTATGAATACGGCCCTTATATGTTTAAGAGACCTATTCTCATATCAGAAGTAACGTTTATCTTTAAATATTCTGGTAATAACATCTTAAGTCACTTATAATAACCATCAAAAATCGAAAGATTCAATTCGACTACATATACAAATAACCTAACCACAAAGACATGTGCTACTTCAACATTAACAAAAGAATGGATAAGAAATTTAAATAAGAAACCTGTGGTATACCTAAAAGCCGACAAAGGTAATTATGGAGACAGAAGACTATATTCAGAGAGTAAACCTTATGTTAGACAGTCCAGAATATGAAAAAATTCAAAAAAAAATCCATTATCCAAAAGTATCACTTCTGTTAATAAAGCTTTATCAATTACAAAAAACATTAAGTACATCTGAAAAATACAACTTAAAATCTTCCAACCCCACACTACCAAGGTTGTACTGTCTGCCAAAAATCCACAAACAAGACAACAGCATGAGACCCATCATCAATGGCATCAATTCACCTACATACCACATTGCAAAGTGGTTAGTAAGAAAATTAAAATCATATGACAAATTTCAAAGTTTGAGTATAAAAAACTCCTTAGAATTGATAAATCACCTACAGAAGTACAACATCCCGGAAAATCACATACTAGTTTCTTTTGACGTTAAGGCACTTTTTACAAGCATTCCAGTAGAAAAAATACCTACATTCCTCAAAAAATGGCTAACCCAGACTACAACGGACCCCAGAGAAATAGATAACATTATCAATCTTAAGGAATAATTACTTCATGTTTAACCAAAAATTCTACAGACAATCAAAAGGATTAGCAATGGGGAGCCCACTTTCGCCTATTTTAGCAGACCTATACATGAGCTATTTTGAAACGCACATAGTAAAGGCCTTTCCACAGATTTATAAATTTTGGCAGAGATATGTTGATGATGTTTTTGCTATCATTCCGGAAAAACTTAGAGAAGATTCTCTAAAATTACTAAACCTGCAAGATAATCACATCCAATTTACTATGGAAGTAGAAAGAGACAACACCCTACCCTTTCTGGACCTCAAGATAACTAGAAACCGTCATGGTGTAGATTTTGGAATATACAGGAAGCCCACACACATAGGTAATTACATAAAGAAAAATGAATACAACCCAGTTTCACATCAACGAGCTGCCTTTAGAAGTCTAATTCACCGACTATACAACATCCCACTGAGTAGGGATGAATTTTTGAGAGAACAACAACACATAAAAGACATAGCGGTATTAAATGGATTCAACCCAGCCATCATAAGGAACACGATGAAGAGAAAGGAAAAACTGAAGATAATATCAAAAAATACCACTCTCACACCACTTAAAAACACAAATTGGCAATATAGAAAATTCACCTACCATCCATGGGCTTTTAGAAAATTTGAACGAATCTTCAAAAGACTAAACTTAAAACTAGCACCCCAAAACAAATTCAGTCTGAGGAACTTGCTAAATAAACCACTGAAAAATACAATCCCCAACAATTTGAAATCAGGAATTTATCAGATTAATTGTGAAACCTGTGAAAAAAGCTACATAGGAAACACTAAGAGAAACTTGTTAACCAGGCAAAAAGAACACCAGAGGAACATTAAGTTGAAACAAACAGAAAAATCTGCAGTTTCACACCATTTTTGGACAGAAAACCACAACATTGGCCACAACATTAAACTGTTAAAATCTTTAAGTACACCCATAGAATTGGATATTTGGGAAAAAACTATTCATAAACAAAACCCGTGATAAAGTTATAAATTTTGAAATACCGGCATTAAATGAAGTATTAAAACTTAGTGCCACTAACACCAGATGGCAGTGTGATCGGAGCTCCGTAGTAGTGGAAGAAGAGGAAGGTTCATTTAGTCACCAAACAGCTGAGAATGAGATCGAATGATCTTGAAAACGTTTCAATTATGCAACAAGTAAGTGAAGTTTGAGTGTAAACATAGTGACTCATAAATCAAACTCAAAGATTTTCATTTGTTCACATTCCAATTCATTATTTTTTCTTAATGTCCAAAAGCATTAGGGAAATCAGTTTTGATTTATTACTGCCTTCTTACAGTTTTTCAAGTATTTCAAGAAATAAGTTGAGTAACCACGAACTGTAAGTTACCAGTATGTATTTTCAATCTGTAGGCGTCACTTACAGATCCTAGTACACAGCACACTATTTAGTACAAATGTTGTCTTGATGTAGATCGAAGATGGCGAAACATTTGTCTAGAGTGAGTAGAAAAGGCCATGTGAGTGTTAATTCTCTTATTTATTAGCATGAAGATAAGCCACGTGCAGTCCTGGTGGCAGGAGTTCACATTTTCGGTTGTAAACGTGTCAGGGCACACTGACATTTTACAGGATGGCCAACTTTCCGACCTTTTCCTCACATAACGTAAAGGACCGGGGGAAGGACGTCATATCCTTGCTGTCATTCCTGCGGGTCTTCTCTCTACTGCCTTGGGCTACAAGCAACGCTATTTTCGCAATTATCACCACCTTCGTCTACGTTTAGTCCTCTTCCATTGTCACTTCATTCAGCCGTGCTCAATTTACCTTCAACACTTTCCATTGTTTTACATTTATAGAATTAAACACAATTAAATTGCGCTAATTCGGGATATACACTTTATTAAGATGTCTTTATCCACGGCTTACTTGTAAAGTTGTACTTTAATAATATAAATTCATCTACTAAAGTGACATTTTAACATTAAATATGCTTAAAATTTTACTTTTGTCATTATATCAATAAAATACAATCACTAGGCATACATTTATTGTAGTTTTAACATTTAGTAATGCTACAACTTGTATTCATTCAGTAATTAACAAATATTTTGCTATATGTTCACATTCTACTGACAATACATTCGTCAATGTAGCTTTCTGAAATAGAAACGACTAGCCAACATACATTGGTATTAGCCAACAGCCGGCCTTGCTCTAAATAACTCTATATTCCACAAAATAACATTACAAATAACATTTGATAACACATTGTATGGTACAAGACTTATTTATACACTCGCGGAAATTAACAAACCTTCCACTCGTCGATAAAATACCTCTTGATTCATTAGTAACACAAATAAGTTCCGTCCTTCTCTGTTTATTTGTTCGGTAAAAATTTCCCGTAGGGGAGGGGATCCGTCCCCTTCAGTTGCCGAGGGGCGAGCGCTGCGGACCCTTAGCACTCGTGGTACCTCTGACGTTACTAGAGGAACCTCCGGCCGAACATTCGAGCCCCTCCCTGAATGGGAGTTGTTTGGATTGGGTTAGACTCGAGGGGGCAGTGGTTCCCAATACCCGTGAGAGATCGGGTACGTGTCCGGACGGAGTTGAGGGAAGCCATATACTCTCGGGTACTAGCCTGCAGAGCTAGTAGAAGGTGTGCTAGATCACCAGGCGGCCGTACCGAGCTTGATCGGTAGTCTTCCACTTTGGGGTTGGCGCGCCTAAGTGGCGTATCCACTTCCATCCCGTCTTGAGTCCTTGGACCAGATGGGGGGGCCCTTGTTAGTAACCCAGGTCTGGCCCTATACAAAGCCCCACGGAGGGACAGCTCGGCTACTCAGTGGTTAAATACGTCCAGGTCCTTGGTCCTCGGGTCCAGGACTAATAGGAGTAGATCCTCTGCACTCAACACTCAACTGTTCGGTACAAATTCTGTAATCGATTTTAAAACAACTTCACGATGACAGAGCGTAATGGCTCGATCGCTTTCGTCTGTGACCCGCATTCCGGAAGCCAGGCAGTCCCGTCCAGTCCCTCTGTCTCCTCTCACCTCATCCTTCCTCCCGGGGATGTCTCACTTGGGACATAGGTACAATAGACCAAGTTTGGACCTCCATACCGAATCCCCTCGGTAGTGCAGTCCAGTGCAGTCTAATGTCCCACATCCGTGGCGCTGAAATGGTCCACTAAATCGGCACGGAGCCCGGAGACACCCTGCCGAAAGACAAAGATGTGTAACAAGAACATATCATTCTGCCATGCACCGCCGATACTCCCGCCGACACTTTTACCCTAAAACAGACCACCAGATGAGAGATGATGTGAAATGATAATGGAGATGAAATGGGGGGACAAGAAATTTGGAGGATGTAATTAACCGGACGTCGCGGGGAAACACCGAAAAGACCCATGGGTCAGATAGGTCAACCACGAGAATCGAACCCGGACCTCCCGAATGGAGTTGACAGACGAAACTGTCTGAGGCTTCCCGCTCGGTATTAACAGATTTATTGATGAAGGTAACACATCACAAATTGTTCTAAAATATAAATGATGTAGTTGTGGTATTGTTTGTTGCGGGTAGTGTTAACTTGGCAAGTGGCCGGTAGTCTGATGTAACTGTATTGTGGTTACGTTTGCCATCGACTTAACACAGATCCCACATATACCAGCATCTCCTCGCTTGAGATGTCCAATAGCAGAGTGCCAGTGACAGTTGGTGTAATTACCTCTGCTCCAAATGTCACAGAGACAGGGTTGTCCAAAATATCTACAGTACCAACGAAGACGCCAATTTTTTCAAACATAAATGATTTATTTCTCAACCGTATAAACGAGGCTGGTCAGAAAATAAGAGCAACTCTTTTAATTTGCGGGTTTTACACAACCAATTTTTATTTCTTCCAATCTTATTGTCGCGGCAACGCACATAAAAGGTTCGCGCGGGGCGATAACGCGGCTGGTTTATACAAAGGAACTGATAAAGATACCACGCAGATAAAGGTCTTCCGAAACAAACTGAGATAAATGGAAATTTCTGGTGACAACTTGATTATTCGGTTTCTTTATTGTTCTGGAAATCTCTCAAATTTATCAATGAGGTATTTAAGAGGACGACCACTCGCCAAGTCAGTCGTAAGTAGTAAACAGCTGTAGAGTGTTGTAATGAGAGCTGTTTATTATTGTCATCGACCTTGGTAGATTCTGTGTATGTGACGTAATGTTTTTACGTGAGAATTAAAGTGTATTTATAGGGAAATAAAAAACATTTGGAATACCTGCAACGCAGACTTTTAATTCTACGAACCCACAAAGTCACAATATTGCTAGGAAAACATGCATCAGTTGGATCAATTTGCAACTGAAATAGGTCACTATTCTCTGTTTCATATAACCTTGCCCGGCTGAAATGTATTACTCCACGTTCCTAAACGCTCCCCCTCGCCCTAATTGGCTAATGCTTTCGCGTCATACGCCATAGGCGGTGCCTTCCCGTCACATTTAAACGTGCAGTAAATGTAATAATTGTCGGGAAGATAAATAAAATCATACAAATAAGGATATGAAGGCATGCAAAAATACAAGTTTATAATGAACTGAGCAAATTGAAACAGAATGGCTGAGCAATGAAACTGAAAGAGTTTATAATGAAAGATATTTGGCCTTTTCCACTGGGATTTTTTAAACCAGCACACATACCTTCCAAAAATGCTTGTCTTTCAGTCTTAAAAGTCATGTCACGCATTACTTTACTTTTCATGTGTTCTTCGTGTATATTTAGCGATTTGTATCTCGGTGCAGTGTGGTTGTCCTTAAATAGCGTCTTCGACACACAGCAATATCGCCTCTGTCTTTTAGCACATTTTTCTTGCCTCTCTTTTCATTCACAAATCCCAGCTGTATAAACAATCTGCTTAAATTTGGTAAATCTGCATCCTCATTTACAGCAGACGAAATGTTACTTATGTTAGGGAGTTCGTTTCTAAAGAAAAACTACACACATGACGACGCACAACACTTTTCACGTATTTTCTCCGAGCACGCACTTTTGTTTATTCCTGCTTTTGCCTGGAGTGGTAAGTTTTCCTGTTTCCTCAATTTCATGTCGCGATGTTCCTACGGATCTAACACTCACACCTGTAACTTCAGAGCTCATCTGTTCGACTTCTCTCACTGACAAAGACGGATTCTTCTCTGTGAGTGCATTAAACACATGCAACACAATTCTTTTTTCGCCTGTTTGTAAATAATTATCCTTGCGATACTTCAGCGAAAAACTGGCGGTAGACTCTGCCATTATACATATAATACATGCGCAATAAACGATCAATAAAATAATTTAGCTCCCGCACTCTCGAATGGCGATGCATGACTAATCCAGTTCAAAACAAGGTCAGTGATAAAAGTCTTATAAACAAATGTCATCACTACCGCTAAATCACGTGCTATCGTGCCATGTGCTTGAGAGCAAAGGGACCTCCTCTTTACTTTGTTTAAGAATTAACATGCATTTCAGATAAATCAACTCTGTTACGTAATATATTTAACTAAAACAGTTACGAAAATATAAATTTGACAATTCTCTTCCAACATATAATGATATATCACCATGTTAAATAACGAACTAATTTTTACCGCACGACAGTCATTACCACAACAGCAACCAATGAGGGGTGATTAGGTCACGTGACCGTTAAGAGATACTGGCCAAGCTTACGTGAAACAAGGTATAGGTAAAGCGCCTTACCACTGCCAATTTTACTTGGTTTGTAAAATGTATTTTAAGTGTTTAAAAACAAAAAATTGATCCTATTTAAATTTTTTGTATTACAATCCTAAGGTAAAAGGCGTGTCCGTAAAATAAGTTCTGTAAGGCGCTGGAGCCATAAGGAACGCTATTACGCGAGATCCGGCAACACTGCCGTGTAGTTTGGTTTCACCGCATCAAATCTCCATGACAACGAACCCGTTGTAAACATTAGTGTTGGCTGGGCAGCCGTTTGCGATGGAGCTTCCTATCACTTCCGCCGCCAAGTGAGAGTTGCGTGCAGTGATCCGTTCTTTTGAGTGGCAAGGGCACTACTCGCACTGAAATTCATAGTCAGTTATGCGAAGTCTATGGGCCACAGTGTATGGACATCAAAAACGTGTGAAAGTGGGTCAGAGAGCTCAAAGACGGACGTACAGACGTCCATGAGGAACAGCGTTCTGGTTGGCCTTCGGTTTCAGCCGAAACAATTACAAAAGTGGAGCAAGAAATGCTTAAAGATCGGCGTGTGACAGTTAGCGAGCTGTGCGAACTTATCCCTGAAGTCAATAAGACAAGATTTTGATCGAACATTTGAATTATCGGAAGGTGTATGTGAGGTGGGTCCCCAAAATGCTCACCGAAGTCCATAAACGGCAACGTGTTGAAGCGGCCCACCGATTCCTGGAGCGCTATACAGAACAGGGTGAGGAATTGTTGGATTCAATTGTCACTGGAGATGAAACCTGGGTGCACTACACAACACCAGAAACTAAAGAAGGTTCTCGTCAGTGGCGGATTCGAATTCGACGAAGCCGCGAAAGTTCAAGCATACATTTTCTGCCAGCAAAGTGATGGCCAGTGTGTTCTGGGACAGAAAAGGTGTATTGTTGTGCGAGTTTATGCCTACCGGCACAACAATAAACGCCGCTAGCTACTGTGAGACTTTAAAAAAATTGCGACGTGCCATTCAAAATGGAAGGAGAGGTATGCTGAAGAAGGGAGTGATTTTTATTCACGACAACGTTCGTCCACATACTCCACATGCAACGGTTCATCTCCTGGCACAGTTCGGATGGGACATCCTCACCCATCCCCCCTACAGTCCAGACTTAGCACCTAGTGATTATCATCTGTTTCCTGACTTGAGTCACACCTGGGTGGAACACATTTCCAGACCGACGAGGTTGAGCGCTACCTGCGCAACTTGGCGGGAGAGTGCTATGACAAGGATATACAAAAACTGCCACAACGCATGCAAAAGTGCATCGATCGCAATGGTGATTACGTTGAAAAACAGCTGTAAGTTCCGCATTTCCATCAATGTAACATTCATTGGCAATAAACATGTTTTCTATATTAAATAAAATTGGATACCTTATTCTACGGGCACGTCTCGTATATTTGCTAGCCAATTCTATGTTCTACTGCCCCGAGTGTTAGTTTGTTACATCTCTCTACGTCACTCTGTTTTCAAAGATTCACATTTCTCAAGCGATCTTCTTACAGTTAAGCTACTTAAAAGATTTAGCTTCCTCATGTCTTGAATTGCCGTTCTTGTGTTTTTACTCTTTCTGATGTTTACTTACAGCAACAAAAGAAAACACTCTGTGATTTGAAATGTCAAAAAATGCTCATATTGCCTTAAGCTTTCCTCAGATAAAAAGTCGTTATTCATTTTTTCTCCTTACTGCTCATTAAAATCCATCACAACGCACAGTTCTGAAAACATTTGACACTCACTTAAAGTCTACTGCATTCCCGTATTCACTTTCAATTACAAAAAAATTAGCAATAACATAATGTTTACCTTTAAGTACATATAGGAATAAGTGTTAGTAAAAATAGTGTGTATAAGAGTAGCTCGAAAAATTCATGTGAGTGAAATATAAAGAAACAATTTTAGCAACGTTTCATATTACAAATTTCATCTGGTACTTAGAATTCAATGTTATTTATGTTTGTACCTGCTGTGATTATGCAATTATTCAAATCAAATCACGTGACCGCCATCACAAATTCATTACGCCAAAAGACAAATGAAATGTAAAACCTAATCAAAACAAGAGGAATTATTAAACATGCAAAGAGTAATTATCATGCGATTGGACCTGAAACCAAAGTTGGTAACAATGAAATGAAATAAACATTTTATCACGCTAGTACCATATTTTATAAATACTCCAATTGGGTGTGTCGAGAACGCCAATTCTTCAGAAGTGGGAGAGTTTAAGGTGCACAAAAATAGAACACATTTAACGAACGGAAAAAATATATTTTAATGGTTTGATTTTCAAAAGTACACTTAAAGTACAAGGACAAGATGCAGGCGATGCCACGCTGGGTTCAACCTTCGCATGAAATAGTAATCCCGGCCAAGATATTATCTATTATTCTGATTTGTAGGTACAGAATTTAATCAATTTTAGCAGTAATTAAATGTTTAGAGTAAATATTTATATGTCGTTTATTTTGAAAAGCTTTCAATAATATAAAATAAGCTTTTTGGCAAAATGACATGTTTGAAATTTTGTAGTTGCGACAACTGTATAAAACTGAAGCAACGATTATGTTTTAAATTAGAAGTAAGATTAACATAATCTGTCCAACTTCACCGCTCGGCTCTGTAGCGTAGATGGTAGCATGTCTGCCTCACGCTCAAGAGGTCCCGAGTTCGAATCTCGGTCAGGGTGAGTTACCTGGATAAGGTTTTTTCCGGAGTTTTCCCTTATCCTGCAAGACGAATGTCAGGTAACTCTAAGCTCCATGGACCCTGGACACATTTGAGCATCATTTCATCCATTTTATTCACCGTCCGATATGACTTAACGTTGGAGGACGTAAAATTAAAAAAAAAAAAATCCGACTTCACCAACAGATGTTAAAATCGACGTTAACAAATGTAACGTAACAATTGTCACAACACTAACAAAGCTTTAAATTTCTTGCATTTCACCAATCTGTTTTATGAAAATGTTAACAAACACGTGTTAACGCCAAGAAACTTGTAAATATCACAGCTATAGAAGGTTATAGATGAGTCGTTATATTTTCTGAAAGTACTGCGATGCGTTTTTGTTTTCATTTTCGTCTGCACACAGCTGAAAAAATGGCGGGTAAACAAAATCGTAAACAAAAGCCGTGAGACAAATTTCTCATCGATGGAGAAATAATTGTTAATTGAATTGGTCACGAGGTATAAGGATATCGTGGAAAATAAAATGGCAGATGGGGTGAGTATAAAAAGGAAAGATGCCACGTGGGAAAAAATTGGAAACGAATTTAATTCAAATGCATGTGTCACTAGTACAAGCAGGAAACAACTTCGTCAGTATTTCGTAAATTTAAAACGAAGTAGTGAAGAAGGACAAGTGACGAGTGACTTGAACGTTTCAATACGGAAGGTGGACAGTGTATTGTCCATATAATTCAGTGAATTATAAAGTCGCAAAGTTATTAATACTTGAAGCAAAGGCGAGATCGGCATATTCCTTTCGATGCATATTCTAACTCAGTATTACGTAAATTTAAAACGAGGAGCGAAGAAGGACAAGTGTCGAGTGACTTGAACGTTTCAAGACGGGAGGTGGACAGTGTATTGTCCACATAATTCAGTGAATTATAAAATCGCAAAGTTATTAATACTTGAAGCAATGTCGAGATCGGCTTATTCCTTTCGATGCATGTTCTAACCTCTCTTGTATTTCCTCAGTAACCTACATAACAACTTGTTTCGACAGTCTATACCTCTGTCTGATAGCTCCTCAAAATCATTTCTCCTCATAGGCTGTACTCTATTAGAATGCCATTTAGACGGTCTTAAATATAGCAAATTGACATCAACAGCTGAGTTCATGCCCGCCATCTTGACTATTTACAATTGTTAAGGACTTAACAACAGAAATTTGGCTTGTTAGGTTAACAACTGATTTAACACGAGTGTTAAGCTAACAATGGTTGGTGAAATGCAATTTTTGTTTTAACTATTGCTAAACTCGTGTTAAGTCTTAACATGTGTTGGTGAAATCGGGCATTAGTGTATTTAGTTGCGTAATATGTTAGTTTAAAAATGATAACGTATAATGTACAATTTGATATTGTTTAGAAGGAACAAACAAATTAAGGAGCGAAGAATTAAAATTGCCTGCCCAGGGCACTACTGTTTCACATTTGATCGCTTATTGAAGCATACATTAGCAAACTATTGGGAACTTGTACAAAACTCATAGCGTTACTCCAAATGCGGGTGTACATTCCACATTTCACTTCAGAGAGTTTATGTTTATTAGCGAGGCTTGGATTGCCGTGACGTACAGAGGGCGTAAATCTCGTCTCCATTAACGGCATTCCACCATCAACAATTGCACATCATTTTTGTGTACAAGGGCCCGTGTTTGGAGCGCGAAATGGGCTGCACCATTGTGAGCAGTTTCTATTGTTCTCCTGGGGCAAAGCGATCGCTCGTTGTTTGTGCTCCGTGAAACATCCAGCAGTAAACCAATTAATTATTCCTTGTTCATTTCTTAATGCTGTTGGATTGCTTTTCAGAGTAAGATTTCCCTTTGTTTTTAGAGATTCTTTGGCATTCTGTATTAAAATGAACTGTGTTTTATTTATAGTAGGCTTTGGTTCTCTGTCGTAATCTATAGCGGGCGTGAAAAATTGTTTCATTCTGCAGAGGCTTTTTTATTAGCCTTGAAGTTGTCCTCTGTGGGCTATGGCTAACAAGCTAGCACAAGCTCCCGAGTTCAAATCCAAAGCAGGGCAATTGAATTCTATTGCGGTGTAAAACTCATTCGTATTGTCACCCAATTAGCGGAAAGCACAACCAACGACTGATGAGTAAGGGGCCAGAGGCAACCAAGCCACACCCACCCATTAGTCTCTGTCACTAACTGACTGGATGATTAGGGAAATGTCACTTGTCGCTGGCCGCCTCTTCCCCCTCCTCCACTGCCATCTGGAACCTTCGCGGTGATTCACTGAAACTAGAGGCTTCGAGAAAACGGCGATATGCCTATAAAAAGGGCTGCAGTGAGTGAATTGAGTCAGTTCTTGGCGAGCAGCGAAGAAGCGTCGTGCTAGTGTACGGACGAGAAGACTGTGTACGTGCGTCGGAGGAGTTTACGTGATTGCGAGTGCAAGTGGAGCTGTAACGGACGAACTGGTGAATTCTAATTGTGTGCATTACGTAATTCTGTGTAATTGGCAAGTGTTCAACTGTAAGTCGGTGGAAATAAAGAACATTTTTCAGTGGTGCAATTGGACTTTTCATTTCACGAACCCACAAAGTCACAGATAAAAATTGAGCAAAATTCCACGCCGATGTAGAATGGGACGCCGAGGATCATAATTAAGGAGCCTTCATAAATAAATAACCAAAACGGCCTTAAGTTTCTTTGAGTATCGTATATCTCGGTCATTTTCCTATTTGATTATCTTAAACTAAAAACTTGATGTCTTGCTGTACTTCAAATGAATCAGGTAAATCTGCATTTAGACTTTTCGTAATATATGTAGGGATACAGCAAGGTTTAAGCGATAGTCAAATGTTTTACGAACTGGTCGCCATGTGATAGCATTACAATTCCGTTCTGCACCACGAGGAGACCGCCCACAAGAAAAAGCGAATAAAGACTTTCAATTTGAGAAACTCACAGATAAATATTTCAACAGTCATATTAATATCAGGAAGTATCTCGGAAATGATAAACTCTACGAAAAATGTTTGACGTAAATTGAGTGTTTTAAAAAGATTTACATTTCTTAGGATAGGATAGGATGGTACGTAGGAGATTTGGCACTGCAACGGGAGGATGAGTTGAGAGGACACCGAGGATAGCCAACCCAAGGAGCCACGACAGTGCAGAGGGCAGAGTCCCTACAGTCGACCACTTGGAAACTCACCAGCAGGCCACTACAACCGACATCCCACCCAGTCCGGCTCGGAGAATACTGCCATACAGCGTCGAGACACCCGCCGACAGTTCTGCCACCAGATGAGAGATGATGTGAAATGATAATGGAGGGAAAGGAAATTCGGGGGGGTGTATTTAACCTACCTAGCATTAGCCTGGTGACCCCGAAAACACATGGGTGAGGTACCTTTTTTGTAATTTTACGTCCTTCAACGTTAAGTCATATAGGACGGTGAATGAAAGGAGCGAAATGATGCTCAAATGTGCCCAGGGTCCATGGAGCTTAGAGTTACCCGCCATTCGTCTGTGAGGATAAGGGAAACCCCCGGAAAAACCTTATCCAGGTAACTCACCCTGACCGAGATTCGAACTCGGGACCTCTTGAACGTGAGGCACACATGCTACCATCTACACTACCGAGGCGGGCTGGGTCAGGTAGGTCGGCCACGGGAGTCGAAGCCGGACCTCCCGAATGCAGGTCACAGAGGAAACCGACTGAGCCATGCTACTCGGTATCTTCATTTCTGTGCAGAAATATTTGCCTATCCCTTACAGTTGTCCACTTATAAACAAGTGATACAGAATGAAGAGGATTTCTGAGGACATTCTCAGAAAATTCAACGTATTGTCACCCAATTAGCGGAAAGCACAACCAACGACAGCTGAGAAGGGACCAGAGGCAACCGAGCCACACCCTCCCATTAATCTCAGTCACTAACTGAGGGGTGATTAGGGAAATGTCACTTGTCGCTGGCTGCCTCTTTCCCCTTCCCCTGTCCTCTGCAACTTTCGTGGTGATTCACGGAAACCAGAGACTTCTAGAAAACAGTGATATTCCTATAAAAAGGGCTTCAATGAGTGAGTCAGTCAGTGTTTGGCGAATAGCTGTGAGGAGCGCCCAGTGAAAGGACGGACTGCGTACGTGCGCCGGAGTTTACGTAATCGCGAGTGCAAGTGGAATTGTGACGGACGAACTGGTGAATCGTAAGTGTATGCATTACGTAATTCTGTGCAATTGGCAAGTGTTTAACTGTAAGTCGGTGGAAATAAAGAACATTTTTGACTGGTGCAATTGGACTTTTCATTTCACGAACCCACAAAGTCACAATATTAATCTGTCATGAATTTACCTTAAACGTGTATTTTAAATAAAATAGTTATAATCTTATTTCAGAACAAAATGAAATTCAATGAAGATTTTCCAAAAAATGGAGTGCATTGTGGTTTGGGTTGCGTTGATTTCTTGAAAACATTTTTCCAAATATATTGTCCAATTTTGAGTTGTGCTGTTTATACGCAGACCTGTTTTTGTTTTCCAAGAAGTCCCCAAAACTCTATTTTTACTGAAACCTTGCTATGAAACGTTTGGTAGATAGTGAACTTGCACTGTGAAACAGCATTGTTTGGTTCACGTGTTGATGTTAATTCCAGCTCAAGCTATGATAA
The DNA here is from genome assembly GCA_030765055.1 of Mantis religiosa. NCBI lineage: Eukaryota > Metazoa > Arthropoda > Insecta > Mantodea > Mantidae > Mantis > Mantis religiosa. The sequence continues at coordinate 5,183,199 of JAUKNK010000320.1, read as the reverse complement.
AGCTATTTCAGGATATACGTGGCTGTGTCTACACTTTAGCGGAGAAGTTGCCCAAACTACTATATGAATGTAGCAGGCGATAGATTATGTCCAGGATGTGGTAATGACTCCTAGCTACTAACCCGATGTTCTACTTTTCTGATATAAATCCTACCTCACAATCCCAAACTTCCCCTTTGACTAGCGTAACCGTCCGAACTACTTCTACAAATTTGTCTGAAAACCAGCCGTCGTACTGAATGTCATATTACCCCGAGACAACATGTACTCAACCTACAACCACTTAACATTTAATAAAACTTCACAAATATTCATATTTAATTTTATTATAGGTTATATAGTTTATTTAATTGACCCATAATTTGTATCCATTTGTGAGAACAAAACTGAAAGCTGTCCTCATTCAGGACAACTAGAACTTTGACGTTTATTGTATTGCTCGCAGCTAGTCCTATTTTTGTTACATGTTAACAGAATCACTCGGTAAAGAGTGCATTTGACCGGAAATAAAAGCTTTTAACGTCCCCCTGAATCTAAAAATAAAGTTATTTTAGCCCATGTGTCACAGAGAGGAACAGAACAAAAGCGAAACGTCGGTTACACGTCGAATTTGCTATTTACATACGCTGTTATCAAGCAACCCATTGAGCATTTATAGAAAAATTTTCCAGAAAGGCAAATCACCGAAAATTGTTGCTTACAATTTTTAAAGTCCAAGAATTTTTATAAAATAGAAGCAATGACTAGTACATTTTAAATTTTTTACAAGTAGACTCTAAAACCATAGTAAAACATAAGAAATAGACAAAAGTATTCGAGAAAAACAGATTCTAAATGTGTCACTCATGTTACAGTACAATGAATTCCCACAGTTTTTTTACTCAAACCAGTAACAAACAAAATATTGGAAATGGTAGACATTTAGTGCTTTAACGAGAAGTTTACATTTTCGTTCTCTATCTCTTTCAGAACGGAGATAGCTTCATAGGACATTCAAAGAAGATGTTTATCACATAAACAACTTAATTGCGGTTCTTCAGTTGTTTTGATTTTACCTTTTAACTAGATGGTTTCACTGGCGCTGCACGCAGGAAAAGGAGGAACTAGTGTTTGAATTTAACGAAATTTCTATGTCTGGTTTATCTTTTAGCGTGTAAACGCTTGTTCGAAATAGATACATTGTATTTAATTTAATTACTTAAGTTTTTTGTCCTTTTAGCTTTTCTAAAACAGCCTAAGCTTCTAGATATGGAGCTCTAAAAGCCCGAGGTGTTCTTAGTTAGGTTATGTCCCTAATAGCAGATCTAGTTTTACTGAAATAGTTGTTTATGATAGTTTAACCAGTACACCTTACACTATCTTTAGACAGCACTGAATATTTATCGAGATATTATAGAGTATACATAAATATGTGATATTGTTTATCTTTCTTATGGTCATTGTTACGGGATGAATTAAAACCACATTTAAGAAAGATCCTTTATATTTTGTTTACTACGAAGCACATATCTTTATCCACTAATAAACAAAACAAAAGAAGTGCTATACATTACCGAATGTGTTACCAACTATTGTAAAGAGTTACTAGTTTGGTGATTTGCACTGTCAACTGTCATGATATTCATTTGCCTTTCGTGTTGACAACATACGTTTAGAAAACCACATAAGGAGGCAGTGAAAGTAATAAAACAATGAAAATAACGTAACAAAAAGTAACCTCCAGACATACGTTACAAAATGCTATAATGCTACATGTCGAAGTTCTTGTTTACATTAAGACAGCTTTATCATTCAGTAGTTTGTTAAAGATGTCCATATTTCAGCTTTTTCTTCAAAGAACGCCAACAGTATAAGTGCAGTACGCGCAAGATAAGTTGAGCACTGGATTTACGGTGTGGTGCGGTCAGAGGGGAAGAAGCGAGAGCTAACGCTCTTTTCTTTCTACACCGTGGTAAACCATGAAAAGCACAGTTCAGCAAAATAGCGTGTAAGATAAGCGAAGATATCACAAGTAACGTTGCATTCTCTGAAAACATTCCTTAGTTTTGCCCACGCCAGCTCAATTGCATTCAGATCACAGTTATACGGAGGTAGACGAATAATAATATGTCCCCTTTCGAGAGCCATAACATCCACAAATGTTCATACAAATATAAATCATTTTCAAGTAAATGCTGATGTACCACACTCGTAACAAGGATAAACTGGCAATTCGAGCGCACCAAACGAGCCTTTATGAAGGAAGCTTTAACTACAACGTGATAATGTTATAACATACGATTGTTGTAAACTGGTTAGCTAATTAGCCTCGAAATTGATCAAAACGAAATATGGGGGACATGATAAAGCTTAGCGGATTAGCCACTAGATGTCAGTGTATAGCGCATTTCAAATTAGTCATGTATGTTTACGGAGTAAAACGAAACTTACCGAATGAGGACTTGGAAGCCGATCGCTCTTCTTATCGGGCGCATATAGAGTAGTATTCTGTATGTTATTTACCAGTCCAGGAACTTGTTGTATACAATGTCGTATTGGGTAACTCTCTCTGCTGCTTGTTGTTCAGTATAGTCCATATTGACCCGACATTTTATACTCACGACCTTCTTGTCACAATAAACCAAAGTTGGCATTACCAGTCCAGGAACTTGTATACAATGTCGTATTGGGTAACTCTATCTGCTGCTTGTTGTTCAGTATAGTCCATATTGACCCGACATTTTATACTCACGACCTTCTTGTCACAATAAACCAAAGTAGACATTACCAGTCCAGGAACTTGTTGTATACAATGTCGTATTGGGTAACTCTCGCTGCTGTTTGTTGTTCAGTATAGTCCATATTGACCCGACATTTTATACTCACGACCTTCTTGTCACAATAAACCAAAGTTGGCATTACCAGTCCAGGAACTTGTATACAATGTCGTATTGGGTAACTCTATCTGCTGCTTGTTGTTCAGTATAGTCCATATTGACCCGACATTTTATACTCACGACCTTCTTGTCACAATAAACCAAAGTTGACATTACCAGTCCAGGAACTTGTTGTATACAATGTCGTATTGGGTAACTCTCGCTGCTGTTTGTTGTTCAGTATAGTCCATATTGACCCGACATTTTATACTCACGACCTTCTTGTCACAATAAACCAAAGTTGACATTACCAGTCCAGGAACTTGTTGTATACAATGTCGTATTGGGTAACTCTCTCTGCTGCTTGTTGTTCAGTATAGTCCATATTGACCCGACATTTTATACTCCGAACCTTGTTGTCACAATAAACCAAAGTTGGCATTACCAGTCCAGGAACTTGTTGTATACAATGCCGTATTGGGTAACTCTCTCTGCTGCTTGTTGTTCAGTATAGTCCATATTGACCCGACAGTCTATACTCACGACTTTCTTGTCACAATAAACCAAAGCTGACATTACCAGTCCAGGAACTTGTTGTATACAATGTCGTATTGGGTAACTCTATCTGCTGCTTGTTGTTCAGTATAGTCCATATTGACCCGACATTTTATACTCACGGCCTTCTTGTCACAATAAACCAAAGTTGGCATTACCAGTCCAGGAACTTGTTGTATACAATGTCGTATTGGGTAACTCTCTCTGCTGCTTGTTGTTCAGTATAGTCCATATTGACCCGACATTTTATACTCACGGCCTTCTTGTCACAATAAACCAAAGTTGACATTACCAGTCCAGGAACTTGTTGTATACAATGTCGTATTAGGTAACTCTCTCTGCTGCTTGTTGTTCAGTATAGTCCATATTGACCCGACATTTTCTACTCACGACCTTCTTGTCACAATAAACCAAAGTTGACATTACCAGTCCAGGAACTTGTTGTATACAATGTCGTATTGGGTAACTCTCTCTGCTGCTTGTTGTTCAGTATAGTCCATATTGACCCGACATTTTATACTCACGACCTTCTTGTCACAATAAACCAAAGTTGACATTACCAGTCCAGGAACTTGTTGTATACAATGTCGTATTGGGTAACTCTCTCTTCTGCTTGTCGTTCAGTATAGTCCATATTAACCCGACATTTTATACTCACGGCCTTCTTGTCACAATAAACCAAAGTTGGCATTACCAGTCCAGGAACTTGTTGTATACAATGTCGTATTGGGTAACTCTCTCTGCTGCTTGTTGTTCAGTATAGTCCATATTGACCTGACATTTTATACTCACGGCCTTCTTGTCACAATAAACCAAAGTTGGCATTACCAGTCCAGGAACTTGTTGTATACAATGTCGTATTGGGTAACTCTCTCTGCTGCTTGTTGTTCAGTATAGTCCATATCGACCCGACATTTTATACTCACGGCCTTCTTGTCACAATAAACCAAAGTTGGCATTACCAGTCCAGGAACTTGTTGTATACAATGTCGTATTGGGTAACTCTCTCTGCTGCTTGTTGTTCAGTATAGTCCATATTGACCCGACATTTTATACTCACGGCCTTCTTGTCACAATAAACCAAAGTTGGCATTACCAGTCCAGGAACTTGTTGTATACAATGTCGTATTGGGTAACTCTCTCTGCTGCTTGTTGTTCAGTACAGTCCATATTGACCCGACATTTTATACTCACGGCCTTCTTGTCACAATAAACCAAAGTTGGCATTACCAGTCCAGGAACTTGTTGTATACAATGTCGTATTGAGTAACTCTCTCTGCTGCTTGTTGTTCAGTATAGTCCATTGACCCGACATTTTATACTCACGACCTTCTTGTCACAATAAACCAAAGTTGGCATTACCAGTCCAGGAACTTGTTGTATACAATGTCGTATTGGGTAACTCTCTCTGCTGCTTGTTGTTCAGTATAGTCCATACTGACCCGACATTTTATACTCACGACCTTCTTGGCACAATAAACCAAAGTTGACATTACCAGTCCAGGAAGTTGTTGTATACAATGTCGTATTGGGTAACTCTCTCTGCTGCTTGTTGTTCAGTATAGTCCATATTGACCCGACATTTTATACTCACGACCTTCTTGTCACAATAAACCAAAGTTGGCATTATCAGTCCAGGAACTTGTTGTATACAATGTCGTATTGGGTAACTCTCTCTGCTGCTTGTTGTTCAGTATAGTCCATATTGACCCGACATTTTATACTCACGACCTTCTTGTCACAATAAACCAAAGTTGACATTACCAGTCCAGGAACTTGTTGTATACAATGTCGTATTGGGTAACTCTCTCTGCTGCTTGTTGTTCAGTATAGTCCATATTGACCCGACATTTTATACTCACGACCTTCTTGTCACAATAAACCAAAGTTGGCATTACCAGTCCAGGAACTTGTTGTATACAATGTCGTATTGGGTAACTCTCTCTGCTGCTTGTTGTTCAGTATAGTCCATATTGACCCGACATTTTATACTCACGACCTTCTTGTCACAATAAACCAAAGTTGGCATTACCAGTCCAGGAACTTGTATACAATGTCGTATTGGGTAACTCTCTCTGCTGCTTGTTGTTCAGTATAGTCCGTATTGACCCGACATTTTATACTCACGACCTTCTTGTCACAATAAACCAAAGTTGACATTACCAGTCCAGGAACTTGTATACAATGTCGTATTGGGTAACTCTCTCTGCTGCTTGTTGTTCAGTATAGTCCATATTGACCCAACATTTTATACTCACGACCTTATTGTCACAATAAACCCAAGTTGACATTACCGACGTCTTAAATCACTTTAATTTTAATCTCAGGGACTTGGTATTTTTGGAGAAGGCGTCTGATCATTTTTGAGAAAGTCACAGCTGGCAAAAAACATTTCCATGTAAAGTTATTTGTAATACTTCTTTGTTTACTATACATAAACTAGAAGTAAATAAACTAGATATGGTAAAACATATATAAGTAAATTTCCCAGGGGAAATGTGTGCTGAACGGAATGCAGTGGATGGAGAAGTTGTTTAAAAAGTTGAGCAAACAGTGACAGCTGGCCTGAGGTAACGCCAACACCATCTAGTGACAGAACCACTGAAAGCTTGCAACTCTCAAGTTACTGTCAAGCAGAAATTGCGAATTACATCTCTTACTTCTGTTGGTCGTTTTGCTCTCTGCCGCCGCAATATCAAGTTCTGCAGCCTCTGTGGTGAAACTCTAGAAACAAATCTTTCATATGCTATGACCTTTTCTACCCAGCATAAAGAATATATAAAACAAAAGCATAACTTTTACCTTAAAACTGCATTATTTGTCGCTAAATCGTTCCAATTTTTCCTACAACTGGTCGACACCGCGTGAACTGTTAGTCTAACATGGAGAAAGTATGCAGTTCACATACTTTTGCTAATAAATTACAAGTTCACAATAATTTCCTATCTGTCACCAATAAATACAAAACTGCGTAAAATACTATTGAAATATAGTTAGAGTTGTATTTAAAATCGTGACATAAAAAGAATAAACTTTTCTTCATATGCTACAGAATTTCACGTGACAAAATCTGTCAGTGCTTCCTAAACTATCGAAGAGCCGCGACTTCTTCCGAACAGCTACGAAGGATGATATTTAAGGTTATAGTCTGATTTTTAAAAGAAGATACATGAAGGTGATCTGTTTCTCCAAGTGGGTAGTGCAGTGTTGCCCAACAGATCCCCTTTCTTTATCCTGTCAACAATCAAAACATAACAAGGGTTCCAGTTTTCTCACCTCAACAAAAATATGCACAGTTAATCTGTATTAGCCTACTTTAAAAACAGAAATGAGTTGTTCACACATTCATTGAGTTGTAGGGTCTTCACATGTGAGTTTCCTTTTAAATAATTGTTTGTACTATATAATTAATATCCCATATTTACCGTTATTGTTGCTATGCATGGTAAGTTGACATTCCCGCACAGTGCGTTAAGTATTTCTCCATGGAAACACATATACGCGATGCACGTTCTAAAATCTAACAATCTATCAATTATATTTATTAATATTTCAGCTAATATCTTAACTACTAAAATTCAGATTCATATAAATACAAACAGTGCGAAAAATAATGTGCAACACCCATGTGGTAAGTACATAATGGAATCTCGGTGAAAGCGCCTCGTTTTTTCAAACCTTTCCTCGTTCCGTATACATTAATATCGCAATATACTATTATTAACGACTTTGTTAATTCACTGTTCGTCGATATGCCGGAATTTTGACCCACAGGAGTTCTTTTACTTGCAAGCATGGGACTGTCGCTTTTAGATAAAAGGAATAAGCTGTTCATTGATAAGGAGCAAACTCTCGTCTTCCTATTGGAAGAATTCTCTAAGAGAACAGACAAATTCTCTAGCTTGACTATGCAATGTAACAACCCGTCCGTAAGCTGATCTTTGCCTTGGGCCATGACTCCTCGGTCCACCTCTAATGCTACCGCCACTACGTCTTGCTTCTTGTTGGAAGAATTCCCTAAGAGAACAGACAAATTCTCTAGCTTGGTTATGCAATGTAACACCCCGACCGTAAGGTGATCTTTGTCTTGGGCCATGACTCCTCGGTCCACCTCTAATGCTACCGCCACTACGTCTTGCTTCCTGTTGGAAGAATTCTCTAAGAGAACAGACAAATTCTCTAGCTTGGCTATGCAATGTAACACCCCGACCGTAAGGTGATCTTTGCCTTGGGCCATGATTCCTCGGTCCACCTCTAATCCTACCACCACTACGTCTTGCTTCCTGTTGGAAGAATTCTCTAAGAGAACAGACAAATTCTCTAGCTTGGCTATACAATGTAACAACCCGACCGTAAGCTGATCTTTGTCTTGGGCCAGGATTCCTCGGTCTACCTCTAATCCTACCACCAATACGTCTTGCTTCCTGTTGGAAGAATTCTCTAAGAGAACAGACAAATTCTCTAGCTTGACTATACAATGTAACAACCCGACCGTAAGCTGATCTTTGTCTTGGACCATGACTCCTCCGTCCACCTCTAATGCTACCGCCACTACGTCTTGCTTCCTGTTGGAAGAATTCTCTAAGAGAACAGACAAATTCTCTAGCTTGGCTATACAATGTAACAACCCGACCGTAAGCTGATCTTTGTCTTGGGCCATGACTCCTCGGTCCACCTCTAATCCTACCACCAATACGTCTTGCTTCCTGTTGGAAGAATTCTCTAAGAGAAAAGACAAATTCTCTAGCTTGGCTATGCAATGTAACAACCCGACCGTAAGCTGATCTTTGCCTTGGGCCATGATTCCTCGGCCCACCTCTAATCCTACCACCAATACGTCTTGCTTCCTGTTGGAAGAATTCTCTAAGAGAAAAGACAAATTCTCTAGCTTGGCTATGCAATGTAACAACCCGACCGTAAGCTGATCTTTGTCTTGGGCCATGACTCCTCGGTCTACCTCTAATCCTACCGCCACTACGTCTTGCTTCCTGTTGGAAGAATTCTCTAAGAGAACAGACAAATTCTCTAGCTTGACTATGCCATGTAACAACCCGACCGTAAGCTGATCTTTGTCTTGGGCCATGACTCCTCCGTCCACCTCTAATCCTACCGCCACTACGTCTTGCTTCCTGTTGGAAGAATTCTCTAAGAGAACAGACAAATTCTCTAGCTTGGCTATACAATGTAACAACCCGACCGTAAGCTGATCTTTGTCTTGGGCCATGACTCCTCGGTCCACCTCTAATCCTACCACCACTACGTCTTGCTTCCTGTTGGAAGAATTCTCTAAGAGAACAGACAAATTCTCTAGCTTGGCTATGCAATGTAACAACCCGACCGTAAGCTGATCTTTGTCTTGGACCATGACTCCTCCGTCCACCTCTAATGCTACCGCCACTACGTCTTGCTTCCTGTTGGAAGAATTCTCTAAGAGAACAGACAAATTCTCTAGCTTGACTATGCAATGTAACAACCCGACCGTAAGCTGATCTTTGCCTTGGGCCATGACTCCTCGGTCCACCTCTAATCCTACCGCCACTACGTCTTGCTTCCTGTTGGAAGAATTCTCTAAGAGAACAGACAAATTCTCTAGCTTGACTATGCAATGTAACAACCCGACCATAAGCTGATCTTTGCCTTGGGCCATGACTCCTCGGTCCACCTCTAATCCTACCGCCACTACGTCTTGCTTCCTGTTGGAAGAATTCTCTAAGAGAACAGACAAATTCTCTAGCTTGGCTATGCAATGTAACAACCAGACCGTAAGCTGATCTTTGCCTTGGCCATGACTCCTCGGTCCACCTCTAATCCTACCGCCACTACGTCTTGCTTCCTATTGGAAGAATTCTCTAAGAGAACAGACAAATTCTCTAGCTTGGTTATGCAATGTAACAACCCGACCGTAAGCTGATCTTTGCCTTGGGCCAAGATTCCTCGGTCCACCTCTAATCCTACCGCCACTACGTCTTGCTTCCTGTTGGAAGAATTCTCTAAGAGAACAGACAAATTCTCTAGCTTGGCTATGTAATGTAACAAGCCGACCGTAAGCTGATCTTTGCCTTGGGCCAGGATTCCTCGGTCCACCTCTAATCCTACCGCCACTACGTCTTGCTTCCTGTTGGAAGAATTCTCTAAGAGAACAGAAAAATTCTCTAGCTTGGCTATGTAATGTAACAAGCCGACCGTAAGCTGATCTTTGCCTTGGGCCAGGATTCCTCGGTCCACCTCTAATCCTACCACCACTACGTCTTGCTTCCATAAAAACGTATTTTGTGTTTTTACAAAGTAGGCTAACAATACACAGTGTAACTAATCTCTGTCAGCTCCGCTGACAAGTATCTTTCCGCGTGCAACTACCTTCCCCCCTCACCCTAATTTTTCAATTTACGTCCTCCAACGTTAAGTCATATCGGACGATGAACGAAATGGGTGAAATGGTGCTGAAATGAGTCCGGGGTCCATGAAGCTTAGAGTTACCCGAAATTCGTCTAGCAGGATATGGGAAAACCCCGGAAAAATCCTTATCCACGTAACTCACCCTTACCGAGATTCGAACTCGGGACCTGTTGAACGTGAGGCAGACACGCTACCATCTACGCTACCGACACGGGCCTCAACCTAATTGGCTAATGCTTTCGCGCCATAGGCCATAAAAATAAATGTGTAGTGTTTAACGCCCGCTTTTACTACATACGGCACCGCAGGCGGTGACACTGATGATACATGAGATGAAAATGGAGCACCGGTGGAATGAGATGGCGGGGGAAACCGGAGATCCCGCAGAAAACCCGCCCCAGCGCCATGTTGTCCACCACAAATCTCACTTTGCGGTCGCCTGGGATCGAACCCGGGCCGCCTTGGTGAGAGTCAAGCGGTCTAACCACTGAGCCATGGCGCGGCCGTCCATAGGCCATAGGCGGTGCCTTCCCGTCACACTTAAACCTGCAGTAGTCATAATAATTGCCGGGAAGATAGATAAAATCATACAAATAAGAATAGGAAGGCATGCAAAGATACAAGTTTATAATGAAACTGAGCAAGTTGAAACTGAATGAATGAGCAATGAAACTGAAACAAGTTTATAATGAAAGGCATTCGGCCTTTTCCACTGGGATTTTTATAAACCAGCACACATACCTTGCAAAAATGCTTGTCTTTCAGTCTTAAAAGTCGTGTCACGCCATATTTGTCGTGTGTCCTTTATTCACTCAAGTCTCATCAAGGTAGTATATTTTGCGATTTGTATCCCGGTACAGTCTGATTGTCCTTAAGTAACGTCTTCGCCACACAGCAATATCGCCCCTGGAGTGGTAAGTTTTCCTGTTGTCTCAATTTCATGTCACGATGTTCCTACGGATCTAACACTCACACCTGTAAGTTCAGAGCACAACAGTCTATACTGCAATAGCAGCCAATGAGAGGCGATAAGGTCACGTGACCGTTAAAAGATACGGGACAAGCTTATGTGAAACAAGGATTAGGCAAACTCTCTTTTCCGCATACAACTAGCGATAACTGAGCTGAGGAGTATGTGATTCACCAGTGTATCCAATCTGGCGACCTTTGTTTACGTTACCATAACCTTCGCGTCCCTTGCTTAGTGACCTTCACGTATCTTCTTTTAAAAATCAGACTGTACAGTATCGAATGAGCTCACGAAACTGGTCAGTCGAGTCTAAGCAGCTGTCAAATTGTTCGCAAATAAATTTTGAAAATATATCCAGAGCAAATAAAATATTGTACGGGATGATACGGCATAATACCGACATAGCGGTATTAATGGATTCAACCCAGCCATCATAAGGAACACGATGAAGAGAAAAGAAAAACTGAAGATAATATCAAAAAATACCACTCTCACACCACTTAAAAACACAAATTGGCAATATAGAAAATTCACCTACCATCCATGGGCTTTTAGAAAATTTGAACGAATCTTCAAAAGACTAAACTTAAAACTAGCACCCAAAAACAAATTCAGTCTGAGGAACCTGCTAAATAAACCACTGAAAAATACAATCCCCAACAATTTGAAATCAGGAATTTATCAGATTAATTGTGAAACCTGTGAAAAAAGCTACATAGGAAAAACTAAGAGAAACTTGTTAACCAGGCAAAAAGAACACCAGAGGAACATTAAGTGGAAACAAACAGAAAAATCTGCAGTGTCACACCATTTTTGGACAGAAAACCACAACATTGGCCACAACATTAAACTGTTAAAATCTTTAAGTACACCCATAGAATTGGATATTTGGGAAAAAATATTCATAAACAAAAACCGTGATAAAGTTATAAATTTTTAAATCCCGGCATTAAATGAAGTATTAAAACTTAGTGCCCCTAACACCAGATGGCAGAGTGATCGGAACTCCGTAGTAGTGGAAGAAGAGGAAGGTTGATCTAGTCACCAAAAAGCTGAGGATGAGATCGAATGATCTTGAAAACGTTTAAATTATACAACAAGTAAGTGAAGACTGAGTGTAAACATAGTGACTCATAAATTCAAACTTAAATATGAAGAATACTTCACTGTTAATAATGCTTCTGCTTTTAATATTTATGATTTGTTTTGTTTCTCTTCTTTTTCTCCTGAAATTATTGGGCAAGCTTCATTACACGCTTCGCCATTGCCTTTCTCTAACAAATACAACACTTCGATACATCTGCACAGTGTCTGTTTGTCTTTCTTTGGCACGCACCAACGTAGACGACTAACTATCCCGACAAATAATGATGCTACAGCAATTGCAGTGGATGAAATGTACATAATATAGAGATTGCGGTTCATAATTCAAAATGTAATTTTAACATCGCCCACATCCAAAAATGTTTGGACTCTATGTGTCTTTGTCGAGTTTTACGAAGAGAGAAGAGAAATTTCTACAATAAGTAAACTAATGAATGTTGTTAAAGAAAAGATCTCTTTTGAAGATAGAAGGACACATTCACCTTAACTGAAGATGCAGATAATATTGTCACCCGAACGTCTCGGAGGTCCCGATAGAACCGGCAGGCAGCAGGGTAGCAGCAGCAGACGGGAAACATTCGATCACGCCTACCCATCTGTCTTGTAGCGGTAACGAGGGGGATGCATGGAAAAACATCGTTAGCCATCTCTTTCCCCTCTCCTTGACGTCTAGAACCTGCAGGATGATTCACCGAATCGCGAGACTTCGAGAAACAGTGATATCCCCAGGGCAGGCCATTCCCGCCTTCCCGCGCAAAACACTGTCACTGCTGACTGAGGGGCGTGACGTCACTGAGAATACAACGCAAGATCGCTTACACGTGAATGTGCGTAATGCAATATTATAATTGCACATTATAAAATAAGATAAGGCGCTGATGCATGCAAATTCCACAATCCCTCTGATGAAATAAACGAGATGCAGTTGCTTATGAGCTATTGTAGATATTGGCTGTGTTTTTTGTCGTGACATTATGAAAACCATTGCGCTGTTGCTGAAAGCAAACATGCTTCGTATAAAACTAAGAATGTGATTTTCCATTGTTTGCCTAAAGATCGAGAACTACAGCGCAAGTGGGTTTTACGCTGTAAAAGGGCTGATCCAGTTAATGTGAATAATGCAAGGATTTGTTCCGATCACTTCCTGCCCGAAGACTATGAACGGGGTTTAAAAAACGAGCTGTTAGGGGCATGGGGATGTATTTGAGGCGGTAGTAGCAAGTACCAGCAAAACTAATTTGCAGGCAATTATCAGATACACATTCCATTTATGTATTTGTTTCTATGTGTACACTGAGTTAATTCGTTCCTTTTTTATTAGAAAAGTTTGATGCGTGGAATAATAATAATAATAATAATAATAATAATAATAATAATAATAATAATAATAATAATAATAATAATAATAATAATAATAATAATAATAATAATAATAATAATAATAATAATAATAATAATAATAATAATAATAATAATAATAATAATAATAATAATAATAATAATAATAATAATAATAATAATAATAATAATAATAATAATAATAATAATAATAATAATAATAATAATAATAATAATAATAATAATAATAATAATAATAATAATAATAATAATAATAATAATAATAATAATAATAATAATAATAATAATAATAATAATAATAATAATAATAATAATAATAATAATAATAATAATAATAATAATAATAATAATAATAATAATAATAATAATAATAATAATAATAATAATAATAATAATAATAATAATAATAATAATAATAATAATAATAATAATAATAATAATAATAATAATAATAATAATAATAATAATAATAAAACTGTTTTTATTAATAGGCAATATCAGCAAGAGATCGCCGGTGCGAAGTTAGGACCGTGCGAAAGAGGGCGCTGTCTATTATAGTATCTTTATCTCCCAAAAAAAAAAAAAATTTGACCCGTCGACCAGCACGGAGGTAGCTCCTGACCACTCTGTTGTTGCTGAAGAGGAAATAATTAGACTAAAGACTCAGATGCAAGCCCTGAAGAAAGAAAACAGTGTTTTGAAACGGCAGAACAAAGTACAGAATTAATATTTTGTAGCTTCCATGGACAAACTGCTGCGAAGTGTAATGGAGTGATGCAAAACTTAATTTCTATAATAAGTTCCAAGTTTCCCGAAATTCATCACAAAGCGATCTCTCTTAATGTGAGGACAAGAACCTTCATTAGAATTAGGCACCTAAACAAAAGAGCGAAGGCAGAAATGATCAAGAAGCTTGCAGCAAAGAAAAGTCTTCAAAGGGCTGCTTCGTCATTTTCTTGAGCTACACTGATTAAGTACATATGAATAGTAACATGTTTTAAACTCTTAATACAACTGCTAGAAAGAACCTTCATTATAATACACAAGTGGATGTTTATTTCTTCCGATTTTACACATTGCAGAGCTTAAATAACACATACTGACGGGCTAGTGTTTAACTCTCGCGGTTGAACTGTATTCTCAGTGACGTCATGCGCGTTAGCCAATGGCAGCGCGACTCTCCGGAATGGCCTACCTGAGTACTCTAGTTGCCTTGGATATCCCTATAAAAAGGGGCTGCAGTTGGCGAGTGAGTTGAGTTCTTGTCGAGCAGTCGTGAGGAGCACCCAGTGAGAGAACGGACCGTGTACGTGCATCGGAGAAGTGTACGTAACTGCGTGCAGTGGACCTGTGACAGACGAACTGGTGAATTGTAATTGTGTGCATTACGTAATTCTGTGTAATCGGCAAGTGTTCCGATTGTAATTCGGTAGAAATAAAGAACATTTTTGAGTGGTGCAATTGGACTTTTCATTTCACGAACCCACAAAGTCACAATATATTTGCGAAAATAGTATCTTGAGTTACGTGAAAAATGTAACAATTTCTTAACAGAATAATCGAAGTTTCTAATGAATTATTAGATCTAACTGCAATGTTTTGCATTTCTTCACTGTTATTAGCTCCGTTTTTAGGAATTAACTGGCGGATAATTTAATTAAGTTAATTATTATTGGAGTCTTACGGAAAAATTCTTAAATTTCTCTCAAACGGTTTTCATCTCAGAATCATGACATTTGATAGATAGAGTCAACATGAAAAATTCAATGCCATGGCCGGGATTTGAACCACGGATCTCCTGGTTTCCGTCCAGTTGCTCTAATCCATTGAGCTACCATGGCCAACGTGCCGCCCTGACATTAAATTCTCCATTTGACTCAAAGATCTTAGCCTATATACGGCTAGTGTGAAGAAATGATTAAATGATTAATTTCCATCAATTAACTAAAACATGACATTTGTAAAGATACATTCTGTATTTTAAGATCATACCTTTTAACTTAGCAAGCAACTACATGAGTTCAAATGACGTCAAAAAGTATATTTACGTCTGACTTTTAATACTTTGGCTAAGCTATGTACTGATTATGCAATAAATAAGTCGGAACTAAAGCAGCGCTACTGGAGCCTTTTAAAGTAGGACGTCATTTCCAAGAGGTTAAATCTTCGATTAACACAAAACGTTAAGAGTTTGTAAAAGCTGGGAATATGTGGCGCTAGTGTTCCTTTCAGACAAATTGCACGCTAATGCACCACTCTACTGTAGCGCACATAAATCCCTATCAGAGCAGAGTTGGCTTAACCGGGAACCGATGCTCGGTTATCTGTGACAATGTAACCCCGACATACATTCGATTTCTAGCTCGTCTTTTGTCTGCAATAGCGCAGACACTCATATACTTTATCTGAACATATATACGTATTTATTTAGGCATTTTCTTCCCCTTTCTCACGTCTTTGAATGTCAAATAAGCCGTGTGCAATGCAACGTATCATGATAGGTGCGCATGCTTTCGTCATTCAGGTTTAAACTTAATGATTCTGCCATCTATTTGCTGATAATATTTTGCAGTATTCCAGAATTATTAACATCATTATGTAATATATTTAATTTATACGATTATTACAAAGCAAAACTAACAATTACCTATATCTTCAAATCGTTATGTAGTATAAAATTAGGAGGGTTGTTCAATAAAGAATAATCACTTTTTTTGGCAACGTACCTTTAGTCATCCTCATAATTTTGATGGTCCTTCTCAAAATGGTCTCCCCTGAACGCGATGCACTTGTCCCGGCGTTTCGGCCAGTCTTCAAAGACATGCTGAAACCATTTTTTGAGAGATCCTTCAAAATCGCCCCCGCAGCCTTCACCACTGCTTCTGATGATGGATAATGCCTCCCACGAAGGCGTTTCTTCAAGTTAGGGAATAGAAAAAAAGTCACATGGGGCTAAATCCGGACTATAGGGAGGGTGAGGGATGCACTTCACATTGATTTTTGCAAGATATTCAGCAACAACATTGCCAATATGCGGCCGCGCATTATCGTGGTGCAGCATCCAGCCTGCTTCATAGAAATGTGGTATTTTGCGCCTGATATGAACTTGCAATGTTTTCAGGACATCCCTGTAGCATTGTCCAGTTACTGATGTGTGTGCAGGTACAACATGCTGATAAACCATTCCATGTATATCAAAGAATGAGATGACCATAACTTTCCCAGCAGAAGCAACCACTTTTGATTTTTGGGGTTGGTGATGAAGGAGATTTCCACACTGAGCTTTGGTGTTTGCTCTTAGGATCAAAATGATGTAGCCAAGTTTCATCGGCAGTGATTACGTTTGAAAGAAACTCCGGATCTTCCTCTAATATCAACTTTAACTGCATGCAGACCTGCATGCGAATGTCCTTTTGTTCGGGAATCAACAGTCTTGGAACCCATCGCGCACAAACACGTCTCATGTGTAATGTTTCTGTCACCAACCTGTGGGTGGCACCCAATGAAATGTTCAGTATTTCAGAAAGTGATCTTAAGGTAATTCGTCGATCCTCTCTCACAATGGCAGCAGCAGTATTGACGTTTTCTTCCGTAAGAGCAGTAACTGGAGCACCGGGTCCACCTTCCTTTGAAATTGATTGTCTCCGCTCTTTAAACATTTTAAACCACCTTCAAGCTGTGCTGTAGGGAAGAACAGACTCTCCATAGGCCTCCTGTAACATTGTATAGGCCTCAACTGAAGATTTGTTGAGACGAAAGCAGAATGGCAAAGGTGCATATTGTTCCTCGCGTGTTACCTCCATTGCAGCTGTAGGCGATACGTAACATGTCTGAACTTGCCTAATTCTCACAGCCGGGAGCCAGGAGTACCAACAATGAAACTACTACGGCGTGTTTGTTCCAGATTAAACCAACAGAATATACGATTGAATTTTAGTGCGAAAAATTATAACCGTAAAAATAATTATGGTCATTGTTTATTGAACAGCACTCGTATTTTTCAGGACACAGAAACGTATTTCACAACTGCAGCCAATAAGAGGTGAGTGCTCACGTGACACTTGACATATGAGAATCTTGGTTTATGCTTTCCAACGTTAGTAGTTTCCTTTTTTACGCAAATTTAACATGATCCACAAACGAACTTAAAACAGTATAAATAAAAATAAAGGATATTAAAAAGGTTTTGGCCACCATAAACTTCAGCACTACATCTACAGGGTTACAGCAAAATTTATTCAGAAGTTTTAGCATTATTTTTTTGCAGAGACATTGCAGTATTTGATAAATGGCAAATGAAAGAAAAGAATAACAGAATTGATTGTCAGTTTTTTAAAATTCAACCTTCTTTTTGCTATTGCGTTACGTCGTGGCCATCTATGTATACCTATTCATTTTGTAGTAGGCTTTTGTTTTTATACTCTGCTGACTGTAGGGCACTATTTGTATTCTGTGGAGCAACACCAAAAACAAACATTTCCCTTTGCATTTTGAACTACGTGTTCCCTTAAGTCAAATATACTTTGTCATGGAGTTAACAATTTCCGAAATATTTCTTGTTATTGGTTTAGATTTCCAAACACTTACACTTCTCTCAAATAAGAAGTCATTATTTATTCTTTTTATATCTCTTGGTCCTGCAAAGAGGACGTAATTTCTACAAATGTTTATGTCGATTAACAAATGGCAGATGTCTGTAAGAGTAGAGAATGTACACAGACAAGCTCTACAATGTCTCGCTTTTGTTTTTACTGACCACATTACCAGAGTCCAGTGGCATCATCAACAGAAGATGTTTATGCTCTCTAAAACAAGGCTTCACATTAACGTTACTCCAGCCACCCTCCTTGGCCCTTTTTATCGATTGTTTACGTCACTCATGGCTATAAAGGGACGCAGGACAGGCTTTTAGCGAGAGGAGGAGGCCCAACCGATAGCTTGCTGTACTCACATCTCTCTTTCTCTTATAGACTATGAGACTAATGTTCAGTCTGTCTATAACTTTCGTTAAACATTCTGTGGTAAGTAAAGCGACAGTCAGTTTTCTTTTAAGAGGGCGTTGCTAAGTGCCGAAATTCTGTTCTCTTTGGATCACAAGCGAGAAACGAAATAGTTAAAAGTCACCAAATATGTTATTTCACATAAAAAATTAAAGTATGTACAACACACGCGGCGAGTTGATGTTTCGGATTTGGTGGGTCTTTTTTCTTTCGATTTTCTTGTCTTTTTAAAGTGTTTTTTGTAAATTGGTTACTAACAATAAACTTGGTTATATTTAGGTTATCTAAACTGCTATTACTTCCCCCCAGTGTGAGTTTATAAGGAGGTAACCCAAATGTGACGTGCTTAACACATTAGCAGTATTTGTGGTTGTTAACTGTAGTTTTGCATAGCAGTTTTCTCGGCATTTATATATATAGTGTCGTGGAAGGAATTGAAAGATCCGTGCTTCAAATTTGCTACGACATTGTATCCAAACCTTGCCCTACACACGGCCAGTATGAAAGAACAATTAATTTCCAAATGCAAGGCTATTGGGTAACTACAACTTAAGGATAAATCATGAATAACGGTATTTCAGTTAGTAAATGATAAAAAGCTCAAAAGTGGTGTTCTTTTGTCAAAAGAAGAGTGAAGGAGGCTGAGTTTGCAGTGAAACTACGTTAGAATTACTCATAGCAGCATATAACATAGATTTTTCAAGTTTTTGAGAACCTAATACTGAAGTTAGTGGAGGGTCACCACTGCGCTTTCAGATGTTTTTTCTCCGTCCAGAAGTTAATCACATTGAAGTGGCGGAGGGAAGGTTCAGACCAATTTGCCAAGTGAGCTAGTTGGCGAACCGTTATTATTGCGGTTGTAGATTAAGAGCGAGTAATGAAAAATCCGGACGTTCTGTTTCATTACAGGACTTTGCCGAGAAAGACGTCCATCTCTTGTGACGGTGTGAATGAATAAAATATGTACAGCAGACACGGCTAATAGCGTCACCTCGAACTGAACGCATACTTCCTGCGTATTAAATGACAGTCTTCACTTCTAAAACTCCCTTCTTCGTAAACGTTTTACAAAATTAAACAAGGATTTGTCTTAAAAAATTGAAATTATCCTATTAATTTGCAATATATCCATTGTTATAATATCCATACATTTCTGTATTAAATGAAAGCAATCCTTAAATTATGTCTCTCTACCTGAGTAACTTAACAAACCAGTTATCTGTAACGTTCCACTACGCTATCTGACCAAATACTGATTTCATATATATTATTATTTGTTTTGCTGTATGCAACAAAGATTTGTCATGGTATAAAATATTTCTCTCCTTCGGCTTTTTCCACGTAGTTAAAAAAAAACAGAATAAAGAAGCATTCCTGGAACCAACTATCGGTAACGGTACGTCAGTCTTCTAATTCTGTAATACAATATTGTCCGTTTTAGTAAAGAGCCAATGAGAGAAACTAGCTACGCCTTTTACACTAGCATTGCAAATTCGTCGGATGCTGCTAGGCTTAGGTTATGTTCGAAAGACTCATAGAGCCATCTGACATATTTTCGGAACCACAACTACGATGCATGTTTTTTAAGACAGTACCGTTTTGCGATTCCGCCGCCACAGCGCTACGGTCGGCGTTCCGTGCATGCGCGCTGGTTACCTACATGTCTTGTCTACGCACTGACGCCATTACAGTCCGATTCTTCATTGTATACGTTGGTTATTGAGTGTTTAAGATGCCTCCGACAATCGCGAGTCCCGCCGATTGTGAAGTACGGGCTGTTATACCATTTCTTAGTGCTAAAGGCGTAAAACCGATCGATATTCATCCTGAGATCTGTGAAGTTTACGGACAAAACATTAAGAGTGATGGAATGGTAAGGAAATGGGTGAGAGCATTTAAAGATGGCCGCACAAATGTGCATGATGAAGAACGGAGTGGGCATCCTTCGGTCGTTACTGAAGATTTGGTGCAGAAAGTGGACGAAAAGGTGAGAGAAAACAGACGCTTTACAATTTCATCATTGTGCGACTATTTTCCTCAATATTCTCGTAGTGTTTTGTAACGCATTGTGACTGAGAACTTGAAGTACCGGAAATTGTGTTC
Organism: Mantis religiosa; assembly: GCA_030765055.1. Lineage (NCBI taxonomy): Eukaryota > Metazoa > Arthropoda > Insecta > Mantodea > Mantidae > Mantis > Mantis religiosa. The sequence continues at coordinate 5,162,857 of JAUKNK010000320.1, read as the reverse complement.
ACGTTGGGTTCCGAAAATGTTGACGGATTTGCACAAAACCCAACATTTAGGCAGTGCATTGACTTTCCTTGAGCTGTACCACAATGAAGGTGAAGATTTTTTAGACCAAATTGTTACTGGTGACGAAACATGGGTGGCCTACGTTACACCAGAATCGAAACAACAATCCATGGAATGGCGACATTCATCATCACCCACAAAAGTGAAGTTTACGCAAACTATTTCTGCCCGGAAAATCATGTGCACAGTTTTTTGTTACAGAAAAGGAGTATTGCTAGTGGAGTTTCTGCCTCGTAATGAGACAATCAATGCAGCGTCTTGTTGTGAGACATTGAACAATCTGCGCCGTGCAATCCAGAACAAAAGACCTGGCAAGTTGAGTAAGGGTATCGTTTTGCTGCATGACAATGCCCGTCCACATGTGTCTAATCGGACCAAAGATCTAATCAAATCTTTTCAATGGGAAGGTCCAGATCATCCTCCACACAGCCCTGATCTGGCGCCCAGCGACTACCATTTGTTCCTGCACTTGAAGAAACATCTGAGCGGTCAGCGTCTTCAAGACGATAACGAAGTCAAAACAGTTGTGATACAGTGGTTAACACGTCAGGCAGCAGAATTTTATAAGGAGGGTATTCAAAAACTGGTGCTACGTTATGAAAAGTGCCTCAATATTCACGGAAATTATGTAGAAAAGTAGATTAAGGTACAAGCTTTCATGGAAAAATAAAATTATTGTGATATCTATGCACGTCGTTTTTTTAAATTCCAAAACGGCACTGACTTAAAAAAAAACATGCCTCGTGTTAATCCAAGGTGCATCACTATTAAACGACATTCCAAACCAAATTTGGAGTGACGCCTTGGGGCTTCTCCAGTTTGTCTGCACCAATCAATACGTTGTTGTCACTTTATATGGAATCCATCAACAACAAAGTTCTCTGACTTCTAACTACTGAGGTAATATGTTTTGCCCGAATAAATTAATAATGTCACACAACATTTTTGTCAGAAACAGCAGTTATTGGGTACCCTTCACTAAATTCATTACCAAGAAAATAACCATCTCTTTTGAATTGACTATACAAGTTACAAATTTTTGTCTTTTTTGTTGAACTTTTATTTCAATTGCTCAGCACAGTTGGTGCTATACAAATTGTGGAGCTATATACATAATAAAATTAAAGTATAAAGGGATAGAGGATACTACTCATGTTAAGGTCCTAAAGCAAACTGGTCTAATTAGTGTGAGTATAAATTAAATATCTTCCTCATTACAGAATAAACAAACATTCTTGGTACCCAACATGAACAAACTTTTGAGTACCCGAGTTTTTGAATAATCGTCATCACACTGCCTTTACTGCGGGAGGTAATGCGACACAATTTACCTGTTGTTACCCGGCGATCATCGACTCGCTGAATGTTGCATGGAGTCACTGCCGCTTCGCTTTTCATCTGCCAAAGGTGTTTGCCGTGCAGCTTTGTTACAGCGACGAACCCATCGTCTAACAGTGCTGACATCTACCGTTGCATCACCATACACATTTTTTAGCCTTTCGTGAATGTGAATTGGCGTTTCACCTTCCGCAGTCAAAAATTTATCACAGAACGCTGTCTAATACGAATGTCGATGTCAGCCATTTTGCAAGAGGATGCAGTGTTGCCACCTGTTGACTTAGGAAGTTGCTACTGCACAGGATTGGAGAAGAAAGTTTGAGGAATTGCGCCAAATTCAAAGTTTTCGCTTAACTTACTTATTTAAGGGGAAAAATAGGAGGCATTACCCTCTTAGATCTGTAATTATCGGATTGTAATTCTTGTGTTTTTGGCACACAGGAGAACCAATAGCAGCAATAAATAAATTAGTAACTAAAATGCAGAAAATAAAGAATTGGTGAATGAAAAAACAAAATACAAAACTACGTGACGTCGTTTTCAACCTAATCTTTACATCATCTACCAATAGTCTCCCTCGTGTGGGCTCCTCATCGTGGCTGAGGGAGACGGTCAACAGGCCCACCCACGTGTAGGCCGTGCGTGGAGACGATTAGATTCTTTGTAGGTTCTTTTCTGGTTTAGAGTTTAGGATATAGTGAACGAAATTTTTAGTAGGGTTTGATTGATTTTGTTTATGTACGTGTATTTTTAATAGGTTTTGTTAAACTTGTATAGTTTTTAGAAAGTTTTATATCTGGCTCTTGCCATGACTAGTTTTTTAAAGGGCGCTGATGACCGCCGTAGTTGAGCGCCCTTATATATATATATATATATATATAATCATCATCATTTACATCATCATAACTCATCGGTTAACTAACCCACTCGACCAGCTGTGACGCCTTCCATGTCGCTCTTTGGGGAAGTATTCGTTTACCATCTTGCTACTAAGGTTTTTCATGCATGAAAAGAGGACGTTTATAAAAGCTTTTCGTAGCTTCTTGGCCCTCATTCAACGCCGTAAGTATTAATGCTTGGTGCATACAGTACTGAATACAAGGGCAGAGCTGAAATAATGGATTATGTGCTAAAGGGTCAGTGTTTTCACATTAGGCTATAAACTGCGGGTTGCATAGATAATAATAAATAGGGGCAGCTGACTCACCTTGTATTTACAAGCCAATGCCCACATTATTAAGTGTTAAAGCAGAAGAGGACATCATTTCTGGAAATGTTTTCTAGTTAAAATAACTTCTGTGTGAACACAAAAGTTTTAAATAGTGAAAATTCAAAAAATATTGGATAAAATCGTACAAAATACATAGAAACAACTTATAAAACATCTGAAAGTTGTTCTCAAATACAGACAAAATTCATTTGTTTTTAAAACAGGCACTCTAAAACCTTTCAATGTACATTTCTAGCAAATGCTATCACCAAGTTAGCTCTCTCTGGTGACGTTTACAACGTACAACAGGAAAACGTACGTAATTCAAGTCTCTCCACAAGATAGCGTGCTTTTTTTCGATCCCGCTGTTGCTTCGTTAATTCCTCACTCGCTTGCAGCCAACGCAAAGCCATTAAATTGCACTGCGGATCTTGTTACCGCCAACCTAACGACGTTAAACAGCACCACGTACGGAATTACCAACATTAGCAGTCTGAGAGAATTGCGTTTCAATCCACTCGCTTCTGTTTTTATTTTGCATATGCAGCAAAACCAAAATGTCGCGTCTTGCTACATTTTTCTTTAATATTACAATTGTTGTGAATTGCTACTGTGGTAACTTTAAAACGAAGTTTGATAGTGTAATTAATTTTGGAGGAACTCGTTTGCATGTTAAATATAAAGAGTTAAAGAATAATCTAACTGAATCTAATTTAATTTAAAAGAACTGCTGAGACACTTCTGAAGGAAAATTTTAAAGGCAAAATAAAATGTTCACTGTCTTTTGTTTCTGAAAGGTAGTTGGATGGAAAATTTCACTTGTCTCATACAGTTTTACCTTCATCTCGGATATCTGTCTTAACTTTCTCCTTTTAATTCTTTATTTCTTCTTTCATACCCTTCATTTCTTCCCTCGTGTTGTTCAGTGTCATCATTTCGTTTCCTATTTTGCCTGTAGCAGATATAAATTTCTCCAAGGTGAGGTATCGCCTCGATCGTGAATCCCAATCTTATTCATATTCATATTTATTGCAACTTAATAGAGTGTTTGAACACAATTAAGTCATGCCATTTGTAATACACACAGTCTGTTAAAAGTAAACGATTAGAAATGTCAAAAATGTTCATTCATCCTCTCTCTCTGTCACACACACACGCACGCACGCACGCACGCGCACACACACACACACAAAACATAATTGCCATAAACATAATTCGAAGTTGTCATCAAAATGTTCATGGATACTGTAATAGGCTCTGCTTAATAAGAATTTAGTCAGTTTAGATTTAAACTTAGCAGCTGACACAATAATTTTTAGGCTTTCCGGAAGCTTATTAAGTAGTTTTGGACCAAAGTATTGGGGCTTATGTTCAAAAAGTTGTAGCCTGTGACCTTTAACTATAAAGTTATTCTTTCACCTTATTTCATATGTGTGGACATCGGAATTTGTGGAGGTTATATTTCTGTTATGTACAAAAAGTATTGTTTGCAGAATAAATACGCAGGGAGGGGTAAGTATGTTTAATTTTTTAAAATACGACCTGCACGAACTCGTACGTGTTATTTCTGCCAGGTATGTGATAGCTCTTTCCTGTAGGAGAAAAATTCTGTTAAAGTTTAATGTGGAAGTGTGTCCCCACAGCTCGATGCCATAAGAAATGTGTGAATATATTAATGCAAAATATACCAACTTACTAGTATCTACTGAGATAAAATTGGCTAAATATCGCAACAAAAAAGCCCTGAGCTTAATTTACTTTCTAGTTTTTCAATGTGGTTGTTCCAAGTTAACTTGTCATAAAGGATTAAACCTAAAATGTTTACACTTTTTACACACTGGACTAGACTATTGCCTATATTAAGCTGAGGTTCGAAAGGACGTCTCTTAAAATCAAATAGAATTAATTCGATTTTTTGTGCATTAGTACACAGTCTGATATCATTAAAATACTCTGGCACGATACTGGAGATCAAATTTGCATCGATTTCTAGATTTAGTAAGTTGCTATTGCTGAAACCCATTGTGGCATTGTCTGCATACAAACTTAAAGCTACATTACCCTATACCACAGTTTTTATGTTGTTAATATACAGAATGAACAATAAAGGTCCTAAAATAAATCCTTGGGGCACGCCGGACTGTACCTCTACATGTTTTGAAATAAAGTTACCTTGTTTACACTTCAGTTGTACATATTCTGTTCTGTTAGTCATGTAGGATGTATCAGGTTATTACTCAGACCTTCTTCTTCTTCTTCTTCTTCTTCTTCTTATTCACTTCATGGCATAGTCAAATCAAGTGCCTGTTCCGCCTTCGAAGTCCTCCAGCCATCGTTTCCTGGGTCTGGCCACCGATCTCCTACCTTTAGGATGATACTGTAATATTTGGTTTCTAAGTCTATTATCTGGCTTTCCTTCAACATGTTCCTTCCATTTTTGTATGAGATGTTTTAACCTATCATTCATACTAAAAATGTCCAGCTCTTCTCTTATATTTTCATTTCTTATTAAGTCCCTCTTCGTGAATCCTTTCACACTTCTCAAGAATTTCATTTCTGAAGCCTGTATTTTACTCTGTTGCTTTTTAGTTAACGTCCAAGTCTCACTTCCGTATGTCAGTATAGGTACAGCCATAACTTTGTAGAACTTTAATTTTGTTTCTTTACGTATTTTGTTTCTAAATGTTCCATTTATTGTTCCACACACTCTTTGAAATTTGCATATTTTATTGTAGACATCATATTCATTGTCATAACTAACATCAGTTCCCAAATGGTACTTAGACCTCTGAGTCAAACACGTTCAAGTTTATTTAATAGAATTGCATCGACACAATCGAAAGCTTTTGATAGATCTAATAAAACCCCAGCTGCAAAATTACCTGAAACAATGCTATCAATTATGTACTCAAGAAATGTTGAAGCTGTGGATATGGTAGATTTTTCACGGACAAAGCCATTTTGGCAGTCTGGTATGAGGTGAAAGCTGTCAAGGAAAGTAACGTTTCTAGAATAAATTACTTTTTCCACCACCTTGGCTAACGAGGGTAATACGGAAATAGCCCTATAATTGTCCATCTCTACTTTATTTCCTCTCTTGAATACTGGAATAACCTTAGCTGTTTGAGACTACCAGGGAAAATTCCATTTGCTCCTGACACCAGTGTGACAAAATGTAACACCTTGCTAGTTATGAAGTAAGCGAAGTGCTAACGTCTCCGTTAATTCGCTGTTACTGATACTTCGAACAAACACGACTGGTCCGTAGAGACTATCGTAGCACTAATGTTCGCTTAGGTCACTGTACTAACCTTACCACTCTCAGTTACTCTCTCCTATTAACTTCAGCGTTCTCTTACATAAAATCTGGCAAAGCAATCAGAGTTATTATAGAAATCAGAAGCTTCTCTCACTGGATTGTTTCCGAAAAATTAGGAAATGGCAATATCTAAGAAGTTATATTACTTGACAAGAAATACAAATATTAAATTAGAGTGATAGCAGAGTATTTGTGGCACTAAGATCACACAAATATATAGAAAGTACAGTGTGATCCATATAAACATGAACCATTTTAAGAGGCCATAACATTTGAACTAACAACAGGACACACGTGCAACTTTGAGAGAATATAATAAACAATCGGAAGATTACATTACACTATTTACATCTCAGAGAAAATGTTGGAAGTGTCCTCCACCAGCATCTATACATGTTTGTACTCGTCTCATCATATTCTCTGAAGTTTCACGGAGAGTATCCTCGCCAATGTTACTTATTTCGGTTCGAATGGATTCCTTGAGAACATTAATTGTCCGTGGCCTATTCTTGTACACTCTATTTTTTAGATATCCCCACAAGAAAAAATCCGGTGAGGTTAGGTCAGGGGATCTGGGGGGGGGGGCACAGACCTTTTGAGATTATTGGATTATCAAAGAAACTGGTTACAAGTTCCATGGTGTCATTAGATGTATGACACGTTGCTCCATCTTGCTGGAATTAATCTTCTCTCTATTCGATTTCATCTCCGTAAAACTTGAGAGAATATGGTGAGACGAGTACAAACATGTATAGATGCTGGTGGAGGACACTTCCAACATTTTCTCTGAGATGTAAATAGTGTAATATAATCTCCCAATTGTGTATTATATTGTCCCAAAGTTGCACGTGTGTTCTATTATTGGTTAAAACGTTATGGCTTATTGAAATGGTTCAGGTTTATGTGGATCGCAGTGTAATAGATAACCTGTAAGGTGAAGGCTGTACACGTTTTACTGTATGGCATGAATCCAAAACAATCGGCAACGGAAATGAGCAAGGAATTGAATGATTGGCTAATAAACCTACACAGAAACTGATTAATTTTGCAGTAAATAATAAAATAACTGGGAGAAACATTTGGAACGAAGGGAAGAAATAAGGATACTAAAGATAGCCTTGCAATAAAATCCTACAGGTAAGACTTACTCAGGATAATATATGCCCGCCTTTGTAGCATGGTGGTAGCGTGTCTGCCTTACGTTCAAGAGGTACCGGTTCAAATGTCGGCCAAAGTGAGTTATCTGGATAAGATTTACCCTTATCCTGAAAGATGAATGTCTGGTAACTCTAAGCTCTATGTACCCTGTACTCATTTGAACATCATTTCATTTATCGTCCGATATGACTTAACGTTGGAGGCTTTCTCTTATCCTGAAAGATGAATGTCTGGTAACTCTAAGCTCTATGTACCCTGCACTCATTTAAACATCATTTCATTCATCGTCCGATATGACTTAACGTTGTAGGTTTTCTCTTATCCTGAAAGATGAATGTCTGGTAACTCTAAGCTCTATGTACCCTGTACTCATTTGAACATCATTTCATTCATCGTCCGATATGACTTAACGTTGGAGGTTTTCTCTTATCCTGAAAGATGAATGTCTGGTAACTCTAAGCTCTATGTACCCTGTACTCATTTGAACATCATTTCATTCATCGTCCGATATGACTTAACGTTGGAAGTATTCTTTTATCCTGAAAGATGAATGTCTGGTAACTCTAAGCTCTATGTACCCTGTACTCATTTGAACATCATTTCATTCATCGTCCGATATGACTTAACGTTGGAGGTTTTCTCTTATCCTGAAATATGAATGTCTGGTAACTCTAAGCTCTATGTACCCTGTACTCATTTGAACATCATTTCATTCGTCGTCCGATATGACTAAACGTTGGAGGTTTTCTCTTATCCTGAAAGATGAATGTCTGGTAACTCTAAGCTCTATGTACACTGTACTCATTTGAACATCATTTCATTCATCGTCCGATATGACTTAACGTTGAAGGTTTTCTCTTATCCTGAAAGATGAATGTCTGGTAACTCTAAGCTCAATGTACCCTGTACACATTTGAACATCATTTCATTCATCGTCCGATATGACTTTACGTTGGAGGTTTTCCCTTATCCTGAAAGATGAATGTCTGGTAACTCTAAGCTCTATGTACCCTGTACTCATTTGAACATCATTTCATTCATCGTCCGATATGACTTAACGTTGGAGGTTTTCTCTTATCCTGAAAGATGAATGTCTGGTAACTCTAAGCTCTATGTACCCTGTACTCATTTGAACATCATTTCATTCATCGTCCGATATGACTTAACGTTAGAGGTTTTCTCTTATCCTGAAAGATGAATGTCTGGTAACTCTAAGCTCTATGTACCCTGTACTCATTTAAACATCATTACATTCATCGTCCGATATGACTTAACGTTGGAGGTTTTCTCTTATCCTGAAAGATGAATGTCTGGTAACTCTAAGCTCTATGTACCCTGTACTCATTTGAACATCATTACATTCATCGTCCGATATGACTTAACGTTGGAGGTTTTCTCTTATCCTGAAAGATGAATGTCTGGTAACTCTGAGCTCTATGTACCCTGTACTCATTTGAACATCATTACATTCATCGTCCGATATGACTTAACGTTGGAGGTTTTCTCTTATCCTGAAAGATGAATGTCTGGTAACTCTAAGCTCTATGTACCCTGTACTCATTTGAACATCATTACATTCATCGTCCGATATGACTTAACGTTGGAGGTTTTCTCTTATCCTGAAAGATGAATGTCTGGTAACTCTAAGCTCTATGTACCCTGTACTCATTTGAACATCATTTCATTCATCGTCCGATATGACTTAACGTTGGAGGTTTTCTCTTATCCTGAAAGATGAATGACTGGTAACTCTAAGCTCTATGTATCCTGTACTCATTTAAACATCATTTCATTCATCGTCCGATATGACTACGTTGGAGGTTTTCTCTTATCCTGAAAGATGAATGTCTGGTAACTCTAAGCTCTATTTACCCTGTACTCATTCATGTCCGATATGACTTAATATTGGAGGACGTAATTATAAAAAATACGATCTCTAAGAGCCAAAACAAGATAGTGAATATATACAGTGTGCTGACGTGAATATGCCTTGACATCTGGTGCCTCTTGGACGGACGGTCTGAGCGATGCTCGTTTGTCACCGCGCCCAAGTAGCGAACGAGAGTAACAAATGACGCAACAAAATGATCCGCAATTCCTTTATCTCCTCGCTTGGATGGATGGAAGCGAGGTCGACATCGCCCTTGAGCACCTCCTCGTGATAAGGTACTAAACCTCTGCTATCTGTTTCCTTCACGACGGCGCTCCTCGAACCTGATATCCAGGAATACAAAGACGTATATGATATTCCCTATACAACCTTCTAGACTTTTTATCTTCACTGAGAGGATACATTTACGACCATAATACACTTATATCCATCTCTATGATGACATAGAAATCTGTGTGTACGCGCGTGTAGTCTTCTATATTCTAGCACTGATTTCGACTACATGTGACACACATATTCGACATTCCATCCCCCAAAAATTTAACCTTACGAAAGTTCTTTTCTTTTTCCTTCAATAAAGAATAATCAGAATTTTTTACGGTCATAATTTTAGCACTAAAATTCAAACTTTTTATATTCTGTTAGCTTAATGTGGAACAAACACGCCGTAATAGTTTCACTGTTGATACTCCTGGTTCCCGCCTGTGAGAACCAGGCAAGTTCAGACATGTTCAGTATCGCCTACCGCTGCAATGGAGGTAACATGCAGTTAAAGTTGATGTTACAGGAAGATCCGGAGTTTCTTTCAAAAGTAATCACTGCTGATGGAACTTGGCTACATCATTTTGATCCTGAGAGCAAACAGCAAAGCTCAGTGTGGAAATCTCCTTCATCACCAACCCCCCAAAAAGCAAATGTGGTTGATTCTGCTAAGAAAGTTATGGTCATCTCATTCTTTGATATTCATGGAATGATTTATCAGCATGTTGTACTTGCACACACATCAGTAACTGGACAATACTACAGGGATGTCCTGAAAACATTGCAAGTTCATATCAGGCGCGAAAGACCACATTTCCGTGAAGCAGGCTGGATGCTGCACCACGATAATGTGCGGCCGCATATTGCCAATGTTGTTGCTGAATATCTTGCGAAAATCAACGTGAAGTGCATCCCTCACGCTCCCTATAGTCCGGATTGAGCCCCATGTGACTTTTTTCTATTCCCTAACTTGAAGAAACGCCTTCTTGGGAGGCATTATCCATCGTCAGAAGCAGTGGTGAAGGCTGCGGAGGCGATTTTGAAGGATCTCTCAAAAATGGTTTCCAGCATGTCTCTGAAGACTGGCAGAAACGCTGGGACAAGTGCATCGCATTCAGGAGAGACTATTTTGAAAAGTACCATCAAAATTATGAGGATGAGTAGAGGTACGTTATCAAAAAAAAAAAAAAAAGTGATAATTCTTTATTGAACAGCTCTCGTAATTTCCCCCTGTTATTTATTTTACTCACTTTAAACACCTGGTGATAACCTGACGGATGTTAGGTATGAGATACCTTGTGGTTCGGTGTGAGGCGGACGTTTCTGCAGAGACCTTAGTGTTAGACAACTATGTCTCACAACGGATGTTTTAGAAAATGCCTCGTGGTTTGATGTGCGGCGTACAGTTAAGCTTCTAAAAATCATTCCTATAATACAGGGCGTCTCTAAAGTCACTATCCATTTAAATGAAAACGCAATATTTTGTTTCGTTTCTTTTCAGATACTGGCATCTTAGTGCAAGATGTTTAGCACAGAAGAACGGGTTGTCATTGTTTGTGCACGGGTACGTGGATTGTCATATGAAGACGCCAGAGTGGAATTTACTCATAAATTCCACAAACCAGTCCCATCAAGGGCACACATTCGTCTGCTTGTGAACAAATTTAAGCGTTCCGGCAGTGTGTGTGATGAGACACGTCCTGGACGACCACTCGTCTTGGCAGAAACAGTGCTTCATTGTATCACAGTCCTTACACATTGGAATGGCAGAGATAGTTTACTTAATATCTTGCTCTTGCTGTTGAACAATTTTCATCAGTCCTCTGAGTTCATAATACAGTTATCCATTTGACTTATCTCAGTATTGCTGAAGAGCAGAGTAAGTTTTGGGACATCGATTGGAAAATACTTATTGTATCCTCCCAGATATCGATTGGTGCAATTCTTACGTTTAGACAATATCACAATGAGATTTGAGCAGAGAAACTAAGTCCCCATATAATGGTTTTCGTGCGCTTTAAAAGGCCGGAAAAGCAATATTAATATTTTGATGAAGATCGCTTTGTGTCCAAATACAGGGTGTCTCTAAGGTCACTATCCATTTCAATAAAAACGCAATATTTTGTTTCGTTTCTTTTCAGATACTGGCATCTTAGTGCAAGATGTTTAGTACAGAAGAACGGGTTGTCATTGTGCACGGGTACGTGGATTGTCATATGAAGACGCCAGAGCGGAATTTACTCGTAAATTCCACAAACCAGCCCCATCAAGGGCACACATTCGTCTGCTTGTGAACAAATCTAAGCGTACCGGCAGTGTGTGTGATGAGACACGTCCTGGACGACCACACGTCTTGGCAGAAACAGTGCAGCAGGTTCAAATTGCCAGTGATAGGAGGGAATTGAACATCCCTTGCAACACAGTGTGGAAAATTCTACGTTTCACTCTACGAAAACGTTCGTATCACATTTAAATTCTGCACCATTTTGAGGACGAGGATGAGTAGAGACAATATTTTATTCTCCGATGAAGCCATTTTCCATGTTTGTGGGAAGGTGCACAGACACAACAGCCGAATATGGGCATATGAAGAACCACACGAGGTATTGGAGTGGGAACGTGATATACCGAAATTCAATGCTTGGTTGGGTATGACAAACGCAAAACTGTATGACCCATTTTTCTTTGCCGAAAGGTCAATAATAGATAACATCTACCTCAACATGTTAGAACTGATCCTTGAACCGCAGCTTCAAGAGGATGGCATACTGGTTACAGTTGTGTTTCAGCAATACTGTGCGCCTCCACATTTTGCAAACATTGTCCGTGATTACCTGAACAGAACCTTTCTAGGGAGATGGATAGGCAGAGGTTCACCTCGGCTGTGGGCTTCCCGTTCACCGGACCTTACTCCTTCAGACTGTTTTGCATTGGGGTACATCAAATATAAAGTGTACACTAGCAAAGTGAATGGTCTGCCTGAGTTACGGAATCGTATCAGGGAAGTAGCAGGTCGAATTACGGTTGACATGTTACAGTCTACATTTCGTTCCACTACTGAAAGATGGCGTATGTGTTTTCAGCTAGATGGAGGTCATGTAGAAGGGCACTAGAATATGTGTAACACTTCAAAATAATATTGATTTTTCAATCACTTTTCTCCTTCATTGAATGGAGACACCCTGTATATAAGATGCGTTCAAAAAGAAACGAGCCGGAGACATAATTACAGAAACCATTACGCGTATGTTAGAAGTATTGACCCTGGCTGTTGAGACACTTGTCCCACTGTGACAATGGCTGTTTAAATAAAAGTCCCTGGGCTGCAGGTACAGCTGGACGTCGTTGTCCGAGATGAATCGTTTGCCCCTCACAGCATTTTTAAGAGGACCGAAGATGGTGTAATCACAGGAAAAGAGGCATGGACTGTGGCCGAGAACCTCCCATTTTAATTTCTGCAGGAGTGCTGGGACTGTGTTGGCTTTGTACTGTCGTGGAGCAGAATGACCTTACGGGTGAGATTGCCTGGCCGTTTTGATTTGATTGCTTGGCGAGACAATCCAGGTGTACCAGCAATACCTTTCCTCGGGGAACCTTCTAGAATGCCGTAGACCTTCCGAAAACATTCGAAGGCGGCAAAAGAAAGACAGAACATTCCGGAGCTTCTCTTGGTCCCTTTCTTTCTCTTGGCAAACGCGGCAGCACAACAATGCCGTCGGTGACTTATGTAATTGCTCTCAAATGAAGAGTACGTATTTTTTCATATAAATTGAAAATTCCGTTTATATTTGGAATTTAAATACAGCTTGTGTAAAACGTCATGAAACTCCGTATGTGCAAGAGAGGAGAAGTGAGAAGGGAATTGTATCAGGTACTCACAGCACGACCTTCACTTTTCTTAGTATACAAGTGTTCAAGCTAGTGTTATAGACGTATTACACAAGCTGAGTAGTTATCTCCACTTTTGTTTTTAATTTATGTTACACCTATATTATGAGACCTCAAAACAGTTTTCCGCTGAAAGTTGAATATACAATTGTTGTGTAGAAATATGATACTTCCTCCACCTTCTGGGTACAGGTAGAAAAAGTAGAAATACATTCTTTCTCTCCATAAATTTTTTAAGAGGCAAGATAGTTGTTGTATTTTCATTGGTCGAACACACCTAAATTGCTTGGAGACGACACATTCCTTAAGTTATTTTAATCATCAGCAATGGTGGGCTTCATTGACAGCTGGCGGCACTTGTCCGGAACGGAACAAATGAAGGAGTTATATAAATAAACGGTGACTTGAAGTCGATGAAAGTTTTGGGATTGCTCCAGTTCGAACGAGTTCTCTACTGGCGACAGTGTCTTGTCTTACACAGACGTCATCTTAAAGATACCAGTTTATAACCAAACTATTATAGTGTGTTCATATAACGAAACAATTGTACACTCATTTAGTAAAAGTCACACGTAAAGTTGAGAAGTTGTATGTCAAAATTGGGTTTGTAAAAACTAGCAGAAGTTATAATAATCAGTGATGTTAATGATAAGTCTTGCTTTTTTCAACTTTTATATTCAAATGACCCGCCATTATACAAGTATTATTTAACTTACGGCCTTCTCGAATAAGGCGATTGTCATAATAAACCAAAGTTGGCATTACCGGCGTCTTAGAAGCTTTTCTACTTTATATATCCTTCTTTATATTCTTCAAAATAAGCTTTAGAAGAATAAGTTTATTTAAAATGCCCTTGTAGAGAAAATATAATCGATAGCAGATGTGTAACAGCGCGTCGACATGTGAACTTGACAACGTAAGAAAATTGAAAGCCAATAAAAGTATGGCAGCATACGACATGGACTTGCATAAATACTATCGAAGTTTTTGATAGAGTCAACATGAAAAAATCAATGCCACGGCCGGAATTTAAACCACGGATCTCCTGGTTTCCGTCCAGTCACTCTAACCCATTGAGCTACCATAGCCAACCTGCCGTACTGACACTAAATTCTCCATTTGACTCGTATATTTCCCCGGTAGACCACTAGAGGCTCTCGCATTCGAGATACACCATTTATGGCGACTTACTATTGTAAGTACTTAAGTCCCAGGCTTCATCATTTAACTCTTATTATTTTAATTAATTAATGGAAATTAAACATTTCTTCACACTAACCATATATAGGCTAAGGTTTTTGATAGATAGAGTCAACATGAAAAATTCAATGCCACGGCCGGGATTTGAACCACAGATCTCCTGGTTTAAGTCCGGTCGCTCTAACCCATTGAGCTACCATTGCCAACTTACCGTCCTGACATTAAATTCTCCATTTGACTCGTATATTTTCCCGGTAAACCACTAGGGGATCTCGCATCCCAGATACACCATTTATGGCGACTTACTGTCATAAGTACTTGAGTCCCAGGCTTCATTATTTAACTCTTATTATTTTAGTTAATTGATGGAAATTAATCATTTCTTCTCACTAACCGTATATAGGCTAAGGTTTTGGCTAGATAGAGTCAAGATGAAAAATTCATTGCCACGGCTCAATACTCAATGGATTAGAGCAACTGGATGGAAACCAAGAGATCCGTGGTTCAAATCCCGGCCGTGAATTTTTCATGTTGACTCTATTAATCAAAAACTTTAGCCTATATACGGCTAGTGTGAAGAAATGATTAATTTCCAACAATTAACTAAAATACTATAGAAGTTTATTTAGCATTTGTCTTTTGTTTTTACTACGTAAATTCAACAAGTTTGTGATTTGATGTTGGATAAATAAAATACAAGTATATTCTCAAACAAATCTCCAAAAGAATACTTAGGATATTGCTTATGCCACAAAAAGCTTTTTAAATAAACTGTGTTTAAACTTTTGTACGTTCATTTTTGGTTTATTCTTACTTATGAGTAATAAAAATGATACAAAATCCTTCTATAGGCCATTCCCATAAAATCCGGGTTAAAATGTTATTTGTCGTAGTATTTCTATTAAAATCAAAATGATTCAACAAAATTACGAAATAAGGTAGTTTTGGATGCTGGAATATTGTTTATTTGGAGAATACTGTACTTGCATATACAATTTTGAATTTATCTGACATTTTATTTCTCAAAACATACCTTTCAGATGATGAATCACATCAAATTTGTGATTGTGATACCTCTTACTACAGACAGGTTGTACACTGAAACAGTTATTTAAATATATACCCCAAGAAAAGTTGTTTATTGTTCTTAAATGTTAAATTTGTGAAATACTTATTTCATATCACCTATTAAGTGATAAAACAAAAGAAACACGCAATCAAGAAACTGCAATAGATTATATAAATGCTATGGTAGGCGATCGTAAAAAATTCAGGTAACCATGGAGATGAGGAAAGTACTTCCGAAACGAGAAAGAACAAAATTTTCGTTGACGGAGAATTCCTGCAAATAATGTACATATAAATTATAGCTTAAGCATATTTATTATGTTTTTAAAACGAAGTGTCTTTAAAAATAAATGAAGTCTTATTTCACAAATAAAGAGAATATACGACGGTGTCTGATAAAGTTATGATCATCACACGGTAGTTTTTATGCTAGAGTTATGAAAATGTTTCAGTGTCATCATGATTCCTCGGGGCATAATGTTGGTAGTTTCAATGATTTGAGTTCTTTTGTTTCTTTACAGTGAGTGTCACAAGTGACTGACGTGTAAGATTGAGAAAATTGAGGCTCGTAGTGTGATCAAGTTCCTGTATTTGAAGGACAAAACTGACCGGGAAGTCCATGACGAGATGACGGCTGTTTATGGAAATGATTGTCCATCGTATGACACTATTGTGAGGTGGAAAAGGAATTTTCAAACTGGTCACATGTCGCTGACAGATGAGCCAAGAGCTGGTAGACTGTCAGCTGTCACAGTGAAGAAAGTGGAGTGTTTAATACTGGAAGACAGACGAGCAACCATCCAAATGATCATGAATGAGACACATCTTAGTTATGGTAGTGTGTGGACGAACTGTACATGTCTAAGGTGTCTGCATGGTGGGTTCCACGTTTGCTAACCCCTTTCCAAAAGCAAACACGGCGTAACCTTTCAACTCAGATGTTGATGCTTTTGGAACAGGATGAAGATGATTTCCTTGATCGTCTGGTAATCATGGATGGATGCTGGATCTATCAGTGTGATCCAGAAACAAAAACTATGAGCATGGAATGGAAACATGCTGATTTCCTCTCTCAAAATGGCAAAAGTACAAAAGTCAGCTGGGAAGGTCATGCTTTCAGTTTTCTGGGACTGTCGTGGACTCATCCTTACAGATTATCTTGCAAAGGGTCCAACCATCACTGACAGATACTACTGCAATCTTCTGGACAAGTTACGAGCAGCTCTGATTAAGAAATGACGCGGTATGCTCTCCAAAGTTGTTCGTCTTTTGTCTGACAATGTACCAGCTCATTCATCTCAAGTTGCAGTTCACAAAACAAGTGAATGTGGCTTTGAGACCTTAAAGATCCGCCTTATTCGCCCGATCTCGCACCAAGTGACTTTTTCTTGTTCCTGAAAATGAAGAATCCGTTGACAACACAAATGACGTCATTAATGAAGTAGAAGATTGGTTTAAAGCGAATTCTGCAGACTTCTAGAATCATGGTATTCGGAAGGTCAAGAAACGTTGGGGGAAATGTGTAAAACTATATGGTGACTACGTAGAGAAGAACTAACAAGCACACATCAACACAAACTCTCTATCACATTTTTTAAAGGGTGATAATTAAAACTTTATAGTACAGTATAGTCATCGATCCGAGGGTACAATTTGTCAATGCAGCTAGGCCAAGGAAAGGGAATAAAAAGCTTCAAAATACCAACAAATCTACACCAAATTGACATCCAAACAAGAAATAACGAACCTTTCATCAAGAATAAGTCATACTTCGGCGGAATAAAGTAAACGGAACTGATTAAACTAACAAAATTTAGTGCTTTTGTTACTATAGCTTGCAATTAGGCTTAAGTTAACCAATGATTCACCTCTGAAATTTTCCCTGTCTACCCTTGTGATTTGTTTTTAATAATGAAATTCCAAGCTCCCTTCTCTCTCACTACCAACCTCTACACTTTCTAGCAGATTGATTTATAATCTTCTTACGTCACTCCCAAAAGATGGCGATATTATCTGACTAAGGTAAGTTAATCATAAGTCTTGAGCCCATCTTGCCTTCGGTGTACCAAAATTTCTTTTACCCTTTGGAAGTTAATTATCAGTTTTATCAAGTCGTTCATTCTTTGCATATCGCTAGTTTGTTTTATTCTCTCTGTTACTTTAAAGGCATTCAATTCCATTTCATTTTCGCACCTCAATTTTTTTCCGTAGCAGATGTCAAAAACCTTTTCACTTTTTCGACCGTATCTTGTTTTTACAACTAGAAGTACAAACCGTAATGTAGCATTTATACTGCTATTGTAAAATTAATCTTAACCTTGTTTCTGGCAGGATTTATAGAGATCCATTAATAATACTAAATCATTTTGAATATATTATCATTCTTCACTGAGGCGAGATAATTAAAACACCCGATCTTCATTATTTTTCCAAGACAACTTTAGCAATATCTGTATCTGCTCTTCTAAGTGTAAAAAGCTTTGTTTTGCTAACGTAAAAGACCCTTTGGCTCTTATATTAAGAACTAGATACTAAAACTTCGTTATCCAAAGAGAGAAGAGTATTTCATTTTCTCTAATAAGGGAAAACCATACCCAGATTACTCCCCTCACGGAGAATCGAACTAGGTACCTCTTGAACGTGAGGTAGACTGGCCACAGAAAGGGGTACTATTTCAGTAGTTTATGTTTCTAAATAGAGCAGTAAGAGACAGGGAAAAGGGAATTTGTGAATTATGTGGGGGAAAAGAAAGCATAGAACACTATGTAACAAAATGCGAGGAGGTTGAATTGTGGAGAAAGCAGGTTTGGGAAGAAAAATGGGAGAAAGTAGAGAACAGAATAGTAGCTATAAAAATGTTAATGGACAGGGGGGGAGGTAAGAAGTATTGGTGAGTTCTTGCAGAAAGTAAAAGAAAATTGGGCAATAAATGTAAAGAATATAAGAAAAGAAGATGAGGGGGAAGAATGGGACTAATTAAGTAATCAAGGAGGTATTGAGGTTAAGAGCAGTAGACCAGGCTGTCATGTAAGACAAGGTAGCAACAAGGTAAACACAAATAAATGTAACCTAAAATTGTAAATTGTAAAAATTTGGAATATGCACAATAAATATATCATATCAAATAGAGCGATATATGTTATATAGCGTCTATACACGTGCCTGTAACTTTATACAGCTCCAAACATCATTTCAGGTGAATTTACTATTTGTTTCTAGCTAAATGAACCATTCACGTGACCTGGACCCCTTTAAGAGAAGTTTATACCAACCCCTGGTACAGATGATAGACTATTGGTCTTTGTTTGATTATATTGCCGTTCCAATTGGTCTGTTTGTAAGCGTTGGTTAGCAGTTGGCACTCGACGTCAAGAGGTCCATTGTTCTGTCTTCTCCTTCAACTGGTCCACCTGTGTATTTATAGAAAGGCGCGCAGCTCTCAACATTCATCTGTTTCTTTGTTATACAATTTAACTGTTGATTCACCCTGCAGCTCTGAGATCCAACAAACAGAAGACCTTTCCTCGTCCAGCAAAACTTTGCAATGACTTAACAAATGTACTAGATAAATGGAAATTATGCAATTCTGTAGCATCTCATTAATTCTAGATAATAGGGGATACTTCAAATTTGGGATGAATTTAAACAGAGCACATAGGAAAAATAATAAAAACCGACCTAGAACTATAGCAACTCGAGGTAAAGTTATTTATTCTAAGCTTTCAAAGTGTGTCTCCTTTATGTGGAAGTAACAATGTATACATTTTCACACTCTGTAATGCCACACTATCACCTCAGTAATATCGCGTCGATCTTGTTGTTTACCTTACAAACGACAAATTTGACTTCGAACGCTAGGAACCGCACGAAGTCGTGGTTAGAGTCATTTCCATACGAATCTTTGCATTGTACCTCAAGTGAGATTTAGTCCCCTGTGTGGCAGTGCCCATACTAAAGACATTTCATATGAATTGACTGTAGTCATTCTCCAAACATCAGGATGCTGAACACCTACCTCTGTTACCAATATTTTCACTTCCTCCACAAACTCTCTGCCTTCTGATGCATATTACTATCAAGGCTTCGCGGGTGATCAGCCGTGTCAAATTAATGAACGTCGAGCTTCCGGCCATTGTTAACTCCATGGCCTTCTTCAGGATCCTGATCCAGATCCTGATCCAGATCCAGATCCTGATCCAGATCCAGATCCTGATCCAGATTCTGAAGAAGGCCATGGAGTTTACAATGGCCGAAAGCTCGACGTTTATTAATTTGACACGGCTGATCACCCGCGAAGCCTTCATTAGCAATGCTCACCATGAAAGCTTCAAGTCTTACATATTACTATCGTCTTCTATGTCCTTATATGTGAAAAATATAGTAATTTGCCAGAATAAATAACATAGATGGTTAAAAAGGAAAATCAAACCTTTAAAACTGCCCAAGACAATCACTTTAATCGCTTCTAGCGCCCACATTGGTAGATTCCATAAGTTATTGTATTATCAACAAGCGATATAACATGCTGTTTTATAGTTTGCAATTCCGAACACGAAAGCTAATAATACTTTAATAGTCAGATAATTTATTCTTAATCTTCAATTTGGTTTGCTTTTAATTTACCTCATTAGCTTCCTATAGGAATAAACTCCAAGATTGCCTGCCTCTGTAGTGAAATGGTAGCGTGTCTGTCTCCCATTCCAGGGG
Organism: Mantis religiosa; assembly: GCA_030765055.1. Lineage (NCBI taxonomy): Eukaryota > Metazoa > Arthropoda > Insecta > Mantodea > Mantidae > Mantis > Mantis religiosa. The sequence continues at coordinate 5,142,757 of JAUKNK010000320.1, read as the reverse complement.
TCAGGAGTTCTAATTTCAATCAGGGAGATTTATCCTGAAAGATGAATGTCTGGTAACTCTAAGCTCTATGTACCCTGTACTCATTTGAACATCATTTCATTCATCGTCCGATATGACTTAATGTTGGAGGTTTTCTTTTATCCTAAAAGATGGATGTCTGATAACTCTAAACTCTATGTACTCTGTACTCATTTGAACATCATTTCATTCATCGTCGGATATGACTTAACTTTGGAGGTTTTCTTTTATCCTAAAAGATGGATGTCTGATAACTCTAAACTCTATGTACTCTGTACTCATTTGAACATCATTTCATTCATCGTCGGATATGACTTAACTTTGGAGGTTTTCTTTTATCCTAAAAGATGAATGTCTGATAACTTTAAGCTCTATGTACCGTGAACTCATTTGAACATCATTTCATTCATCGTCGGATATGATTTAACTTTGGTGGTTTTCTTTTATCCTAAAAGATGAATGTCTGATAACTCTAAACTCTATGTACTCTGTACTCATTTGAACATCATTTCATTCATCGTCGGATATGACTTAACTTTGGAGGTTTTCTTTTATCCTAAAAGATGAATGTCTGGTAACTCTAAACTCTATGTACCGTGAACTCATTTGAACATCATTTCATTCATCGTCGGATATGACTTAACTTTGGAGGTTTTCTTTTATCCTAAAAGATGAATGTCTGATAACTCTAAACTCTATGTACCGTGAACTCATTTGAACATCATTTCATTCATCGTCGGATATGACTTAACTTTGGAGGTTTTCTTTTATCCTAAAAGATGAATGTCTGGTAACTCTAAGCTCTATGTACCCTGTACTCATTTGAACATCATTTCATTCATCGTCGGATATGACTTAACGTTGGAGGTTTTCTCTTATCCTGAAAGATGAATGTCTGGTAACTCTAAGCTCTATGTACCCTGTACTCATTTGAACATCCTTTCATTCATCGTCCGATATGACTTAACGTTGGAGGTTTTCTCTTATCCTGAAAGATGAATGTCTGGTAACTCTAAGCTCTATGTACCCTGTACTCATTTGAACAACATTTCATTCATCGTCCGATATGACTTAACGTTGGAGGTTTTCTCTTATCCTGAAAGATGAATGTCTGATAACTCTAAGCTCTATGTACCCTGTACTTATTTGAACATCATTTCATTCATCGTCCGATATGAGTTAACGTTGGAGGTTTTCTCTTATCCTGAAAGATGAATGTCTGGTAACTCTAAGCTCTATGTACCCTGTACTCATTTGAACATCATTTCATTCATCGTCCGATATGACTTAACGTTGGAGGTTTTCTCTTATCCTGAAAGATGAATGTCTGATAACTCTAAGCTCTATGTACCCTGTACTTATTTGAACATCATTTCATTCATCGTCCGATATGAGTTAACGTTGGAGGTTTTCTCTTATCCTGAAAGATGAATGTCTGGTAACTCTAAGCTCTATGTACCCTGTACTTATTTGAACATCATTTCATTCATCGTCCGATATGAGTTAACGTTGGAGGTTTTCTCTTATCCTGAAAGATGAATGTCTGGTAACTCTAAGCTCTATGTACCCTGTACTTATTTGAACATCATTTCATTCATCGTCCGATATGACTTAACGTTGGAGGTTTTCTCTTATCCTGAAAGATGAATGTCTGGTAACTCTAAGCTCTATGTACCCTGTACTCATTTGAACATCATTTCATTCATCGTCCGATATGACTTAACGTTGGAGGTTTTCTCTTATCCTGAAATATGAATGTCTGGTAACTCTAAGCTCTATGTACCCTGTACTCATTTGAACATCATTTCATTCATCGTCCGATATGACTTAACGTTGGAGGTTTTCTCTTATTCTGAAAGATGAATGTCTGATAACTCTAAGCTCTATGTACCGTGAACTCATTTGAACATCATTTCATTCATCGTCGGATATGATTTAACTTTGGTGGTTTTCTTTTATCCTAAAAGATGAATGTCTGATAACTCTAAACTCTATGTACCCTGTACTTATTTGAACATCATTTCATTCATCGTCCGATATGACTTAACGTTGGAGGTTTTCTCTTATCCTGAAAGATGAATGTCTGGTAACTCTAAGCTCTATGTACCCTGTACTCATTTGAACATCATTTCATTCATCGTCCGATATGACTTAACGTTGGAGGTTTTCTCTTATCCTGAAATATGAATGTCTGGTAACTCTAAGCTCTATGTACCCTGTACTCATTTGAACATCATTTCATTCATCGTCCGATATGACTTAACGTTGGAGGTTTTCTCTTATTCTGAAAGATGAATGTCTGATAACTCTAAGCTCTATGTACCGTGAACTCATTTGAACATCATTTCATTCATCGTCGGATATGATTTAACTTTGGTGGTTTTCTTTTATCCTAAAAGATGAATGTCTGATAACTCTAAACTCTATGTACTCTGTACTCATTTGAACATCATTTCATTCATCGTCGGATATGACTTAACTTTGGAGGTTTTCTTTTATCCTAAAAGATGAATGTCTGGTAACTCTAAACTCTATGTACCGTGAACTCATTTGAACATCATTTCATTCATCGTCGGATATGACTTAACTTTGGAGGTTTTCTTTTATCCTAAAAGATGAATGTCTGATAACTCTAAACTCTATGTACCGTGAACTCATTTGAACATCATTTCATTCATCGTCGGATATGACTTAACTTTGGAGGTTTTCTTTTATCCTTAAAGATGAATGTCTGGTAACTCTAAGCTCTATGTACCCTGTACTCATTTGAACATCATTTCATTCATCGTCGGATATGACTTAACGTTGGAGGTTTTCTCTTATCCTGAAAGATGAATGTCTGGTAACTCTAAGCTCTATGTACCCTGTACTCATTTGAACATCCTTTCATTCATCGTCCGATATGACTTAACGTTGGAGGTTTTCTCTTATCCTGAAAGATGAATGTCTGGTAACTCTAAGCTCTATGTACCCTGTACTCATTTGAACAACATTTCATTCATCGTCCGATATGACTTAACGTTGGAGGTTTTCTCTTATCCTGAAAGATGAATGTCTGATAACTCTAAGCTCTATGTACCCTGTACTTATTTGAACATCATTTCATTCATCGTCCGATATGAGTTAACGTTGGAGGTTTTCTCTTATCCTGAAAGATGAATGTCTGGTAACTCTAAGCTCTATGTACCCTGTACTCATTTGAACATCATTTCATTCATCGTCCGATATGACTTAACGTTGGAGGTTTTCTCTTATCCTGAAAGATGAATGTCTGATAACTCTAAGCTCTATGTACCCTGTACTTATTTGAACATCATTTCATTCATCGTCCGATATGAGTTAACGTTGGAGGTTTTCTCTTATCCTGAAAGATGAATGTCTGGTAACTCTAAGCTCTATGTACCCTGTACTTATTTGAACATCATTTCATTCATCGTCCGATATGAGTTAACGTTGGAGGTTTTCTCTTATCCTGAAAGATGAATGTCTGGTAACTCTAAGCTCTATGTACCCTGTACTTATTTGAACATCATTTCATTCATCGTCCGATATGACTTAACGTTGGAGGTTTTCTCTTATCCTGAAAGATGAATGTCTGGTAACTCTAAGCTCTATGTACCCTGTACTCATTTGAACATCATTTCATTCATCGTCCGATATGACTTAACGTTGGAGGTTTTCTCTTATCCTGAAATATGAATGTCTGGTAACTCTAAGCTCTATGTACCCTGTACTCATTTGAACATCATTTCATTCATCGTCCGATATGACTTAACGTTGGAGGTTTTCTCTTATTCTGAAAGATGAATGTCTGATAACTCTAAGCTCTATGTACCGTGAACTCATTTGAACATCATTTCATTCATCGTCGGATATGATTTAACTTTGGTGGTTTTCTTTTATCCTAAAAGATGAATGTCTGATAACTCTAAACTCTATGTACCCTGTACTTATTTGAACATCATTTCATTCATCGTCCGATATGACTTAACGTTGGAGGTTTTCTCTTATCCTGAAAGATGAATGTCTGGTAACTCTAAGCTCTATGTACCCTGTACTCATTTGAACATCATTTCATTCATCGTCCGATATGACTTAACGTTGGAGGTTTTCTCTTATCCTGAAATATGAATGTCTGGTAACTCTAAGCTCTATGTACCCTGTACTCATTTGAACATCATTTCATTCATCGTCCGATATGACTTAACGTTGGAGGTTTTCTCTTATTCTGAAAGATGAATGTCTGATAACTCTAAGCTCTATGTACCGTGAACTCATTTGAACATCATTTCATTCATCGTCGGATATGATTTAACTTTGGTGGTTTTCTTTTATCCTAAAAGATGAATGTCTGATAACTCTAAACTCTATGTACTCTGTACTCATTTGAACATCATTTCATTCATCGTCGGATATGACTTAACTTTGGAGGTTTTCTTTTATCCTAAAAGATGAATGTCTGGTAACTCTAAACTCTATGTACCGTGAACTCATTTGAACATCATTTCATTCATCGTCGGATATGACTTAACTTTGGAGGTTTTCTTTTATCCTAAAAGATGAATGTCTGATAACTCTAAACTCTATGTACCGTGAACTCATTTGAACATCATTTCATTCATCGTCGGATATGACTTAACTTTGGAGGTTTTCTTTTATCCTAAAAGATGAATGTCTGGTAACTCTAAGCTCTATGTACCCTGTACTCATTTGAACATCATTTCATTCATCGTCGGATATGACTTAACGTTGGAGGTTTTCTCTTATCCTGAAAGATGAATGTCTGGTAACTCTAAGCTCTATGTACCCTGTACTCATTTGAACATCCTTTCATTCATCGTCCGATATGACTTAACGTTGGAGGTTTTCTCTTATCCTGAAAGATGAATGTCTGGTAACTCTAAGCTCTATGTACCCTGTACTCATTTGAACAACATTTCATTCATCGTCCGATATGACTTAACGTTGGAGGTTTTCTCTTATCCTGAAAGATGAATGTCTGATAACTCTAAGCTCTATGTACCCTGTACTTATTTGAACATCATTTCATTCATCGTCCGATATGAGTTAACGTTGGAGGTTTTCTCTTATCCTGAAAGATGAATGTCTGGTAACTCTAAGCTCTATGTACCCTGTACTCATTTGAACATCATTTCATTCATCGTCCGATATGACTTAACGTTGGAGGTTTTCTCTTATCCTGAAAGATGAATGTCTGATAACTCTAAGCTCTATGTACCCTGTACTTATTTGAACATCATTTCATTCATCGTCCGATATGAGTTAACGTTGGAGGTTTTCTCTTATCCTGAAAGATGAATGTCTGGTAACTCTAAGCTCTATGTACCCTGTACTTATTTGAACATCATTTCATTCATCGTCCGATATGAGTTAACGTTGGAGGTTTTCTCTTATCCTGAAAGATGAATGTCTGGTAACTCTAAGCTCTATGTACCCTGTACTTATTTGAACATCATTTCATTCATCGTCCGATATGACTTAACGTTGGAGGTTTTCTCTTATCCTGAAAGATGAATGTCTGGTAACTCTAAGCTCTATGTACCCTGTACTCATTTGAACATCATTTCATTCATCGTCCGATATGACTTAACGTTGGAGGTTTTCTCTTATCCTGAAAGATGAATGTCTGGTAACTCTAAGCTCTATGTACCCTGTACTCATTTGAACATCATTTCATTCATCGTCCGATATGACTTAACGTTGGAGGTTTTCTCTTATTCTGAAAGATGAATGTCTGGTAACTCTAAGCTCTATGTACCCTGTACTCATTTGAACATCATTTCATTCATCGTCCGATATGACTTAACGTTGGAGGTTTTCTCTTATCCTGAAAGATGAATGTCTGGTAACTCTAAGCTCTATGTACCCTGTACTCATTTGAACATCATTTCATTCATCGTCCGATATGACTTAACGTTGGAGGTTTTCTCTTATCCTGAAAGATGAATGTCTGGTAACTCTAAGCTCTATGTACCCTGTACTCATTTGAACATCATTTCATTCATCGTCCGATATGACTTAACGTTGGAGGTTTTCTCTTATTCTGAAAGATGAATGTCTGGTAACTCTAAGCTCTATGTACCCTGTACTCATTTGAACATCATTTCATTCATCGTCCGATATGACTTAACGTTGGAGGTTTTCTCTTATTCTGAAAGATGAATGTCTGGTAACTCTAAGCTCTATGTACCCTGTACTCATTTGAACATCATTTCATTCATCGTCCGATATGACTTAACGTTGGAGGTTTTCTCTTATCCTGAAAGAAGAATGTCTTGTAACTCTAAGCTCTATGTACCCTGTACTCATTTGAACATCATTTCATTCATCGTCCGATATGACTTAACGTTGGAGGTTTTCTCTTATCCTGAAAGATGAATGTCTGGTAACTCTAAGCTCTAGGTACCCTGTACTCATTTGAACATCATTTCATTCATCGTCCGATATGACTTAACGTTGGAGGTTTTCTCTTATCCTGAAAGAAGAATGTCTTGTAACTCTAAGCTCTATGTACCCTGTACTCATTTGAACATCATTTCATTCATCGTCCGATATGACTTAACGTTGGAGGTTTTCTCTTATCCTGAAAGATGAATGTCTGGTAACTCTAAGCTCTATGTACCCTGTACTCATTTGAACATCATTTCATTCATCGTCCGATATGACTTAACGTTGGAGGTTTTCTCTTATCCTGAAAGATGAATGGCTGGTAACTCTAAGCTCTATGTACCCTGTACTCATTTGAACATCATTTCATTCATCGTCCGATATGACTTAACGTTGGAGGTTTTCTCTTATCCTGAAAGATGAATGTCTGGTAACTCTAAGCTCTAGGTACCCTGTACTCATTTGAACATCATTTCATTCATCGTCCGATATGACTTAACGTTGGAGGTTTTCTCTTATCCTGAAAGATGAATGTCTGGTAACTCTAAGCTCTATGTACCCTGTACTTATTTGAACATCATTTCATTCATCGTCCGATATGACTTAACGTTGGAGGTTTTCTCTTATCCTGAAAGATGAATGTCTGGTAACTCTAAGCTCTATGAACCCTGGGCTTATTTGAACATCATTTCATTCATCGTCCGATATGACTTAACGTTGGAGGTTTTCTCTTATCCTGAAAGATGAATGTCTGGTAACTCTAAGCTCTATGAACCCTGGGCTTATTTGAACATCATTTCATTCATCGTCCGATATGACTTAACGTTGGAGGTTTTCTCTTATCCTGAAAGATGAATGTCTGGTAACTCTAAGCTCTATGAACCCTGGGCTTATTTGAACATCATTTCATTCATCGTCCGATATGACTTAACGTTGGAGGTTTTCTCTTATCCTGAAAGATGAATGTCTGGTAACTCTAAGCTCTATGTACCCTGTACTCATTTGAACATCATTTCATTCATCGTCCGATATGACTTAACGTTGGAGGTTTTCTCTTATCTTGAAAGATGAATGTCTGGTAACTCTAAGCTCTATGTACCCTGTACTCATTTGAACATCATTTCATTCATCGTCCGATATGACTTAACGTTGGAGGTTTTCTCTTATCCTGAAAGATGAATGTCTGGTAACTCTAAGCTCTAGGTACCCTGTACTCATTTGAACATCATTTCATTCATCGTCCGATATGACTTAACGTTGGAGGTTTTCTCTTATCCTGAAAGATGAATGTCTGGTAACTCTAAGCTCTAGGTACCCTGTACTCATTTGAACATCATTTCATTCATCGTGCGATATGACTTAACGTTGAAGGTTTTCTCTTATCCTGAAAGATGAATGTCTGGTAACTCTAAGCTCTAGGTACCCTGTACTCATTTGAACATCATTTCATTCATCGTCCGATATGACTTAACGTTGGAGGTTTTCTCTTATCCTGAAAGATGAATGTCTGGTAACTCTAAGCTCTAGGTACCCTGTACTCATTTAAACATCATTTCATTCATCGTCCGATATGACTTAACGTTGGAGGTTTTCTCTTATCCTGAAAGATGAATGTCTGGTAACTCTAAGCTCTAGGTACCCTGTACTCATTTGAACATCATTTCATTCATCGTCCGATATGACTTAACGTTGGAGGTTTTCTCTTATCCTGAAAGATGAATGTCTGGTAACTCTAAGCTCTATGAACCCTGGGCTTATTTGAACATCATTTCATTCATCGTCCGATATGGCTTAACGTTGGAAGTTTTCTCTTATCCTGAAAGAAGAATGTCTTGTAACTCTAAGCTCTATGCACCCTGGGCTTATTTGAACATCATTTCATTCATCGTCCGATATGGCTTAACGTTGGAAGTTTTCTCTTATCCTGAAAGAAGAATGTCTTGTAACTCTAAGCTCTATGCACCCTGTACTCAGTTCGTCCGATATGACAACGTTGGAGGACCTTAATCTAAAGAAAAAGAGAGCAATAGGAACAAAGTTCCAAGAAGCAAAAGTTTGTTGGTCTGGAGGGAGCTATCCATCATGAGTTATATTAATTCCATTGCTCGGACACACAACAAAACTTTACTGAAGGGCCGGCGCCTCTAATGAACTTTACTTTTATTTCCAGTGTCAGCTACGTTCTCAGACACCTTGCACAAAATAAAAACATTTTTGGACAAAATTCTTGCTAAGTGTAGACCATAGCTTCAAAACGGAATACGTTCGAAGTTTTCTAAGGAAGTGACAGAAAGATTGAAGAAACTTTAACCCCAAAATATGTTTATGCGGAAAATGCTTAGAGACATTTGACTTTCCCAATAATATCTTTGAAATGCATGTCTTCATTTATTCACTGACCCATAATTTCTGTATGAAAGAAAAATGCTAACCCAAGGAAAAAAAAAAAAACTAGTTGATATAAGTTATGTGCTGTAATTGTATTGTATTGTACAACCCTGGCAGCAGCAAAATGACGTGACATACACAAACGTTGTCTTCAAAGTCGTCTGGTTCTCAGTTGTACGTAAAACAAAAAGACAGTTCAAACGCACAGCTGCACCACAATAACTCAACGCAACTAGCAACTAACAACTGACAAACTGATTCGCTCTAACACTTTGCGGAGTTCTTTATACTTCCAGTCATTGTTCTAGAATGTAGCCGATCGTTCGATAGCTATGTGCAGATGATCTACCCAAAAGTCCCAAGACACTGGCCACCTTCAGCCCGGGCGCGATGGATAACTCCGGGGGTCTTTCCATAGGGCAATACCTGATTTCTTAAATAGCTCTCCCCCACCATTGACGACGTCAAGATGGGATGGAAGTGGATACGCCACTTACACGCGTCAATCCCGCAGGGAAGACTACCGAAAACCTCGGTGGGGCTGCCTGGTGATCTAGCACACCTTCTACTATAGTATAACAACGCAAAGAAAATCCCTGTAAGGAATGTGCTGTGGGACAAGGACAGCGAATGTGTGTGGCAGAGAACGCTTGCTATACAAGGAGCAGACCGTTAAAAAAACATGCGCCCTATTCACTCTGTGCATTAAAGCCGAGAAGATTCATTCACAAAAGTAGAAGCCGTCAGAATGTTTTTGAATGGTCTGTAACTGTAATGACATGGGTTGTCATAAACCTGTCCAGGGAGGGTGTGGGGACCTTCGGCCAACCCCCTGCGTCTCGTCCCTCGGAGACTTTCTCTCCTGTGGAGGAGTATAGCTCTGCAGGCTACTAACCGGGACTTATGAGGCAACCTTGTACCCCCTCCGGGTGGCCGAAGTCTGGCCGGAGGTACCCATTCTCCCGTGGGTGTCGCGAACACACTGCCCCCTCGAGTCCAACCCAATCCGAACTCCCCGACGGGAGGGGCTCAGCAGTTCGGCCCGACGTTCCTCTAGTAACGTTAGAGGTACCACGAGTGCTGGGGGTCCTCAGCGCTCACACCACGGCAGCTGAAGTGGACGGATCCTTTCCCCTACCGATCGTTCGATAACAATATTCCGAAAATATCCATACATCTTCTGTCTTTTTCTCTATTTGTTCCTTTCTCTCTCTCGGCAAGCGTCGAATTCTGCGCACCACTATCACTGTCTCTTTCTTTCCTGCCCGCGCGCCACTCTCTGTCTCTATCTTTACTGCACAAGCGCCCGGCACTGGCTTGTCGCGGCTCCAACACAACAGAAAATGCGATCGGAGACAGTATTTTGGTTTGAAGGGTGGATTTGACTGAAAATGGACGTGTGGTATTCTTTGGAAGAAATTCAACTTTGGCTTTTAATGCTGTTCAGAAAAACCCTTATTTATTTTTTCTATTTAAGTGGCCATAAAACAGTTTCTGTGATAAATGCTCGCTATATAATGTGGTTGGACTACTCTATCAACTATGTACGTGGTAGGGAAATTAAAAGTAAACACAAAGATGTGAAGAGATAACTTTACACGCAAATGTACAAATAATTACTATAGTTGTATTATCTCTTTGGCAATCTAAATGTACGACAGTAGGTCACACGACACACCGAATCCTCTACCTGAGGCGCATTCTTTTCCAGACTAGGTCTGATACAATTTACACGCATGAGCCTTTCCCAAACCAGGCGAAAGTTACGTCAAGGAGTTCAGCATTAACCCCTTGAAAGATTCTGCTATAATACACCTCGAAGATACTTGGAATTTCAGACAATTGAAGAAACACTTCGACGCGTATAATGTTCATTTGATTTTAAGTGCTCCATCACCATTCCTTTGTTTTGTACTTGATCGCCTATGTTTACAAGTTATTTCAGTGTTACGTAATTACAATCGCAGTCGACTGTCAAGCAATAAAGGAAATAAATACATTTTATCCAACACGTACCTGTAAAGCTGTACTTTAATATACTTTAATATACCTACTAAAGTAACGCTTTAAAATTTTACTTTAATCACTAGGTCTACATTTATTGTAGATTTAACATTTATTAATGAAATGTAGAGCTACAACTTGTATTCATTCAGTGACTAACAAATATTTTGCTATATGTTCACATTCTACTGACAATACATTCGTCAATGTAGCTTTCTGAAATAGAAACGACTAGCCAACAAAGATTGGTATTAGCCAACAGCCGGCCTTGGTCTATATTCCACAAAAATAACATTACAAATAATGTTACTATTTTATTATAGTTTAATTAAAGGTATTAAACCTTTTCACAAAGATTTAGAATCGATGTGCTTACTTGGTGTAAGATGATATTGGAGGCTTTGAATAGCAAAGAATAGTAACAATGGTAATGCAAAGATAACAAATGGTAAACTGTATGTCAAAATGAGTGATTCAGGTGTCGAGAACAAAACTTTTGTCCCAAAAACTTCACTGGTCTTTAAAGAAATGGAGGTAAGCTTCAATAAGATCGTGATATAGTAAACTTTTGTTAATTACATAAAAAATAAAATTTTTAATCCTTTTTCACATAAATTTGTTGTTTTTAATAGTTTGATTTATATGCTAATAAGTATACTCCTGAATAAAGAGGAATTTAATAAAGAATATAAACATATTAATACTGCTTTAATTAATGGTTTAATGAAGAATTTATATGCAAAAAGGTTGAAAAATGTAAATATCAACAAACAGTTTTTTTTTTTTTGTGTACAATTTTACTTCCTCCAACGTTAAGTCATATCGGACGGTGACTGAATTGGGTGAAATGATGCTCAAATGAGTCCGGCGTCCAAGGAATTTAGAGTTACTCGACATTCGTCTTTAAGGATAAGGGAAACCCCGGAAAAACCTTATGCAGGTAATTCACCCTGACCGAGATTCGAACTCGGGACCTCTTGAACGTGAGGCAGACACGCTACCATCTACGTTAACGTGGTGGGCGCCATAAGAAACCGTTAATGATATTTCTACCCTTAAAAAATAAAAGACGATTATAAATTTAATAAATTTACTTACCATCCTTGGGTTAATAAACATTTTCAAATTTTTTTTAAAGATTTATGTATAACTTTGGTTACTAAAAACAAATATAGTATTAAAAATTTACTACATCTCTCTAAAAAAAGATAAAATTCCTAATAATAAAAAATCTGGTATTTATCCGTTTAATTGTTTAGATTGTGATAAAGTTTATATTGGAAAGACAAAACGGAATTTAGAAACCAGAACGAAAGAACATTTTCGTAACATTAAGTATAAACAAACTGATAAATTGGCCGTAGTACATCATTTTTCGTCATTTAACCATGAAATAAATCCAGAAGTTAAATTATTAAGGGCCTATATTACGATCTCCGGTTAAGATGTCGGTTAACGGTTAACTTGGAGTTACACGCAGATGTCGGTATTACCACCTTCGGTTAAGGGCTAACTGAGAGTTATTTCTAGAGGTAAACTAACTCTCGCCTCAAGTAGCGCTTAGTGAGATAACTTGGAGTTTACCGCCCGCCTCGGTAGCGTAGATGGTAGCGTGTCTGCCTCATGTTCATGAGGTCCCGAGTTCGAATTTCGGTCAGGGTGAATTACCTGGATAAGGTTTTTTTCTGGGCATTTCCCTTATCCTGAAATACGAATGTCGGGTAAGTCTAAGCTCCAGGGACCGTGGACTCATTTGAGCATCATTTCACCCAATTCAGTCACCGTCCGATATGACTTAACGCTGGAGGACGTAAATAAAATAAATAAAAAAAAACTCGGAATTTACCTTCACACACAAAAAAGAAAATGGCGTACCTCCAGGCCAGATTGAATGTTGACAGCGATTCTGAGGATGACACGCACACGCGCACACACACATATTTGTGAAATGTTGAAAATAAAATAAAATAAACCACATGAGTATTAGGTATCTTGACGTAATAGGTTATGGAATGATAATTTCTGGTGTTCCATGGTGTCAGTGACTTGTTGCAAGCAATGCAGTATTTTATGCAACCATATTGCAACATGTTTTAACGAACATAAATGCAATAAACAAAGCATGTTAAACCTACAGGGAAATCGAGTTCGTAACACGAGGAACTGAACCTAACAAATCGTTACTGATAACTGAAAGGTGACAAATTTGCGCTAGTAGCCGGAGATCGTAATACAGGCCCTAAAACAATTAAATGTCCGATAGATTTAATGGTTTGGGAAAAGTTATTTATTAAAAAAAAAAAAAAAAAAAAAAAAAAAAAAAACATCGCGTAATGAACTTTGAAATACCGATAGTCGATTCCATCTTTAAATTTATTTCATTCTCAGAGTTTTGTTGCACTAGCAGTAATGTAGTATTCTCTGGTGACAAGAACGAAGTTGTATAAGTGACGATGTAAACAAAAGATTAGGAAATCGTCATCTTATTGAACTTTACATAATTTTATTTAAAGATCAGTGAAGTTTTTGTTACAAATAATTATATTTATGTAATATGTGTTGTTTCACTGACACTAGCTTCAATTTTAGGTAAATGTTTACATTCTTTCAAATTTAATAATTAATTCACAGAAGTAAGCAAAGTTTCTGGTAGCAGAGGGGGATGAATTTGGTTTAAAATATCACAAAACCATTTCTTACTGCTATTTTATTAAGAGAGAAATTTGACTGACCTCCTGGTGTGGCGTCATGTTCCTTGGACATGAGCGTCGGGGAGAGCGTCGGCGTCCTGGGAGTGGGCGGAGGGTCGCCGGCGGCGGCAGCGAAGGTCGGATGTGATCTGGCCGTTGTACATAATCTCCTACACTGGTGCAATCTTCTGGTCCAACTGCCCTGCAACACCAACACACAATGTCCATATCATTCAATCGCTCCTTATGTCCTTCGGGAGGAATACACAGCGTTCAACTGTTCAAAATGACAACACCAAATAACCACGCTTCATTTGTCCCTTAATTGGCCATCGTTATAGATTCACTACAAGCACAAGTGGTCTGTCCAATCACAACTGAACTGAATAATAACTCACACTGAACAGCACTCTGCACTCTGCACCTTCAATTGTTTGTTCAGAACTGCCTCCTCTTAGTATGTATAACGTTCAAGGGGTCCAGAGTTCGCATCTCGGTCACTATAAGTTATCTAGATAAGGTTTTCCTCACCCTGAAAGATGAATCTCTGGTAACTCTGAGCTCTATGTACCCTGTACTTATTTGAACATCATTTCATTCAACGTCCAATATGACTTCACGTTGGAGGTTTTCTCTTATCTGGTAACTCTAAGCTCTATGTACCCTGTGCTTATTTGAACATCATTTCATTCATCGTCCGATATGACAGGGTTGGAGGACGTAAATTTAAGAAAGAAATCTGTGACCCCTTCTTCAAAACGTTTGAAGTACAATTGCTCACAAATCGTTATATTTTAGTGCAATATTTGAATTGCCTCATTGCCAGTGCTACATATTTTACGTGTTAAGTGAAGCTATAGTTTGAATGTGGTACAATAAACTTAGGCATTCTGTAAAAATACCAGAATTGTTAAATTGAGGTATTAAATTTTGCAGGAGCGTTCACTTGTTTTAAGCAGATGTGTAAGACTGTACGTGTCAAGTACGCACGTGGGCCTAACACATATCTGACGTTGTTAAGCACATTATTACCAAGTTTGTGGTGAAACTTAACACCGACAACTTGTGGGGAGGTGGGGGAGGTTCTTGGAGCACTGTGGGTCAATATGAGAGCTGCACGGGCTTTGCCCGGATGCGGCGGCGGCGGCAAGGCGCGTGTAAGGGCCCCAATGACCTTTAAGATTCGCCTGGGACCGCGTTTAAATGCTCCCCCGAGAAAAATTATCTGCTTTCCTCCACGGCTGCTGACTGGTAGTAAATTTTCATGTCTCTCTTGCTAAATATTTTGTTTGGTGTGTTTCGAATAGCGGACCTCGAGAACGAAGCCGTTACCTTGGAAACTGAATACTAGATGACTAAACCCATCCTAGAGATTTGATCCTAAATATTTCAACAATAGCATTCAGTCTCCACAAACTACTCTAAAGGTTTCCGTTCTATCTACTTTATGCTACTCGAGATAAACTTTTCCATAAACACAAATTTCATTGTAAATAAAAAATGGATTCAAGACATATGAAATTTGTTCATTTCTACTTTACAAGTCCACATTGTGTCGACGGTTCACAATGGTGTCATGGGACGAGTCTCTTCAGCTTCGTCCTACTGAGCCCTCTCGAGTACTGACAGCCGAGAGGTTATAGCCAGGCCTATAAAGGTTCGAATACCACACGTCAATTTGACTTTTTGTTGTTGTAGAAATACGTAATGTATATTACAAATATTGTAATATAACTTCCAATTGTTAAGGTTCATTTGATTTTATTGCATTTATGCTCATACATAAAAACAGAAACACTCTAATCTGTTATAGAGTCAACATGAAAAATTCAATGCCACGGCCGGGATTTGAGCCACGGATCTCCTGGATTCCGTCCAGTCGCTCTTACCCATTGAGCTATCATGGCCCACATGCCGTCATGACATTAAATTCTCCATTTGACTCATATATTTCCCGATATACCAATAGGGACTCTTGCATTCGAGATACACCATTTATGGCGACTTACTATCGTAAGTACTTGAGGCCCAGGGTTCATCATTTAACTCTTATTATTTTAGTTAACTGATGGAAATTAACTCAAGTACTTATCACAGTGGTTCCCCCTTCGAAAGCTTTGATTTTACTAACAATGCCTTTAACCTTTTTGATATGAGGGCTGTTCAGTAAAGAATTATCACAACTTTTTTTTTATTTTTTATTTTTTTGTGACAACGTACCTTTACTCACCCTTATAAGTTTGATGGTCATTTTCAAAATAGTCTCCCCTGAATGCGATGCACTTGTCCCAGCGTTTCTGCCAGTCTTCAAAGACATGCTGGAAACCATTTTTGAGAGATCCTTCAAAATCGCCTCCGCAGCCTTCACCACTGCTTCTGATGATGGATAATGTCTCTCACGAAGGCGTTTCTTCAAGTTAGGGAATAGAAAAAAGTCACATGGGGCTAAATCCGGACTATAGGGAGGGTGAGCGATGCACTTCACGTTGATTTTTGCAAGATATTCAGCAACAACATTGGCAATATGCGGCCGCGCATTATCGTGGTGCAGTATCCAGCCTGCTTCACGGAAATGTGGTCTTTTGCGCCTGATATGGACTTGCAATGTTTTCAGGACATCCCTGTAGTATTGTCCAGTTACTGATGTGTGTGCAGGTACAACATGCTGATAAACCATTCCATGAATATCAAAGAATGAGATGACCATAACTTTCCCAGCAGAAGCAACCACTTTTGCTTTTTTGGGGGGGTTGGTGATGAAGGAGATTTCCACTCTGAGCTTTGCTGTTTGCTCGCAGAATCAAAATGATGTAGTCAAGTTTCATCAGCAGTGATTACGTTTGATAGAAACTCCGGATCTTCCTCTAACATCAACTTTAACTCCATGCAGACCTGCACGCGAATGTCCTTTTGTTCGGGAATCAACAGTCTTGGAACCCATCGCGCACAAACACGTCTCATGTGTAATGTTTCTTTCACCAACGTGTGGCTGGCACCCAATGAAATGTTCAGTATTTCAGTAAGTGATCTTAAGGTAATTCGTCGATCCTCTCTCACAATGGCAGCAGCAGTGTTGATGTTTTCTTCCATAAGAGCAGTAACTGGAGCACCGAGTCCAACTTCCTTTGAAATTGATTGTCTCCCCTCTTTAAACATTTTAAACCACCTTCGAACTGTGCTGTAGGGAAGAACAGACTCTCCATAGGCCTCCTGTAACATTGTATAGGCCTCAACTGAAGATTTGTTGAGACGAAAGCAGAATTTCAAAGCCACATATTGTTCCTCGCGTGTTACCTCCATTGCAGCGGTAGGTGATACTGAACATGTCTGAACCTGCCTGGTTCTCACAGGCGGGAACCAGGAGTACCAACAATGAAACTACTACGGCGTGTTTGTTTCACATTAAGCTAACAGAATATAATAAGATTGAATTTTAGCGCGAAAAAATTATGACTGTAAAAAATGTATGATCATTATTTATTGAACAGCCCTCGTAGATATGCAACGCGAATGTGATGTCAAAGGCATCACATAGCGATCAGCTACTAGGTACTGTATTACCATTTAGGGAATGTTCATATCGTGAACATGAAGTAGAGAGCAAGAGTAGAGAAAGTAGCAGATTGTTAAAACATAAGCCGACTTGTCAAGCAGCAACTAGTGGAGAGCATTGTCTGGGGAAGTAGCTAATCCTATTTGTTCCGCTCGAGAGGTTAACCACAAATCCTGAGTACAGAAAGCTCTTTGTACCGACCACACGGGCCCTGCTGACAGACTATACCACCCCAAACTACATCCAACAACTTTCCAAAACTTTCCCTTCATGACAAATAAAATTTATTTATGATACAAGAGTTAAAAGTAAGATTTCATTTTGTAAGTAGGTGTGACTCCAAAACGAGACCTATGAACAAAAAAATCTTCCTAACCCGTACATCATACGCTATTTTTAGACATTCTTGAATATTTATAGATACGACGGGGGACCCAAAAGAAACTGTATTGTCATAAAAACTTTATTGATGAACCTTTTTACAAAATTACTTCAGTCAGCTTCAAAATAACCTCCATTACATGCGATGCACTTGTCAAGTCTCTTTTCCCACTGTTGGAAGCATGCTTGGAACTCTTCAAGTTTGATATTGTCCAGTGCCCTTTGCAAAGCTGTTTTTACCGCCTCCACATCGTCATAACGCTCCCCTTTTAGCGTCTTTTTCATTCGTGGAAATAGGAAAAAGTCGCACGGGGCTAGGTCCGCGAATACGTAGCGTGGGGAACGACACACCACCTCTGAGATGCCAAATAGCGGGTCACTCGTAAGACCGTGTGTGCTGGAGCATTGTCGTGATGCAGAAACCAGTCACCTGATCGCCAAAGTTCCGGGCGTTTCCTCCTCACATCCTCTCGCAGACGCCTTAAAACATCCAAGTAAAAGTGCTGGTTAACAGTCTGGCCAGTGGGTACGAATTCCCGATGCACAATTCCACGAACATTAGAAAAGACAATGGTCATCGTCTTCACATTTGACCTCACTTGCCTTGCTTTGGTCTGGGAGAGTTGGGAGTCCTCCACTGGCTTGACGCTTGCTTGGTTTCTGGACCATACCCGTAACACCAACTCTCATCCCCATGTAATGACTTTGTTCAAGAAGTTTGGATCACGTGCAATCTCTGTTTTCAAGTCCTGACACACATTCATGCGGATGGTTTTGTGCTCCTGTGTGAGAAGGCGCGGAACAAATTTAGCAGCAACACGTCTCATGTGCAAATCCTCCTTCAAAATCCGCTGGCACGAGCTCCAACTGATTCCTGTCGCTGCTGAATTTTGGTCGTTCGTTTGGCGACCATCCTTTTTGATCTTTTGGCGGACCTTTTCAATGTTCTCCTCATTTCGCGATGTTGAAGCTCGTCCAGAACGAGCTTAGTCTTCAACACACATCTCACCACGTTTAAAGCGCCCTAACAAATCGAAATCCTGTGTGCGGCTCATAGCGTCCTCCAGGAAAGCTTCCTGAAGCATTTGCTGTGTCTCCGTTGCAGTCTTTTTAAGCAGGAAACAAAATTTCACACACTCACTCTTTGTTCTTTTAAAGTTGTCATAACGACTTCACAGAGGTAACCAGCCAACAGTCAGAGAAACACAATACCACACTTGCACGTTTAGCTCTACAGTGAAGCCGTTTGCACAGCTGTTTCATGAAGGTCTCTACTAACACCATCTAGCGTGAGAACCCTGCACTACGTCTACGAGTGGCAGCGCCCTCGGAGTCCGGTTTCTTTTGGGTTCCCCCTCTTATATTATAGATTATATGGAAAAATATGATATTGTTTTATCTTTCTAATGGGCAGGATATTCATTTGTCTTGCGTGTTGAAAACATGACTTTTAGAAAATCACAACATTCTACATAAGGTAGGCGATGCAAATAATAAAACTATGAAAATAACCTAACAAAGGTTTAATTAATTAGTAGATTAACCTTATCTCAAACTTACTCATCTTCTGGTCAAACTGTTATGTTGATTGTACATACGCAGATATACACAATAATGATAGCTTTTCCTTTAAAGATCGCTAACAGTTATCTACCAGTCCAGAAACTTGTATACAATGTTGTATTGGTAACTCTCTCTGCTACTTGTTGTCCATATTGATCTTGTCACAGTAAACCAAAGTGGACCGTCGTGAACTACTAAAAAGCTCACTTTTACTGCCAACTGTCTTAAAAAGTTTGTTTTTTAACCTTAATACACTAGATATTGTTCGAATTTGTCTGTCATATGTTTAAAGTCGTTAAGGCGTGGTTGTAAAACGTTCGCTTTAAGACGAATGAAATGTTCGGTAAATTTAACCGCGTTGGGTATCGATCCCTGCTCTTTTAATGAGAGATGCTCTCTCCTTTTGATGTTTAGGCGACAAGGTATAAGTTTTTACGCTGTAGTGCACAACAATGGCAGACAGACGGTCACAAAGGACTGCAGCAATTTTCCTTACTCGCCTGTCTGGATGTTGTAATGAGCTCGGAAGTGTGTACAAACTGTGGTCCGCGAGCCTGACGTGTAGCTTGTCTCCTACCTCGGCAGAGCGTTGAGCCCTGGATTAAAGTGAACTTCGTGGTTTTAAAACTGTGATTAACTAAGATTGCTGAGACAATCTGCAGCTTCGATCAACTGTATCTACCACTACGCTACACAGGCAGGCAAAATACTGTTACACATATTTAAAAAGTAATACTAAAACCAGTTGATAAAAAATGATATCACAGATCTAATTGATTCTGTTTTGGAAATATAGTTGAATAGCAAAAACAGCATTTTTTAAAAAAGCGAATGTCATAAAACATGTAATTTTCAAAAACCTCAATTATCATACTGAAAGTTAGTTTATTCTGGATTTGTAACATTTATTACAACAATCAGTACAGTAAAACCCCCTTTACCCGGATCTACTGGGACGACGGCCGATTTGAATTAATGAAAATCCGGATTATCCAGAAAATGGCGGAAAAGCGATAAAAGAAAGATATGTACAACATAGCCAAAATATCTGTAATGTACTTTATAAATTACTATCGGCAAACCTTCATCTAAAAACAAATATATTGTATATACTGTAATAGCCTATGTATTTGTACTGTACTACAAACTAGTAAAGAGGCAGTGAGCTTCTGTTGTCTCAGTTTAGTGTATCACTTACGAATAGCATGATCTAACATCCGCTTTAACATTAGAAGTTCATTTGTCAATGTTTCGGTTTGACTCTCGAAATAAAACACCAATTTCTCTATGTTTGTTACTGCTTGTGTGTGGGTCACAACAGCAGTAAGCTTCTGCTGTCTCAGTTTAGTGTATCACTTACGAGTAGCATGATCTCACATCCGCTTTAACATTAGAAGTTCATTTGTCAATGTATCGGTTTGACTCTCGAAATAAAACATCAATTTCTCTATGTTTGTTACTGCTTGTGTGTGGGTCATAACAGCAGTGAGCTTCTGTTGTCTCAGTTTAGTGTATCGCTTATCTCACATCTGCTTTAACATTAGAAGTTCATTTGTCAATGTTTCGGCTTGACTCTGGAAATAAAACATCAATTTCTCTATGTTTGTTACTGCTTGTGTGTGGGTCATAACAGCACTGAGCTTCTGTTGTCTCAGTTTAGTGTATCACTTACGAGTAGCGTGATCTCACATCCGCTTTAACACTAGAAGTTCATTTGTCAGTGTTTCGGCTTGACTCTTGAAATAAAACATCAATTTCTCTATGTTTGTTACTGCTTGTGTGTGGGTCATAACAGCAGTGAGCTACTGTTGTCTCAGTTTAGTGTATCACTTACGAGTAGCGTGATCTCACATCAGCTTTAACATTAGAAGTTCATTTGTCAATGTTTTGACTTGACTCTCGAAATAAAACATCAATTTCTCTATGCTTGTTACTTCTTGTGTGTGGGTCATAACAGCAGTGAGCTTCTGTTGTCTCAGTTTAGTGTACCACTTACGAGTAGTGTGATCTCACATCTGCTTTAACATTAGAAGTTCGTTTGTCAATGTTTCGACTTGACTCTCGAAATAAAACATCAATTTCTCTATGTTTGTTACTGCGTATGTGTGGGTCATAACAGCAGTGAGTTTCTGTTGTCTCAGTTTAGTGTATCACTTACGAGTAGTGTGATCTCACATCTGCTTTAACATTAGAAGTTCATTTGTCAATGTTTCGACTTGACTCTCGAAATAAAACATCAATTTCTCTATGTTTGTTACTGCTTGTGTGTGGGTCATAACAGCAGTGAGCTTCTGTTGTCTCAGTTTAGTGTATCACTTACGAGTAGTGTGATCTCACATCTGCTTTAACATTAGAAGTTCATTTGTCAATGTTTCGGCTTGACTCTCGAAATAAAATATCAATTTCTTTGTTTGTTACTGCTTGTGTGTGGGTCATAACAGCAGTGAGCTTCTGTTGTCTCAGTTTAGTGTATCACTTACAAGTAGCGTGATCTCACATCCGCTTTAACATTAGAAGTTCATTTGTCAATGTTTCGGCTTGACTCTTGAAATAAAACATCAATTTCTCTATGTTTGTTACTGCTTGTATGTGAGCTTCTGTTGTCTCCGTTTAGTGCATCACTTACGAGTAGCGTGATCTTACATCCGCTTTAACATTAGAAGTTCATTTGTCAATGTTTCGGCTTGACTCTTGAAATAAAACATCAATTTCCTTATGTTTGTTACTGCTTGTGTGTGGGTCATAACAGCAGTGAGCTTCTGTTGTCTCAGTTTAGTGCATCACTTACGAGTAGCGCGATCTCACACCCGCTTTAACTTTAGACGTTCATTTGTCAATGTAATTTGCCTTTTGAAAAAGTACTGCTACAGAGGTGTGGAGTCATGAGTTCGTTTTGTTAAAGGGCACAAGTACTTCCTAGGCATATTTCAACTCTAAAAAAACATATAGTTAAGTTAGTTTGTAATTAAAGTAAATCATGCTGCGCGCACATACTGAAGCTGGGAGGCGTATCCAGTTGTGCATCATGGCAGAACTAGCCAGTGCTGTTGAACATGCGCGCGGAAAGCCTTTACGAAGTGGTGAAAATATTATAACAGTGAAAATGAATAGAGTCAACATGATAAATTCAATGCCATGGCCGGGATTTGAACCACGATCTCCTGGTTTCCATCCAGTTGCTCTAACCCATTGAGCTACCATGGCCAACGTGCCGTCGTGACATTAAATTCTCTATTTGACTCGTATATTTCCCCGGTAGACCACTAGGGGCTCTCGCATCCGAGATACACCGTTTGTGGCGACTTACTATTGTAAGTACTTGAGTCCCAGGCTTCATCATTTAACTCTTATTATTTTAGTTAATTGATGGAAATTAATTATTTCTCCACACTAGCCGTACAATAGTAAGTCGCCACAAACAGTGATGAAGTGGTGAAGTAAACATCTGAGTGTACCGGTGTGTCGGTTTCTAGCATTTATAGTGTACATATTCGGTGAAGTTTCAACTCTCGGCAAGAAGAGACCACTTGCCAGATCAGTGTTGGATGTGACGAGTTTGTGACACGACCTTCAAACTGCAAGATGTACTGACACTAGTAGACGCAGCATTCCATGTTGTAACACCTGAGTGCCTGTTGCCAATATGTGATTTGCGAGGAACAAAAACTCTGGATCTTGGAGGGCATTTCCGTCGTGGAAAAATGCCCGATACGAGGCGTGTCCGTAAAAATAAGATCTCCAATTTTATTTAATATAGAAAACATATTTATTGTCAATGAATGTTACATTGATGGTAGGGCAGAACTTACAGCTATTTTTAAACGTAATCTCTATTGCGATCGATGCACTTTTGCATGAGCTGTGGCAGATTTTGTATACTCTTGTCATAGCATTCTCCCGCCAAGTTGCGCAGGTAGCTCTCAACCTCATCGTCGCTCTGGAAATGTGTTCCACCCAGGTGTGACTTCAATTCAGGAAACAAATGATAATCACTAGGTGCTAAGTCTGGACTGTAGGGGGAATGGGAAGATGCCCCATCTGAACTGAGCCAGCAGATCAGCCGTTGCATGTGCGCTATCAAGACGAGCGTTTTCGTGATGAAAAATCACTCCCTTCGTCAGCATTCCCCTCCTTCGATTTAGAATAGCACGTCGGAATTTTTTTTAAAGTCTCACAGTAGATAGCGGCGTTTATTGTTGTGCCGGTAGGCATAAACTCGCACAACAATACACCTTTTCTGTCCCAGAACACACTGGCCATCACTTTGCTGGCAGAAAATGTCTATTTGAAAGTTCACGGCTTCGTCGAATTTGAATGCCGCCACTGACGAGAACATTATTTAGTTTCTGGTGTTGTGTAGTGTACCCAGGTTTCATCGCCAGTGACAATTGAATCCAACAATTCCTCGCGCTGTTCTGTATAGCGCTCCAGGAATCGGTGGGCCGCTTCAACACATTGCCGTTTATGGTCTTCGGTGAGCATTTTGGGGACCCACCTCGCACACACCTTGCGATAATGCAAATGTTCGGTCAAAATCTTGTCAATCGTAGTCTTACTGACTTCAGGGATAAGGTCGCACAGCTCGCGAACTGTCACACGCCGATCTTTAAGCATTTCTTGCTCCACTTTTGCAATTGTTTCGGCTGAAACCGTAGGCCGACCAGAACGCTGTTCGTCATGGACGTCTGTACGTCCATCTTTGAACTCCCTGATCCACTTTCGCACGTTTTTGACGTCCATAGGTTGTGGCCCATAGACTTCGCATAACTGACGATGAATTTCAGTGATGGGGATTTGAAGGGGTGAAACCAAGCTACACGCCAGTGTTGCCAAATCTCGCGTAATAGCGTTCCTCATGTCTCCAGCGTGTTGGAGACCTTATTTGACGGACACCCCTCCTACATCTAGGGGATGATGAATCGACCGACACTGAGACGTCGAACCTGGAGGGTATCGAACCAATTTCCAGCTCGGAATAGAGGAATGCAATTGAAGCAAGTACCAGTTAATTTTCATGGTGTGTGATACTTAGCTCGAAAAATGTGCCTTTAGTTTCGAAAATTTATATTAATATTATACTCAATGAAGCGATTAAGCGGTTGACTCAAATAAATATGTGTTCTTTGTGTTGAAAATACATATTCATATTATTAATACATATTAATATTATAGTTAACGAAGCGGTAACAGTGGACGAACGCACGTGGACGCGGAGTGATGCGGTACTTTACTCTCTCGTAGGACATAGTATACACAATCTTATCTCTAGAATGCCAAGTGTTTGTGCAGCGGTTGTGAAGGCAAAGGGTGGATACTCTGAAGAGGCTAAAGTCTAAACGATATAGTATACTGTATTTAATACTACGAGGGTGGGTCAAATAAAAACCTTAAATATTTTTTTAAATATTAATTATTGTGCAGAAGTGGTACATTTTCAACATAATCTCCCCAACGCTCAATGCAAGCCCTCCGGCGCTTACAAAGTGCATAAATGCCTTTAGAAAAAAATTATTTTGCTAGTCCTCGCAAACACTCATACACCACGTGACGTACCTCTTCATCGGAACGGAACTTCTTTCCTCCCATTGCGTCTTTGAGTGGTCCAAACATATGGAAATCACTTGGGGCAAGGTATGCTGAGTATGGTGGGTGAGGAAGACACTCAAAATGCGGGCCTGTGATTGTTGCAACTGTTGCACGCGCAGTGTGGGGCCTTGCATTGTCATGTTGCAAAAGGAGAGCTACTGACAGCAATTCACGTCGCTTTGATTTGATTGCAGGCCGCAGATGATTATTTTAGGAGATCTGTTTATGACACAGTGGTGACAGCGATCCCTCTAGGCATGTAATGCTCCAAAATGACGCCTTTTTGTCCCAAAAGAGTCAGCATAACCTTCCCTGATTATGGATCTGTTCGAAACTTCTTTGGTTTTGGTGATGAGGGATGGCGCCATTCCTTGCTCGCTCTCTTCGTTTCTGGTTGGTGGAAGTGAATCCAGGTTTCGTCTCCAGTAACAATTCTTGCAAGAAAGCCATCACCTTTCCATTCAAAGCGTCGAAGAAGTTCTTCACAAGTATCAACACGTCGTTCTCTCATTTCAGGAGTCAGCTGCCGTGGCACCCATGTTGCAGACACTTTGTGTAACTGGAGCACATTACGCACTATGTGGTGTGCTGACCCATGACTAATCTGTAAACGCTGCAATGTCATTCAATGTCACTCGGCGGTTTTCCTTCACTGTGGCTTCAACTGCTGCAATGTTCTGTGGAGTCACAACTCATTGTGCCTGACCTGGACGTGGAGCATCTTCCACTGAAGTCACACCATTTGCCAACTTCCTACTCCATTCGTAGACTTGCTGCTGTAACAAACATGCATCACCGTACTGACCTTCATTTGTCGATGAATTTCAATAGGTTTCCCACCTTCACTATGCCGAATAACCGAACGTTGTACTTCCCTGGTGCAAGTCGCAAGTGGGGCGGCCATCTTTATACTGATACTGCGACGATATGTGTGCATCTACACTATGCTGCCACCTACAGGCCATTCTGCACGCAGTTTGTAACACGCTTACCAACTTACAGGATAACGGCGCGAAATTTCGATTTGTTATTACATGACTCACCCTCATAGAAAGAGAAAATATTAGTTTTGAGGTCCTTTTTAATTTTTACGACGTGTTTGTACATTGAAATAAAATATTTACTATTTCGCATAGGTGATCGAAAACACTTGACTGGTAGTACACGTGCATGATTATTATTTTTTTTATTTAATTTATTTAAGGTCGCTTTAACTTCCTGGGTCATATCGCGACCATTTTTACAAAATAATACAATTAGTAACATATATAACAATTTACATTCAATATACAGGATTACAATCAAACATATAAAATATACACATTAATAACATTAATTATGAAAACAATTTACATTAAATACAGATAACTGAAAACAAAGACAAGAAAATATATAAGTTAACAACATTATTTTGCAAAACAAAAATTTCATTACTTTAACACCGTTGCGTAGATTAAGAAATACAATTGATTAAAGTATATTGCACATAATTTATATTAATTTCCAAATGTCTATATCCTTTAGGTAATTAAATAGATTGCGTCGTAATTTGAAACTGTTTAGCAGTATGGAGATGTCCTGTGGGATTCCGTGTTGTTTTCTGTTTCTTTCGTATTCATTGCATTCTATGAGAAGGTGGTAAATTGTAAGGTTTTCATTACATTCTTTACACGTAGGCTGCGGCTGTCTTGAGAGAATATACGAATGAGTGAGGCTGGAGTGACCAATTCGTAGACGGGTGAGAATGACTTGTTCCTTTCTAGTAAGCGGTGGATCCTTTTCGTACTTGGTCTAATTTTCCTGGTTGTTGTTGAATCCATTCAGATTTCCATTTTTGTACTGGCGTTTTGAAGACATGGTTTATAATATCTGAATATGGAATTTGAACGTTCGTTTGTTGGCGTAGTGATGTGGCGTCTTTAGCAGCTTCGTCCGCTCTTTCATTCCCTGTTATTCCTTGATGGGAGCATAATTATTTATTAATGACAAATATGCACTCTTTAAACTTAAAACAGAATTGTTCCACTTTATTTGACAGACTTACAACTTATTCTAACTGATCCAGAATAGTTTCTGTCTAAGACGTGACCCGAAGGGTTAGATTTTTCTAAAAAGCTAATTGTGATATATTCTCGTGTCAGAGTTATTGTTCATAAAATAGAATTTCTTTCTCTGAAAGTGGAGAATCACGCACATTAAGTTTTAGCAGCAGTGGAGAAGAGGACGACGACGACGACGACCGTATAATGCCATTATCAAGGGCTCCGGCATTTGCGTTGCCTTTTGTCCCCCCGTGCCATTATCCCCAAGTGCAATAAATACTTTAGAGGGGACAATTGGCTCCACGAAATGGGTCCAAAAAGAGAAAAAGACGCTCTTCGATTTTCTTGATAGAGTTGCGTTGAAGAATGACACGTACGTGCGTAAGAGCCCTCTTTCTTTGATTTATAGTCTCTTTTGTGTTCTAAAAAAACCCTTTCCAGTCGATGGGAAATGAAAAGATGTATTTGATACGTTTCCAAGGCTTTTTGTCCTAGCGTGAACAGAGCGGGCCAAGCTTATGTGCAGGGGGCCGTGTTAAAAGGAACTCAAGTGCTTTGGAAGTTAAAATATTCCTTTATCACGCGATTTAAAGATTTTAGAATTGAAACTAATGAAAGCATGAAGTGTTATTTTGAAATTTGAAATAACTTTTGTGATTTTACGAGGTGCGTTCAAGTTATAACAGATCCTAATTTTTTTAGATAGGATCCTCAGTTTAAAAAGATACACCTGGACTCTTTCTGAATGCCTGACAGAGATGACAGCTCTGTACAGCACATAAATGGCGACATTTTCATTGCAAGAACAGCGTGTAATCATTCGTATTCTCCATTTTCGTGGTGTGACAGCTATTGAAATTCATCGACAGTTGAGTGAGACATGTGGTGATGGTACCATGGATGTGTCTAATGTACGTTCCTGAATGCGACAAAGCAAAAGCCGTTCCGGCTTCATAGATCTCTCCAGCGTTTTTTCTGTAGACCTCTGTCTCTTCTTCCTTTTGGATTATAGTTTAATACTGCATTTGGATATCTTCCATCCTCCATTCTTAATATATATTCATGCCATTGTTGCCTTTGTTCTGATATTTTGTCATGGATTGGTTCGATTTCTAAATATCCTCATTTCTTATTTTTTCCAATATTGTATAACGTTTAACACTTCTTAAAAATTCCATTTCTGCAGTCAGTATTTTACTTAAATCCTTTTGTGTTGGCACCCAGGTTTCGCTTCCATATAGTGAAGTTGAAATAGCCATTACCTTTTACATTTTCTTTTTTGTATCCTTCCTCACTCTGTTTTTAAAAGTTCTTTGGATTGTTCCACATATTGCTCGGAATTTGTTTATTTTTTCTTCTATATCAGCATTGTTTCTTAAACTTATATTACATCTTAAATATTTAAAACTCGATATTCGTTCTAAAATCCTATTTCCTGAAACAATTAGGCGACAATATCTCTTATTTTAACTTCCTGTAGAGGCATTTATGAGATTTGCAATAAACGTAGAACTATTTCGTCAAGGGAACCGCAAAATAGCATGTGTTTAGCGAATTTGTTGCAGCATATGTTACGATTGTCATTTTGTTATAGTGAAGTTTAGGAGCCATTTTACTAAAATTCTGTGTTTCTAAGTGTTTACTTAGAACATT
This sequence comes from Mantis religiosa, assembly GCA_030765055.1. Taxonomy (NCBI): domain Eukaryota; kingdom Metazoa; phylum Arthropoda; class Insecta; order Mantodea; family Mantidae; genus Mantis; species Mantis religiosa. The sequence goes on along the minus strand of JAUKNK010000320.1, from coordinate 5,114,471 downwards.
TTTAATGCCTATTTAATTGCCTACTTTGCCCAACTTTAGTGCCCTTTGCTTGCCTATTTCAGACACTTTTAGTACCTATATATCCGCTCCCTCATGAAATATATTGAAGAGAACTTAACAGAATATTTATACAAAATGAAAGATAATTATGTTAGCTCACAAAGCGGGTGTAGGTTCAATCCCAGATGATCGCAAACTTAATCATACATTTCGCCATACGAAGAGAAAAAATAGTTCTGAAATCAGATAAGTAAATATATAAGATAATTTGTGCAAATGCTTATCCCAATTAGAGAAATCATCAGATGTTTTAAACTAATAGCGTAACCTAGGAAGACGTTTGTAGTATTTCGGGCTGCAGTAATGAGAAGGCGGTTTACTTGCCAACTGTATCGTTTTGTATCGATTGCCCCAGGATAGGAACTCCGCACCTGCATGCCTTGCCTTTTTACCAAAGGAAGGCGCTACTGCAATTTTTCGCTCCAGTAGAAATAACTCTCGCATATTTTCTTTGATACTAAATGCCTCCAGGGTTACCGCCCCTGGGGTAGAAGTCAGATTCCCTTGTCTCGTACATAGGGAATATCTTTATAGCCCAAAGTGCTGGGCATGCATTACCTTATCCCTAGTGCGCGCTTCTTGGCAGCTGCTACGAAAATTCCTCGTATTGTACTCGTATTTCACACAGGATTTCCATCTCGAGATTTCACGGAAAATAAACTTAACTGGGTGTAAGCGTGAGGTAGTTTTCTATGTGGCCTGCATCCGGGAGGCCCGGATTCGATTACCGTGGCCAGCGTATCTGACTTATGAGGTTTTTCATTTATTCGGGAGGTTTCCTGAATCGCCAGGAACAAGATGGGTAAGTTAATAACGAGGGTTGTTCAATAAAGAATGATCATAATTTTTTACGGTCATAATTTTTCGCACTAAAATTCAATCTTATTATACACTTTTAGCTTAATGTGAAACAAACACGCCGTAGTAGTTTCATTGTTGGTACTCATGGTTTCCGCCTGTGAGAACCAGACAAGTTCAGACATGTTCAGTATCTCCTACTGCTACAATGGAGGTAACACGCGAGGAACAATATGCGGCTTTGAAATTCTGCTTTCGTCTCAACAAATCTTCAGTTGATGCCTATACAATGTTACAGGAGGCCTATGGTGAGTCTGTTCTTCCCTACAGCACAGCTCGAAAGTGGTTCAAAATGTTTAAGAACACTGGGAGGCTATGTTTACCCAGACAAGGCTAATTTTTACCAATATTAAAATTTGAATATATAGAAAACTAAAATTTATCTGAAATTGAAACTCGGTATGATAACTGTAAAAGGCTTTGTGCATTTAACTACTGTATAATATTTAAATTATGTTCACATAGCTCCATGCAAAAGGGACATAAATCACACCGTGTGTCCTGAAGAAAATATTGCCCCCTATATTTCAAGTGCACTTTACTTGTAGCAATTTAAAGCTACATGCACCAAGTTTTATCCTACATAACCTAAGATACAGTTTCATAACACCGACTAAATGAAAATCACGTACAGTTTATACTATGCACATGAAAAATTAATTAGTTTAGAGTAGAAAAAAAGATAATATTTTCAAGGACTGAATATTTGTTTTCATCCCTTTTATAAATCACATGAATATAAATGTTAGCCGAATATGTTTAACAAACATTGACAAATAACCACTACAAATTATATCTTTTATAGTTTTTGAGAAACATGCACCTAAAGGTTTTGGGAAATCACGGTCAAAGATTAAGCACCATTCTCAGGAAGTGGGCGTATCATTACGCCGCCATCTTTAAATTGACGAATTAAAGGACTTTAATACCAGCTCACAACCTATGTTATATACATAATTTTAAAACTGAAGAATTATATAATTTTTAACATTAAAAAATGGATTTTTTGAAACCTATCAACCTCCCGGTGCCCATAAAGAGGGTGGACAATCAATTTCAAAGGCTCTTCTTACGGAAGAAAATCAATTTCAAAGTAAGGTGGACCCAGTGCTCCAGTTACTGCTCTTACCGAAGAAAACATCAACACTGCTGCTGCCATTGTGAGAGAGGATCGACGAATTACCTTAAGATCACCTTCTGAAATACTGAACATTTCATTGGGTGCCACCCACACGTTGGTGACAGAAACATTACACATGAGACGTGTTTGTGCGCGATGGGTTCCAAGACTGTTGATTCCCGAACAAAAGGACATTCACATGCAGGTCTGCATGAAGTTAAAGTTGATGTTAGAGGAAGATCCGGAGTTTCTTTCAAACGTAATCACTGCTGATGAAACTTGGCTACATCATTTTAAACCTGAGAGCAAACAGCAAAGCTCAGTGTGGAAATCTCCTACATCACCAACCCACAAAAAAGCAAAAGTGGTTGCTTCTGCTGGGAAAGTTATGGTCATCTCATTCTTTGATATTCATGGAATGGTTTATCAGCATGTTGTACCTGCACACACATCAGTAACTGGGAAATACTACAGGGATGTTTTGAAAACATTGCAAGTTCATATCAGGTGTAAAAGAGCACATTTCCATGAAGCAGGCTGAATGCTGCACCACGATAATGCGCTGTCGCATATTGCCAATGTTGTTGCTGAATATATTGCACAAATCAACGTGAGGTGCATCCCTCACCATCCCTATTGTCCGGATTTAGCCCCATGTGACTTTTTCTATTCCCTAACTTGAAGAAACGCCTTCGTGGGAGACATTATCCATCATCAGAAGCAGTGGTGAAGGCTGCGGAGGCGATTTTGAAGGATCTCTAACAAAATTGTTTCCATCATATCTTTGAAGACTGGCAGAAACGCTGGAACAAGTGCATCGCGTTCAGAGGAGACTATTTTGAGAAGGAAGCCGCACATTTTTCCTCGCGTGTTACCTCCATTGCAGCGGTAGGCGATACTGAACATGTCTGAACTTGCCTGGTTCTCACAGACGGGAAACAGGAGTACCAACAATGAAACTACTACGGCGTGTTTGTTTCACATTAAGCTAACAGAATATAATAAGGTTGAATTTTACTACGAAAATTATGACCGTAGAACATTATGATCATTCTTGATTTTAAAACCCTTGTATTTTAGTTTGGCTACAAAAATGTAGTGCTACATTTTTATTTCATCAGGTCCTAGAGTGGTAATCCAAGCAATAGTTTAGCTTAGAATCCAAAAACAGAAAAAATAAGCGAAATTCACTGTTTGGTTAAACAGATAGAAAATTTAAATAAGAATATAGTTTCTCTGTGAATTCTTGCACAATGTAGATTGAATAACAATGAGAAAGCAGACATGCTAGAAAAAAGGAACCGCCAAGAAGAAATTTTCATCAAGAAGCAAATTAATTATGATTATAAAAGTAAATTAACCACAAGTATTATCCACTAAAATGCTCCTTGAAAGATATTAAATTTATGATATTTAATCGAATTTTCCTGGTTTTTGTCTTTGTGTTTTGTTGAGAGGGGCCCCATTTAAATTTCGACATGGAAGTTTTGGGGTGTGATACAATAGTTTTTCTTGTTTCTGTAACTTAGTTGTTGAAATTGCAGTCCAGGTGTGTCTGTCTGTTGAGAAATGGATGAAGACCACAATAAAGTCAATGGGAAACGTCTCCTCGAAGAAATGGGCACACCTGGCGCCCTCCCAAAGCGCGCTCCTTCTTCAATCGATCCCTCTGATATATGATAACTTTACCACCGCCCCAGGGCGATAGAAAAATCTCTCTCTTCGCCACCAATATCCCCGGCAACCACACAGCAAGCTCTCGGCCACAACTCAACCTTCATCAATTCCCTATTACACTTAAAGCAAATTGTAAATCCAACACCAAATTGGTTTCGAATATACCTTCACAACTTTATTACAAATAATATCTAGATTTTGAATTTTATGCACCAAAATATTCAAAATTGCAAGAAGCTATAGAGTCAAAAACTTAGAGTTCCCGGTAGCGTAGGTGCTAGCGTGTCTGCCTCATGCTCATGAGGCCCCGAGTTTAATTTTCATCGCCCTGAGTTATTTGGATAAGATTTTTATCCGGTTTTGGAAGAAGAAGAAGAAGAAGAAGAAGAAGAAGAAGAAGAAGAAGAAGAAGAAGAGAAGGAGGAGGAGGAAAATGATGACCTTATATGCGGAAATGTAGATCCAATTACTTTAGAAGAATTAGAAACGGCATTAAAAGAAATGAAGAATAGGAAGGCCACAGGAGAAGATGCAATAAATGCAGAATTATCAAAATATGGTGGACCGATACTAAATCAAAGAATTTTGAATTTAATTAATAGTTATTGAAATGGATGCCAAATCCCAAGATCCTGGACACATTCTCGAATTATATCCATTTTTAAGCAAGGTGCTCAAAACAGATGTAAGAATTATAGGGGAATAAGTATTTTAAACACAGTATATAAATTATATGCAAGAATCTTAAGTAAAAGCTTACAAACCATTACAGATGTTCTACTTTTAGAAGAACAAAACAATTTTAGAAAAGGACGATCCTGTACAGATGCTACCTTTACAGTTAATCAGATAATAGAAGAAAGAAGAGAATTTAATTTGGAAACACATATCGCTTTTATTGATTATGAAAAAGCGTTTGATCATGTAAATAGGAAAAAATCGTGGGAAAAAATGACTCGAAGAGGCTACCCAATCATCTCATTAAAGTTCTGAAATCTATATATAAGGATACAACAATCAGCATACATATTTGAAATAGAATGTATAGTAAATGGATACATACAAATCAAGGTGTAAGACAGGGTTGCAGTTTGTCTCCTATCGTATTCATAATTTATATAGATGATCTGATTAGAGAGTGGATGTTTAAGATTAAAGGAGGCATTCATCTTGCACCAAATTTTACTGTTAAGACGATGCTATTTGCGCATGACCAAATAATTATAAGTAAAACTGAAGACGAGCTGCAAAGAGCAGTATATATTTTACAGAAGTTATGTAAGAATTATGATTTCAAAATTTCCACAAATAAAACAAAAACAATGGCGTTTCGAGGTAAAGACACTGTTAGAACCAAAATAGTAATTGATGATATTATCTTAGAGCAAGTTACGGGTTTTAAATATTTGGGCACATACGTCAGTTATAAATATGAAAATGATTTTAAAAATAAATTACCAATGTTTCAAAAAATATGCGTCATAATAAATAGAAGCCTAAAAACTAAAACCAGAAAAGTAACACGGATGAAATTTTATATAAATTCTATATGAGATTTTTAAGAGCAGTAAAGGGAAGTACTCTTTTAGATAAAATTCCAAATGAAAAAATAAGAGAAGATTTATAAAATAAGTTATTTAGAAGAAAAAATAATAAATGATAGAAATGAATGGAGAGAGCATATTGAGAGAATACTGAGCGATAGGATCCCAAGAAGAGTTAAAAACTATAAACCTAGAGGAAAGAGGCATCTGGGAAGACCACGAAAACGATGGTCAGACATGTTTTAAGCCGGAACAGGCCGCATTGCCTAGCCCTTGGAGTGAAGAAGAAGAACACCCGATTTTCTCTTATCCTGAAAGATGAATGTCTGGTAACTCTAAGCTCTATGTACCCTGTACTCATTTGAACATCATTTCATTCATCGTCGGATATGACTTAACGTTGGAGGTTTTCTCTTATCCTAAAAGATTAATGTCTGGTAACTCTAAGCTCTATGTACCCTGTACTCATTTGAACATCATTTCATTCATCGTCCGATATGACTTAACGTTGGAGGTTTTCTCTTATCCTAAAAGATGAATGTCTGATAACTCTAAGCTCTATGTACCCTGTACTCATTTGAACATCATTTCATTCATCGTCCGATATGACTTAACATTGGAGGTTTTCTCTTATCCTAAAAGATGAATGTCTGGTAACTCTAAGCTCTATGTACCCTGTACTCATTTGAACATCATTTCATTCATCGTCCGATATGACTTGACGTTGGAGGTTTTCTCTTATCCTAAAAGATGAATGTCTGGTAACTCTAAGCTCTATGTACCCTGTACTCATTTGAACATCATTTCATTTATCGTCCGATATGACTTAACATTGGAGGTTTTCTCTTATCCTAAAAGATGAATGTCTGGTAACTCTAAGCTCTATGTACCCTGTACTTATTTGAACATCATTTCATTCATCGTCCGATATGACTTAACGTTGGAGGTTTTCTCTAATCCTAAAAGATGAATGTCTGGTAACTCTAAGCTCTATGTACCCTGTACTTATTTGAACATCATTTCATTCATCGTCCGATATGACTTAACGTTGGAGGTTTTCTCTTATCCTAAAAGATGAATGTCTGGTAACTCTAAGCTCTATGTACCCTGTACTCATTTGAACATCATTTCATTCATCGTCCGATATGACTTAACGTTGGAGGTTTTCTCTTATCCTGAAAGATGAATGTCCGGTAACTCTAAGCTCTATGTACCCTGTACTCATTTGAACATCATTTCATTTATCGTCCGATATGACTTAACGCTGGAGGTTTTCCCTTATCCTGAAAGATGAATGTCCGGTAACTCTAAGCTCTATGTACCCTGTACTCATTTAAACATCATTTCATTCATCGTCCGATATGACATAACGCTGGAGGTTTTCCCTTATCCTGAAAGATGAATGTCCGGTAACTCTAAGCTCTATGTATCCTGTACTTATTTGGACATCATTTCATTCATCGTCCGATATGACTTAACGCTGTAGGTTTTCCCTTATCCTGAAAGATGAATGTCTGGTAACTCTAAGCTCTATGTACCCTGTACTTATTTGGACATCATTTCATTCATCGTCCGATATGACTTAACGCTGGAGGTTTTCCCTTATCCTGAAAGATGAATGTCCGGTAACTCTAAGCTCTATGTACCCTGTACTTATTTGGACATCATTTCATTCATCGTCCGATATGACTTAACGCTGGAGGTTTTCCCTTATCCTGAAAGATGAATGTCCGGTAACTCTAAGCTCTATGTACCCTGTACTCATTTGAACATCATTTCATTCAAGGTCCGATATGACTTAACATTGGAGGTTTTCTCTTATCCTAAAAGATGAATGTCTGGTAACTCTAAGCTCTATGTACCCTGTACTCATTTGAACATCATTTAATTCATCGTCCGATATGACTTAACGTTGGAGGTTTTCTCTTATCCTAAAAGATGAATGTCTGGTAACTCTAAGCTCTATGTACCCTGTACTCATTTGAACATCATTTCATTCATCGTCCGATATGACTTAACGTTGGAGGTTTTCTCTTATCCTAAAAGATGAATGTCTGGTAACTCTAAGCTCTATGTACCCTGTACTCATTTGAACATCATTTCATTTATCGTCCGATATGACTTAACATTGGAGGTTTTCTCTTATCCTAAAAGATGAATGTCTGGTAACTCTAAGCTCTATGTACCCTGTACTTATTTGAACATCATTTCATTCATCGTCCGATATGACTTAACGTTGGAGGTTTTCTCTAATCCTAAAAGATGAATGTCTGGTAACTCTAAGCTCTATGTACCCTGTACTTATTTGAACATCATTTCATTCATCGTCCGATATGACTTAACGTTGGAGGTTTTCTCTTATCCTAAAAGATGAATGTCTGGTAACTCTAAGCTCTATGTACCCTGTACTCATTTGAACATCATTTCATTCATCGTCCGATATGACTTAACGTTGGAGGTTTTCTCTTATCCTGAAAGATGAATGTCCGGTAACTCTAAGCTCTATGTACCCTGTACTCATTTGAACATCATTTCATTTATCGTCCGATATGACTTAACGCTGGAGGTTTTCCCTTATCCTGAAAGATGAATGTCCGGTAACTCTAAGCTCTATGTACCCTGTACTCATTTAAACATCATTTCATTCATCGTCCGATATGACATAACGCTGGAGGTTTTCCCTTATCCTGAAAGATGAATGTCCGGTAACTCTAAGCTCTATGTATCCTGTACTTATTTGGACATCATTTCATTCATCGTCCGATATGACTTAACGCTGTAGGTTTTCCCTTATCCTGAAAGATGAATGTCTGGTAACTCTAAGCTCTATGTACCCTGTACTTATTTGGACATCATTTCATTCATCGTCCGATATGACTTAACGCTGGAGGTTTTCCCTTATCCTGAAAGATGAATGTCCGGTAACTCTAAGCTCTATGTACCCTGTACTCATTTGAACATCATTTCATTCATCGTCCGATATGACTTAACATTGGAGGTTTTCTCTTATCCTAAAAGATGAATCTCTGGTAACTCTAAGCTCTATGTACCCTGTACTCATTTGAACATCATTTAATTCATCGTCCGATATGACTTAACGTTGGAGGTTTTCTCCTATCCTAAAAGATGAATGTCTGGTAACTCTAAGCTCTATGTACCCTGTACTCATTTGAACATCATTTCATTCATCGTCCGATATGACTTAACGTTGGAGGTTTTCTCTTATCCTAAAAGATGAATGTCTGGTAACTCTAAGCTCTATGTACCCTGTACTCATTTGAACATCATTTCATTTATCGTCCGATATGACTTAACATTGGAGGTTTTCTCTTATCCTAAAAGATGAATGTCTGGTAACTCTAAGCTCTATGTACCCTGTACTTATTTGAACATCATTTCATTCATCGTCCGATATGACTTAACGTTGGAGGTTTTCTCTAATCCTAAAAGATGAATGTCTGGTAACTCTAAGCTCTATGTACCCTGTACTTATTTGAACATCATTTCATTCATCGTCCGATATGACTTAACGTTGGAGGTTTTCTCTTATCCTAAAAGATGAATGTCTGGTAACTCTAAGCTCTATGTACCCTGTACTCATTTGAACATCATTTCATTCATCGTCCGATATGACTTAACGTTGGAGGTTTTCTCTTATTCTGAAAGATGAATGTCCGGTAACTCTAAGCTCTATGTACCCTGTACTCATTTGAACATCATTTCATTTATCGTCCGATATGACTTAACGCTGGAGGTTTTCCCTTATCCTGAAAGATGAATGTCCGGTAACTCTAAGCTCTATGTACCCTGTACTCATTTAAACATCATTTCATTCATCGTCCGATATGACATAACGCTGGAGGTTTTCCCTTATCCTGAAAGATGAATGTCCGGTAACTCTAAGCTCTATGTATCCTGTACTTATTTGGACATCATTTCATTCATCGTCCGATATGACTTAACGCTGTAGGTTTTCCCTTATCCTGAAAGATGAATGTCTGGTAACTCTAAGCTCTATGTACCCTGTACTTATTTGGACATCATTTCATTCATCGTCCGATATGACTTAACGCTGGAGGTTTTCCCTTATCCTGAAAGATGAATGTCCGGTAACCCTAAGCTCTATGTACCCTGTACTTATTTGGACATCATTTCATTCATCGTCCGATATGACTTAACGCTGGAGGTTTTCTCTTATCCTGAAAGATGAATGTCCGGTAACCCTAAGCTCTATGTACCCTGTACTTATTTGGACATCATTTCATTCATCGTCCGATATGACTTAACGCTGGAGGTTTTCCCTTATCCTGAAAGATGAATGTCTGGTAACTCTAAGCTCTATGTACCCTGTACTTATTTGGACATCATTTCATTCATCGTCCGATATGACTTAACGCTGGAGGTTTTCCCTTATCCTGAAAGATGAATGTCCGGTAACCCTAAGCTCTATGTACCCTGTACTTATTTGGACATCATTTCATTCATCGTCCGATATGACTTAACGTTGGAGGTTTTCCCTTATCCTGAAAGATGAATGTCCGGTAACTCTAAGCTCTATGTACCCTGTACTCATTTGAACATCATTTCATTCATCGTCCGATATGACTTAACGTTGGAGGTTTTCTCTTATCCTAAAAGATGAATCTCTGGTAACTCTAAGCTCTATGTACCCTGTACTCATTTAAACATCATTTCATTCATCGTCCGATATGACTTAACGTTGAAGGTTTTCTCTTATCCTAAAAGATGAATCTCTGGTAACTCTAAGCTCTATGTACCCTGTACTCATTTGAACATCATTTCATTCATCGTCCGATATGACTTAACGTTGGAGGTTTTCCCTTATCCTGAAAGATGAATGTCTGGTAACTCTAAGCTCTATGTACCCTGTACTCATTTGAACATCATTTCATTCATCGTCCGATATGACTTAACGTTGGAGGTTTTCTCTTATCCTAAAAGATGAATCTCTGGTAACTCTAAGCTCTATGTACCCTGTACTCATTTAAACATCATTTCATTCATCGTCCGATATGACTTAACGTTGAAGGTTTTCTCTTATCCTAAAAGATGAATCTCTGGTAACTCTAAGCTCTATGTACCCTGTACTCATTTGAACATCATTTCATTCATCGTCCGATATGACTTAACGTTGGAGGTTTTCCCTTATCCTGAAAGATGAATGTCCGGTAACTCTAAGCTCTATGTACCCTGTACTCATTTGAACATCATTTCATTCATCGTCCGATATGACTTAACGTTGGAGGTTTTCTCTTATCCTGAAAGATGAATGTCTGGTAACTCTAAATTCTATGTACCCTGTACTCATTTGAACATCATTTCATTCATAAGACTTAAAGTTGAAGGATGTAAAGTAAAAAAAAAAAAAAAAAAAAAAAAAAAAAAAAAAAAAAAAAAAAAAAATCCATGCATATACTAATTAGGTTCGAAGCTTCTGTAATGTTACTCAAAAGTTCGTGTAAAAATGATTATGCACAGTTTCAAAAGAGTACCCTCTTTTTTAGAATTTAATTAACTTTAACAAATTAGGAAATTTTTTGTGTTTAAAGTGCAATAATCAGGGATTAATATAAAAAGTTTTGAATTTACAGGTGTGGTAAATGTTTATTGGAACAAGGCAAATAAGCAATAAATAAATAACAGCTCCGTAATTATGGAAGTATGAATTTTGAAAGTTGTTTTTGTGCGTAATAAGTGGCGCAATTTTCAAAATTCACAGATGCCTTAGGTTAATGATGATTGCAGAAGCTATTATAATTATGCATTCAGTTGAATGGTTGGCTTAAAGTTCTGCAGGTACAGGCCACCTAGTTTAGTAAACAGCGGGTACTAAACTTTGTGGAGAACAAACGAAATCAAGAAATACAAAGTTTAGAACTGCAATAGATATTCACTGCGGGGAATAAAGGGAGGCGGCGAGTCGATAATGCAGAATATTCCCCTGCTTCTTAAAACAATTGCCGCTAAACAAACGCAAACTTTCCGGCGAATTATCGAGTGAGCTGGATAAATCAAATCTTCTTTTGTTTACTTCTCTTAGGGAAATCTTTGTTCGACGTTCGGCTGTTCTTCAGCACTGTCTAGGGAGTCACATTTCAACGAGGTGAAACAAATCTGTGCATTATTTACCACTACTGTAATTCACCCATTGTTTCACGAGAAATACACGTTCTGAGGTGCCCTCTACATATAAATATAATTTTTACATAAATTTGTAACTAGATATAGAACTTCCAGAACTCGGCTTGTGCGTGCATGCTGTGAGTATACGAAGAGGGGCGTGGTTCAAGTCCAGTAGTAAACAAGGTCGGCCGCCTTAGGGGTATACAAATGTGCTAAAAAACTGTGTTGATAAAACAATATGTCAATTATGGAAAGATAGCGTCAGACTGAAAAACTCAATGCTATAGCCGGCATTTGAACCACGGATCTTCTGGTTGCCGTCCAGCCACTCTAACCCTTGAGCTACTATGGCCAACGTGCCGACATGACATTAAATTCTTCAACTGACTAGTGTTTTTCTCGGTAAAACCACTACGGAATTCTCTCAAGACCTATGGAGAGTCTGTTCTTCCCTACAGCACAGCTCGTAGGTGGTTTAAAATGTTTAAAGACGGGAGACAATAAATTTCAAAGGAAGGTGGACCCTGTGCTCCAGTTACTGCTCTTACGGAAGAAAACATCAACACTGCTGCTGCTATTGTGAGAGAGGATCGACGAATTACCTTAAGATCACTTTCTGAAATACTGAACATTTCATTGGGTGCCACCCACACGTTGGTGACAGAAACATTACACATTAGACGTGTTTGTGCGCGATGGATTCCAAGACTGTTGATTCCCGAACAAAAGGACATTCGCATGCAGGTCTGCATGCAGTTAAAGTTGATGTTAGAGGAAGATCCGGAGTTTCTTTCAAACGTAATCACTGCTGATGAAACTTGGCTACATCATTTTGATCCTGAGAGCAAACAGCAAAGCTCAGTGTGGAAATCTCCTTCATCACCAACCCCCCCAAAAAGCAAAAGTGGTTGCTTCTGCTGGGAAAGTTATGGTCATCTCATTCTTTGATAATCATGGAATGGTTTATCAGCATGTTATACCTGCACACACATCAGTAACTGGACAATACTACAGGGATGTCCTGAAAACATTGCAAGTCCATATCAGGCGCAAAAGACCACATTTCCTTGAAGCAGCCTGGTTGTTGCACCACGATAATGCTCGGTCGCATATTGCCAATGTTGTTGCTGAATATCTTGCAGAAGTCAACGTGAAGTACATCCCTCACCCTCCCTATAGTCCGGATTTAGCTCCATGTTACTTTTTTCTATTCCCTAACTTGAAGAAACGCCTTCGTGGGAGACATTATCCATCATCAGAAGCAGTGGTGAAGGCTGCGGAGGCGATTTTTAAGGATTTCTCAGAAACAGTTTCCAGCATGTCTTTGAAGACCGGCAGAAACGCTGGGACAAGTGCATCGCATTCAGGGGAGATAATTTTGAGAAGGACCATCAAAATTATGAGGATGAGTAAAGGTACGTTGTCAAAAAAAAAAAATTGTGATCACGCTTTATTGAACAACCTTCGTACAGGAATGGGCAGGCGAAAGAAACACTAAAATACCAAGTAAGAATTTTTCCTTTTAGGTTATGTTGTACACAGACCACGCACACTAGATATACATATTTGCAGCATAAGTTCGGTTTTTGATTTTCGAGTAGAGTAAAAACTTCACTTATTTGCGTGGTACAACGTGACAGCCTTCCATAAAATTTGAACAAATTGTATACTAAAACTAAAGATTAGTGTGTACATAATCACATGAATGTAACATGACATGAAATGGTAATGCTATGTGAATGTTGTGACATCTGTGGTGATACTAATTTCCACTGGTCATAGAAAGCAATAAGATCGTACACAAAATATTAACGAGCCGCGTGGTCCATGCATACAGAGTGGAGGTATGACTGTTTGCACTCAAGGGGTCAGATCCTGTACATAAAGAACCGTGTTCTAAGGTACGAGAAATGAAAGACGCCCCCACTCTGTCGTCATTAATACGTCATCCTCTTCTCTACACACAGTGTAGCCCAATTTCACAGAGAGCACGTTTCCGCAGCTCTCAAAGGTTACAAAACAATTGAGCACCTATTATGTGTTTCAAATGGGAAGGTGTTTGTCCTTGAGTGCTACTAGGTGACTAATCAATTGGAGTCCTGCTGTGTTTTCGAATTGCATTCCCCCTAAGTGGTGGGTGATGAGCCCCAAACTAATCAATCTGTATGAAATATTATTCGCGCTAAGACAAAAATCCAGATCCAAAACTGATCCATAAGGAAGGTAGGAAGTAATGCATCTAACATAACCTTAAAAACCCCATATTTTTTACCCAAATAGTTTTCCTAATACAAATACATAAAGTACATACCATTATATTATAACAATGCATTGTGACGTAAGTACTGTAATGAATATCATTATTGGTTGGCATGTATGCGTGAACGTATATTTGAAATTACTCAGAACTGAACCTAAACATTTGACATGACGTGATAAAAGAAATATGTACTTTGAATAAGTCAAAGTGTTTGTTAAATTCGATGAGAGGAAACGATACATTTCCTGCTGGTCTGGCAGAACGTGTCTGGTCACATATCTTTGTCTATGAATGGTTCGTAATCTCTTTTTACTCTAGAGAGTTCAAAGCAGCATTATTCATTTGTTCTTCCATGAAAAAGTGTATCAGCTGGATCAATGAGACACGATCCACCTTCCTGCCCTTACTACTGCTACAACAATCCAATTGAGTTAATATGGGCTCCAATTATGTTGCAAACAGAAATAATATTTTTAAAATGACTGACGTTTAACGAGTTATTCACGAAGAAATTGACGAGGAAGACAACAAGACTGGGAAAACTGCGTGAGACATCAGATAGATGACTTTTGGGAAGAAATAGCACGTAACGAGATTTTTGAAGCTATCATCATAAATTTGCAGTACTCAGACGTCGAAAACACTGACAATGACGAGGTAGTGCAAATAAGGCTGGGCAGCAAAAAATAATTGTTGAATGTTTCGAGCACTTCATGAGGCAATTGCTACTAATTTTGGGTTGAGAAAAACAAATATGACACTGAAAATGTTTTGTTAGCTCTAGTTTCTATGATATACACAAGGTGGAAGTATTACATATTAACGGATTGAGAGAAAAGGATACATTTTAATTACATACATGCTAACAACAATGAAAGTGCATTTGATTTTTTAAACTGGTAATTACATGGTAAGAGTTCTAAATTGATGGAAAAATACTTCGCAGATAGTCGTGTCTGAAGAGAATCATGACTTCGTCGTCTTTTAGCTTGCCTCTTGTGATGGAGTTCCGCAGAATCTCTATACAAAGACCAAGCATTACTTCATTCCAACGGCCCTGATATCTTTGCTCCATAACAGAAATGTCCTGATGGAATCTCTCGCCATGTTCATCACTAACAGCTCCACAACTAGGAGGGACAAAGTCTAGGTGGGAGTGAAGAAAATGGATCTTAAGGGACATGTTGCATCCTGCAGGACCACTGTCACCAAATGCTTGTAGCTGTCATCTCCTTTGTTGCATAAAAATCCATGAACAACACCCTTGAAGGCTTCCCAAGCTTCCTTTACTTTCCCCTCCAAAATTTGGCCAAATGCAGGATCCTTTACAAGTTCTGTTATTTGTGGTCCCACAAAAATGTCTTTATTAACTTTTGCATCACTTAATACCCAAAATTATCTCTGATTGTGTTTTGTTATTTGACAGGTGTGCCAACTCCCCCAAAAATTCCCCAAAATTTAAAATCTTCATTCTAAAAAATTAAATGTCCCTTTATCTTGAAAACAAGAGCTAATCTACTACTGTTATGGTGATTTTTTAATTCAGCAGGTGGAAATACATGTAAATTCACTATTTTAAGCCCAAAACATCTTCTTTGTTGCCCAGTGTTATCACCGGTGATGAGTCATGGCTGTATCATTATGATCCTGAAGAAAAACAAGCCAGCACAGTGTGAAGATTGCCAGATTCTCCAACACCAAAAAAGGCAAAAGTTGTTCCATCTGCAGGGAAAGTGTTGGTGATCACATTTTTTAATGTAATGGAATGATTTACCAGAGTGCAGTTTCCCCTCACACTACTGTTACAGCAGCATACTACACGTCAGTATTGGCTACACTGAGGAAGCACATTACAAAGAAACGACCAGAGCTTTCTCGGACTGGGTGACGACTTCATCATGACAATGCACGGCCTCACGTCGAGACCAATTCAAGCAGTTTCTGGCACGATTCAACATTACCTGTGTACCACATCCACCTTATAGCCCCAATCTTGCATCCTGTGACGTTTTTTATCCCCATTACTAAAGGCAAAGCTTAGGGGTATTCGATCTGAGAACTGTGAAGCAGTGCTCAAGAAAAGTAAGGCGATTCTCAAGGACCTGACAAAGAATGGTCTGCAGAACGTGTTCAAGGACTGACAGAGACGCTATAAAAAGTGTATTGAAGTAGGAGGGGATTACTTTAAAAAAGATCATATAAACATTGAATTGCAGTAATAAGCATATGTGAAAAAAGATCAGTTTCAGTCGTTAAACAGCCCTCTTATTTCAATTATTCACTATCAACATAATGTACACAGTATTCCCAAACTAACGAACGCTCAAGTTTGTCGGGGAAAACAACAAGCGCTCAAGGTCTATTGTCAAAAAGCTAGTCGTACTATCACTACGCAAAATACCTTTAGCGACAGTAATTCCAAAATATCCAATTCCAGAAATATCTACCGCGCACGGCACATATATAAAATCAGTCAGGCGTGAAACGGTAAAAGAAACAGTACACAGGTCAGTAAGTGCTGCTCCGGGTGAGTGATCCCTGAACTGTCGAAGCCGTTTATGTGTGAATATCGGAGTTGTGTCGTGTAGCTTCGTGTTAGAGGTTGACCTGTGTGTACAAAGAGTACGCGCTACAGAGACTTAAAGAAATATTGTATAGACTTTTGTATTTTTATAAAAGAAAGACTGAGTAAACGATTTTGGTGAAAATAAAGAAATTTTGAGATAAACTTCTGGTCGTCCTTTATCACAATGGTTACATTAAATGTTTTGCTGAAACTTGGAGTGAAAATACGTTGAAGATTTTAATTAAAATAACTTCCGTCAAGATTTTTCCATAACAAACGAAATATATGGAATGCCTCTAAAGTAAGTCCAAAAGGTTAAAACGCTATAGATGGGTAAAATACCAGTTTTAGAGAAAAGAAGGTTTTGGGAAGATGTACCTTCGGTACCTTCTTATGCACAGCAGAGAAGACAAAGTGGATGTAACCACAAGTGTTTACATATTTACTTCCTGCTCTAAATATTTTTTAAAAATCAGCAATCTCGATGGTATCCGTGTTTTGGGCAGTATAGTAGTTGACGAACAAAAGAGAGACGTTTGCAGCACTACATACGTCGGGACACTAATGGGGAGTGCTGGAAGAGTGCTGCTGAAATGGCTCATAAAACATTTATGTGTTCAAGATGGATTCCTGGCCGGATGTCCATAAAATAAGCCGTAACACCTCGGTATATGGTCACAGAAACCAGAACAGGATGTGCGCTTCACGTTTAAAAGATTGGCAGTTCTCGGGGCTTATGTGAGTAAGGAGTTGGATATAGCGCAAACTTTACCCATAACAAATCTTTATACAAACGTGTACAGTGCAGTGCATAAAATGCTCTAGACTAGGTCTGGGGAACAGTGCTCCAAGGTTTTACTTCCAGTCATTTTGTGACCACCGAAATTGAAAACTATTTCTAGCTAACGTGTATGTGCTAGTAGGTAATGTAGGAAGGAGAGGAAGAACTGACCCTGTACATACCTTCGGAGTACTCTTACCCCGGGCTGTACTGTCTTACTATTTTCCTAGCGGATAGAAAATATTTTCTGTTCCAGTCAAAATTTGGTATACAGATTTCATTGGAAATACACGTTTTGAGAAACGAAAGAAACCAAGAAAGAAAAGAAAAAGAAAAACTTTCCTAAAAGGTCTGTCTAAACAGAATCACTGAAGAAGGAAATGTAGTACATTAACTGGACCATCTTGCAAAGAGAAATGAATTGACTATCTTGAATTTTCTGTAGGTATACAGCCTGTGAAGTTATCATGAAGTGACTTTAAATTTACTGGATTGCTAGAGCCAGACTAAAAAATTAAATGCAATAGCCGGTATTTGAACCATGGATCTCCCGCTCTCAGTGCGGTTGCTCTTAACCACTGAGCTACTATGGTCAACATGCCGACATGACATTAAATTCTCCAACTGAATCCTATGTTTTCAGGTAGACCACTAGGGGTTCTCATATGCTATGAGACACGCACCTTTTGTGGCGACTTACTATGCTGTAAGTACTTAAGTCCCAGACATCACATTAAATTCTCCAACTAACTCGTATATTTCCCGGTAGACCACTAGGGGTTCTCATATGCTATGAGACACGCACCTTTTGTGGCGACTTACTATGCTGTAAGTACTTAAGTCCCAGAAATGACATTAAATTCTCCAACTGACTCGTATATTTCCCGGTAGACCACTAGGGGTTCTCATATGCTATGAGACATGCATCTTTTGTGACGACTTACTATGCTGTAAGTACTTAAGTCCCAGACATCACATTAAATTCTCCAACTAACTCGTATATTTCCCGGTAGACCACTAGGGGTTCTCATATGCTATGAGACACGCACCTTTTGTGGCGACTTACTATGCTGTAAGTACTTAAGTCCCAGAAATGACATTAAATTCTCCAACTGACTCGTATGTTTCCCGGTAGACCACTAGGGGTTCTCATATGCCATGAGACACGCACCTTTTGAGGCGACTTACTATGCTGTAAGTACTTAAGTCCCAGAAATGACATTAAATTCTCCAACTGACTCGTATATTTCCCGGTAGACCACTAGGGGTTCTCATATGCTATGAGACACGCACCTTTTGTGGCGACTTACTATGCTGTAAGTACTTAAGTCCCAGAAATGACATTAAATTCTCCAACTGACTCGTATATTTCCCGGTAGACCACTAGGGGTTCTCATATGCTATGAGACATGCATCTTTTGTGACGACTTACTATTCTGTAAGTACTTAAGTCCCAGAAATGACATTAAATTCTCCAACTAACTCGTATATTTCCCGGTAGACCACTAGGGGTTCTCATATGCTATGAGACACGCACCTTTTGTGTCGACTTACTATGCTGTAAGTACTTAAGTCCCAGACATCACATTAAATTCTCCAACTAACTCGTATATTTCCCGGTAGACCACTAGGGGTTCTCATATGCTATGAGACACGCACCTTTTGTGGCGACTTACTATGCTGTAAGTACTTAAGTCCCAGAAATGACATTAAATTCTCCAACTAACTCGTATATTTCCCGGTAGACCACTAGGGGTTCTCATATGCTATGAGACACGCACCTTTTGTGACGACTTACTATGCTGTAAGTACTTAAGTCCCAGAAATGACATTAAATTCTCCAACTAACTCGTATATTTCCCGGTAGACCACTGGGGGTTCTCATATGCTATGAGACACGCATCTTTTGTGACGACTTACTATGCTGTAAGTACTTAAGTCCCAGAAATGACATTAAATTCTCCAACTGACTCGTATATTTCCCGGTAGACCACTAGGGGTTCTCATATGCTATGAGACACACCTTTTGTGGCGACTTAATATGCTGTAAGTACTTAAGTCCCAGACATGGCATTAAATTCTCCGACTGACTCGTATGTTTCCCAGTAGACCACTAGGAGTTCTCATATGCTATGAGACACGCACCTTTTGTGTCGACTTACTATGCTGTAAGTACTTAAGTCCCAGAAATGACATTAAATTCTCCAACTAACTCGTATATTTCCCGGTAGACCACTGGGGGTTCTCATATGCTATGAGACACGCATCTTTTGTGACGACTTACTATGCTGTAAGTACTTAAGTCCCAGAAATGACATTAAATTCTCCAACTGACTCGTATATTTCCCGGTAGACCACTAGGGGTTCTCATATGCTATGAGACACACCTTTTGTGGCGACTTAATATGCTGTAAGTACTTAAGTCCCAGACATGGCATTAAATTCTCCGACTGACTCGTATGTTTCCCAGTAGACCACTAGGAGTTCTGATATGCTATGAGACACGCACCTTTTGTGACGACTTAATATGCTGTAAGTACTTAAGTCCCAGGCTTCATAGTTAAGCCACTAAGTTTTAGGTAAATTGATGGAAATAACCAGATGGCACGTTGGCCATAGTAGGCTAAGGTTTCGATGAGTAGAACCAGGCTGAAAAGTTTACCTGTTTGAGCCTTCCAATACTTGGATTTTAGTAAAATGGAAAGTCCGTTATTCCTTGTTTCTCTTTCATTCTCTAATCATTCAAAGAATGACACTTTAACATCAAATACCGACCAGCTCTTTAAAACATTTGACTATCAGTTAAACTCTACTGTACATCCATATTCACCTCGCAGCTTCAATAAAATTAACAGCAAATTACTGTTTATCTTGATTAACATGAACTAGATAGAGCTATCAGCATTTGTAAGAATATTTTGTAGAGTAATGATATAAAAATCTATATAGAGGCCACACATAATATTTACTTGCTACTTCAGTTGTGGCAACGTGTTTGGCTTACATAATACATTAGGACGGAGCGGAGCCCACAAAGGGGGGAGGTATTTCATAACAAAAATCTGCATCGCGACAGCAGCCAACTTTTCCATGTCCCCCTGAATAATTTCGTTCGATACTTGTGAACGTGTTTAGAAAAACTAATGCTTTCGTCTGATGGATTTCTGTGATTCGCTCTGGGAACGAGGTTACAGAATTCATAACCACAACATGACCTCTACGTTTGTATTGCTCGCTGTAACTCGCAGCCTCTCAACTTTATCATGTGCACCGCGCATCTAATTACTTTTTTATAATTATTCAAACGAATTCTTTTCAGTTATAATAATTTACGGATGGGTCGATACCGGAGAGTATCCTCGCCGATGTTACTTATTTCGGTTCGAATGGATTCCTTGAGAACATCAATTGTCCGTGGCCTATTCTTGTACACTCTATTTTTTAGATACCCGCATAAGAAAAAATCCGGTAAGTTTAGGTCAGGGGATCCGGGGGTCACAGACCATTTGAGATTATTCGATTATCAAATAAGCTGGTTACTAGTTCCATGGTGTCATTAGAAGTATGGCACGTTGCTTCATCTTGCTGGAAATAACCTTCTCTTAATTCGATATCATCCAGCTGCTCCACAACCGTCTTGAAGATACCCATATAAACTTCAGTGTCTACACTCGTATCAAAGAAACTGGTTACAAGTTCCATGGTGTCAGATGTATGGCGCGTTGCTCCATCTTGCTGGAAATAACCTTCTCTCAATTCGATATCATCCAGCTGCTCCACAACCGTCTTGAAGATACCCATATAAACTTCAGTGTCTACACTCGTATCAAAGAAACTGGTTACAAGTTCCATGATGTCAGATGTATGGCGCGTTGCTCCATCTTGCTGGAAATAACCTTCTCTCAATTCGATATCATCCAGCTGCTCCACAAATGTCTTGAAGATACCCATATAAACTTCAGTGTCTACACTCGTATCAAAGAAACTGGTTACAAGTTCCATGATGTCAGATGTATGGCGCGTTGCTCCATCTTGCTGGAAATAACCTTCTCACAATTCGATATCATCCAGCTGCTCCACAAATGTCTTGAAGATACCCATATAAACTTCAGTGTCTACACTCGTATCAAAGAAACTGGTTACAAGTTCCATGGTGTCAGATGTATGGCGCGTTGCTCCATCTTGCTGGAAATAACCTTCTCACAATTCGATATCATCCAGCTGCTCCACAAATGTCTTGAAGATACCCATATAAACTTCAGTGTCTACACTCGTATCAAAGAAACTGGTTACAAGTTCCATGGTGTCATTAGATGTAGGGCACGTTGCTCCGTCTTGCTGGAAATAACCTTCTCACAATTCGATATCATCCAGCTGCTCCACAAATGTCTTGAAGATACCCATATAAACTTCAGTGTCTACACTCGTATCAAAGAAACTGGTTACAAGTTCCATGATGTCATTAGATGTAGGGCACGTTGCTCCGTCTTGCTGGAAATAACCTTCTCACAATTCGATATCATCCAGCTGCTCCACAAATGCATTGAAGATACCCATATAAACTTCAGTGTCTACACTCGTATCAAAGAAACTGGTTACAAGTTCCATGATGTCATTAGATGTAGGGCACGTTGCTCCGTCTTGCTGGAAATAACCTTCTCACAATTCGATATCATCCAGCTGCTCCACAAATGCATTGAAGATACCCATATAAACTTCAGTGTCTACACTCGTATCAAAGAAACTGGTTACAAGTTCCATGATGTCATTAGATGTAGGGCACGTTGCTCCGTCTTGCTGGAAATAACCTTCTCACAATTCGATATCATCCAGCTGCTCCACAAATGCATTGAAGATACCCATATAAACTTCAGTGTCTACACTCGTATCAAAGAAACTGGTTACAAGTTCCATGATGTCATTAGATGTAGGGCACGTTGCTCCGTCTTGCTGGAAATAACCTTCTCACAATTCGATATCATCCAGCTGCTCCACAAATGCATTGAAGATATCCATATAAACCTCAGTGTCAAAAGTCGTATCAAAAAAATGGGATCAACGATCCATAGATGCTGGTGGAGGATACTTCCAACACTTTCTCTGAGATGTAAACATTGCAAAGTAATCTCCCAATTGTGTGTTGTCGCGAATCCATTATTACGATAGCGTGGCTTGACGCACATAAGGGACAGATAATGCAGTGCGGAGATAAAGGGACAGATAAACAGTGCGGAGATAAAAGGCTTGCCGAAACTTCTAGTGACATCTTGATTGATAGAGAATGTTCTACAACCGTCTGGAATTATGAATGGTTCTATAAACAGGAGCCGGGATCGCCAGTTGGACTGCAGTAACGTGAGAATCATCAGCGGGCAGCTGTATTTTGAAAGCGAAAGCTTTTGCTTGTGGACGGTGATCTTGGAAGATTGTAATTGTGCATGCGACGTAATTCTGCTACTGTACGGTTGACTAAAGTGTATTTGTACATAAATAAAGAACACTTTGAATTTCTACAAATTGGACTTTTAATTCTAGGAACCCACAAAGTCACCGTATTATATTCCCCATAAAGTTGTACGTGTGCCCTATTATTGGTTCAAAATTTATGCCCTATTGAACTGGTTCAGGTTTATATGGATCACACTATGGCAGTTTAAATGTATATCTTGAATTTTCAAGGAATGTCTAATAAGACCTGTTCATTCTGAATGACTTTGTTATAACTGGTAAACTGTAAGAGATAGACAAAATATTATTACACAAAGAATGTAGATTTTGTTAAAAAACAAAGATATACTTAAATATTTTTCTAACTGATTTGAATTTTCAAATAGTTATACTTTCTATTCCCCTAATCCCATTCTACAATTAGTTACCTCGGTTAACAGGAAGTAGGAACACTAAGAAGAATTTGTAAGAGGTAATATTATGTGAAAGATTAAGCAAAGAATCTCAGGTGAGCGCGACAATCCCGAATTTCATAGTTTCAGAGTATACTTTAGCCTAAAATCGGTTTATAAGCGCCTAAAATCCGAAGTATCTTCGGAATACTAATGTCCAGGACTGTACAAAGTACTTTACTTTTGGAAAGATAGAGTCAGACTGATAGGTTGTCATTAAGGCAGTTGTCTCATATGTTTATGAGATCTCTTAAGTGGTTTACTCCATACTTTAGCCTACACAGGTCCTGTGTGAAAGAACAGTTAATTTCCATTACTTTACTTTTATTTAATATGTATTTTAGGACTATATCATGGATGTAAATTCATTCGGGAGGAATAAAAACAAATGGTATAAAAACATCGTTCCAGAATAAATTTGTCGACGAGTGGAAGTTTTGTTAATTTCCGCGAGTGTATAAGCAAGTCTTGTACCATACAATTTTTTTATCAAACACTTACCCTAATTATTAAAAAGGCCTACTACTTTTTAATTAAACTATAATAGTAAAATTATTAGTAATGTAATTTTGTGGAATATAGGGTTATTTAGACCAAGGCCGGCTGTTGGCTAATACCAATCGATGTTGGCTAGTCGTTTCCATTTCAGAAAGCTACATTGACGAATGTATTGTCAGTAGAATGTGAACATATAGCAAAATATTTGTTAATTACTAAATGTATACAAGTTGTAGCATTACTAAATGTTAAAACTACAACAAATGTAGACCTAATTATTGTATTTTATTGATGCAGTAGTTAAAGTGAAATTTTATCGATATTCAACTGTTACAACATTACAAGTAAATGTATTGCAGAGGAAGTAAAAGGCTGGACGTAAAACCAAAGCTCGATCTTATGCGCTGTAGCAAGGGTGGACCATTACATCGACAAAAGGCTTTGTTACGTCACAGGCCGTATAAATATTTAACGCTGTACTCAGCCTCACGGTCCCAGATCGATTCCAATTCCAGACTCCAGTGGATTTTCAAGTTTTCCTCAACACAGATGACAAAAACCGCACTAGAATAAAGATTGTTTACGACTTGTTCGGAGCATCGTAAACTTCGCGCTTTAGCGACTTAATGCAACTTCGAGGCTCTAAATTATGATTACAAATAAGCGCGAGAAAAAGTTCTCCCAAGTCTTTTAATCGATTCTCATGAATTCTTGCGGATAAATTAAAACTTTTCGAGTTATTGGAATGTCAGCATTGAACAATGAACAAAGTCACATGATTTCTCTTAATAGTAATATTACGTACGAGGGTGTGTCTTAAAGTTATAACTATCACCCGGTGTTTTTATGCCAGAGCGATGAAAATTTAACAGTGTCATCATTGATTTCTCGGGACATAATGCTGGTAGTTCCTGTGATTTAAATTCTTTTGTTTTTCTACAGTGCGTGCTACAAGTGACTGCGGTGTAATGTGGAGAAAATTGAGGCTCGTAGTCTGATCAAGTTCCTGCATTTGAAGCGCAAAACTGCCCGAGAAGTCCATGGTGAGATGACGGTCGTCAGCTGTCACAGTGAAGAAAGTGGAGTGTTTAATACTGGAAGACAGACGAGCAACCATCCAAATGATCATGAATGAGACACATCATAGTTATGGTAGTGTGTGGACGAACTGCACATGTCTAAGATGTCTGCATGGTGGTTTCCACGTTTATAACCCCTTTCCAAAAGTAAACACGGCGTGACCTTTCAAGATACTACTGTCCGGCCGTTGTATCTCCGGCTCTGACGTTTTGCGATTGTAAAAGGTGGAAGGGGAAACCTAATAGTACCAACATACAGTAATGAGCAATTGAAAACATATCCTCAAAATTATCTTTAGAATGAAAATATAGGACTATATTAACTTTAAAACACTGAAATACAATTTACAATTTCATCATAATGCAAGATATTTATTACAACACCACTCTATTCGAATATTTCATTCACACCTTTCACACACACACACACACACACACACACACACACACACACACACACACACACACACACCCACACACACCCACACACACCCACACACACCCACACACACCCACACACACACCCACACACACACACACACACACACACACACACACACACACACACACACACACACACACACACACACACACACACACACACACACACACACACACACACACACACACACACACACACACACACACACACACACACACACACACACACACACACACACACACACACACACACACACACACACACACACACACACACACACACACACACACACACACACACACACACACACACACACACACACACACACACACACACACACACACACACACACACACACACACACACACACACACACACACACACACACACACACACACACACACACACACACACACACACACACACACACACACACACACACACACACACACACACACACACACACACACACACACACACACACACACACACACACACACACACACACACACACACACACACACACACACACACACACACACACACACACACACACACACACACACACACACACACACACACACACACACACACACACACACACACACACACACACACACACACACACACACACACACACACACACACACACACACACACACACACACACACACACACACACACACACACACACACACACACACACACACACACACACACACACACACACACACACACACACACACACACACACACACACACACACACACACACACACACACACACACACACACACACACACGCTATCTGCATCTGTTGGTAGTTCTGGGAGTCTCTACATCCGGTGTCGTGTCAGGAAGTTAAAACTGTCTGCTAGCGCCAATCAGCATTGTCGCTGGTAGGCGTGGCTCCCGAACCCAGCACCGTGTTGCCAGCTTAAATTTGTTTGAGCCACGTGGCCTAATAGTGGCTTGCGCTGGTGAACTGGTGAACCAACTTTGGTATATTTTTTGTGCGTGAATTCCGATGTTTAGTGTTCGTAAGTCCTATTATTATCGATATTATAATAATATGGCTACTGGTTCGTGAAATATGCAAATACATGAAATGTTTAAAATACGCATTGTTCCTCTGCTTGAAATTCCCGCTAAAGAACTGGCAACAGCCTGCTTCCCCCTCTCGAGAAATGTCAGAGCCGGAGATAGAACGACCGAGGTATATATGCGCAAGATTTCTTGGGCGTTAGGGTCCCAAGTCCTCTTCGGTAGATTTCGGCTACTTTCGAAAACACAGATGACAACTTTGAAACAGGAAATGCTCTACACACTGCAACATCTAGTGGCTAATATGCTAAGCTTTCACACGTACGCCATTTCATTTTGGGCAATTTTCAGGTTAATTATTAGCTGACCAGTTTACATCAAATCATATTAATATCACACTAAAACTTTAATGCTGTGTAAATAATTAATGTATAAAATTGGTTTATATCACTTTTTCAAATTTTTACTACCAATTTTATAAATATGGCTGCATTTATTGAGTTACTATATGTTTTTCTGTAATTTGGACGTGTCCAATAACATGTATATGTTTCAAAGGATGAAATAAATGCTATACTATCTAAAAGCAACACGTATATTGTCGATGTTATGGCTCTCGAAAGGGGACACACTATTATTCGTCTAGCTCCGTATAACGGTGATCTGAATGCAATTGAGCTGGCGTGGGCAAAAATAAATAATGTTTACAAAGTATGCAATGTTAACGAGAGCCACAAATGTGCGGGAACTTATAATAGAAGCGACGGAATGGGAAGGATACTGTGACTTTGTGGGTTAGTGAAATTAAAAGTCCAATTGCACAACTCAAAATGTTCTTTATTTCCACCGAATTACAGTTGGACACTTGCCGATTACATAGAATTACGTAGTGCACACATTTAAAATCCACCAGTTCGTCTGTCACAGGTCTACTCTACACTCACAATTACGTACAACTCCTCTGAGGCACGTACACAGTCTTCCGGTCCGTTCACTCACTCGGCGCTCCTCACTGACTCGTCCACTGCAGGCTTTATATAGGGAAGATCGCCGTTTCTGGAAGTCTTGCGGTTCAGTGAATCATCCTGATGGTTCCAGATGCCAGGGGGAAGGGGTAAGAGGTGAACAGCGACCAGTGACACTTCCCTAATCATCCCCTCAGTTAGTGACATGAGATAAATGGGTAGGCGTGTTCTAAATGCCTCCGACCCCCTACTCAGCTGTCAGTTGGTCGTGCTTTCCGATAATTGGGTGACAATACGATAAGAAGTTCCTAGAGCTGGAAATGGAATATTGGAGAAACGATGGTGTAACAAAAAATGCAATTGATGAAATTATTAACACATTAGAGGATACTAGCGATGAAAGTGACGCAGTAGACTTAGAAATCGAAGAATCACAAAGCGAGTGAGTGTTTATAACTGTCATAATATTTGTTTCTTTTATGTGTTTCATAACAGTAAATAAATACAGCATATCAGATGGAGTTCAATTGTTTGTAGCCACATCTCCTACCTTCGGCGCATATCTTCGCTTATCTTATCGCAATTTGGCTGAATTGTGTTTTTCTAGGTTGACTACACTGCAGAAACAAGAGCGTGTTAGCTCTTTCTTCTTCCACTCTGCCCACACTACACCGTAAATACAACGCTCAAGAAATCTTGCGAATGTAGTAGATGTTGATGCTGATGGAACAGGAAGAAGATAATGGTGTTTTATAGTCTGGTAACCATGGATGAATCCTGGATCTATCAGTATGATCCAGAGACAAAAACTATAACCATGGAATGGAAACATACCGATTCCCCCCTCCCAAAAGGGCAAAAGTGAAAGAGTCAGCTGGGAAGGCCATGCTTTCAGTTTTCTGGGACTGTCGTAGATCATCCTTACAGATTATCTTGCCAAGGGTCAAACAATCACTGACAGATAATACTGCAATCTTCTGGACAGGTTACGAGCAGCTCTGATTAAGAAACGACGTGGTATGCCGTCCAAAGTTGTTCGTCTTTTGTCTGACAATGTACCAGATCATTCATCTCAAGTTGTAGTTGACAAAACAAAGAAATGTGGCTTTGAGACCTTACAGCATCCGCCTTATTCGCCTGATCTCGCACCAAGTGAGTTTTTCTTGTTCCCGGAAATGAAGAATCCATTGCGTGACCGCCGATTTGACAACACAAGTGACGTCATTAATGAAGTGGAAGAGTGGTTTAAAGAGAACGCTGCAGACTTCTACAATCAAGGTATTCGGAAGGTCAAGAAACGCTGGGGAAATGTGTAAATCTGGATGTTGACTACGTAGAGAAAAACTAACAAGCACACATCAACACAAACTCTCTATCACATTTTTAAGAGCGATAATTAAAACTTTATTACACCCCCTCGTATAAGGAGAAAAATGCCAATTCTTGGGTTATATTTATTTTTTCTCACTGAATATCATTCGATATTGCTAAGGTCAACAACCTGTTATGTACAACTAACGCGTGGTAACGGTCTCACATTCAGTAACGCAAGGAACCCCTATAAAAGCACTTGTTAAGGGCCTGTGTTGTAAACTTCTGCTTTACATTCATACTCTATTGTTTTTACGAGGCGATAACGAGCACCCGTGCTTTAGGGGACTTTTAAGGCCACACAGGAAGCTCTGCTGCATCTGCAAAGC
Source organism: Mantis religiosa (assembly GCA_030765055.1). Classification (NCBI taxonomy): domain Eukaryota; kingdom Metazoa; phylum Arthropoda; class Insecta; order Mantodea; family Mantidae; genus Mantis; species Mantis religiosa. Next base: position 5,085,834 of record JAUKNK010000320.1, on the reverse strand, counting down.
TGTGGTGCGATGCTATTGGCCCAACTATTGCCGCATCTCCCTCCCAAATTTAAATACCGCGAGGGGGTAGGCGTAACTCCGGGGTGGTGCTGGCGGTTTGTAATAAACGTCCGCCAGTATGCCTTCGTGACGAGCTATCGGCTTGTGTTGCGTTACACTGCAGCTGTCAGTGGCGTGTAACCTCGCTACGGATACATCAGCTAACACATTTTGTAAATGTCACACTTCCATGATCACTACCTCTGTGGGTCTCCATTAGCTACAATGCATCAGTCAACACGCCACTGCATGGACTCCCTAATGCGCTGAGTTAGAGCTATCGTCTGGCGGTCTTCTACAACTGCCTCTTCATCTGTCCTCCAAGCGCAATTTTCAGATGAGGGAACAAAAAAAGTCGCTTTGGGCTAGATCTGGTGAGTCAAGCAGTTCAAACCGTAATTCGTGGATTTTCGCCATTGTAACTGCTGAGGTGTGAGACGGTGCGTTGTTTTGGTGAGACAGGATTTTCTTTTTCTGCAAATGTAGCCACTTTCCGCAAGTTATGACTTCAGCTTGTCAAGTAATGATGCGTAGTATCCTCCTGTAATGGTTCTTCCTTGTTGAAGATAATCGATTAAAATAACACCATGACTATACCGAAAAACAGTCGCCATCACTTTCCCAGCCGAAAAAAAAACAGTATTTTGCTTTTTCTGGAGCAGGTTCCCCCTTTGCACTCCTCTGTTTGGACTGTTTGTTTCGGGCGTATAATGGTGTATCCAAGTTTCATCTACAGTAATTAATCGGTACCAAAACTTGGCGCCTAATGCGCCAACAGTGCGTTGCAAATGTTCATTCAAACACATTTTTGGTCTAACGTGAGCAAACGCGGCACCCAACGCGCTGTCAGCTTTCTCATGTCTAAATGTTGATTTAATATGTGACAAACACGTTCTTTTGACATGTTCATAGCCTCTGCTATATCTCTCACTTTAATTCGGCGGTCGTCTAGTACCATTTGGTGAACTTTGGCGATGTTTTCGTCGGTAGTTGCAGTTTTAGGACTTCCCGAACTTTCATCGTCTCCCAAGCTCTTACGGCCATGTTTAAATTCAGCTGTCCAAAATTTCACTGTGGTAAATGATGATGCAGAGTCCCCATACACAGAATCCAACTCATCTTTGATTTTCGTAGGCGTATTGCCTTTCAAAAACAAATATTTAATGACAGCTCGATACTCGATTTTGTCCATTTTCATAAAACACTCACATCAACTCACTCAAATAACTGTTACATAACAACTGAGTGTTCAAAATGGCTGAAACTTTGGTAAGTAACTGTCAACAGATGAACAACGAAATTCACTAGCTTTATTTACGAGTGCTGCCATCTTCATGTTGAGGTCGGAAACTTTTCAGAGCAACCTCGTAAACAATTTACGAGCTATATTCATATAAGTTTGTGTTATCCTCTATATGCAAGAAAAGTATCCATGAAGTTTTGACACACCTTTCTGTTACATCCTGTATAACGTGACTGCGCAATGTAATAAGGAGAACGAAGAGGGAATCAAAACCATTTTGCGTCAAACGGCTGCACTGCTAATTTACATTTCCATATGTAATAATTTATTGGTAAAACTTTCGTAAGAGACACACAGCGCGTCATTTACTGTACGCCCAGTTAGTAATATTTCGGTCTAGTAAAGAAGACAAGTGAATGAAGCGCTCTGACAGTGAAGGTCATTCCGCCTGGAGCCTGTGATACAATAGATCTTTCTCCGACTGCTAAGTGAATGACACATGGTCGCCGATACATCCTCTTGCGGGGTCGACTCGCCAGCTATCGATTGTGGATAACCCAGGAACTGTCGTCGTCTTCTTGTGTAATCTGGCTGAGACTGGAAGACATCGATCTGTTGCTATGTACACATCTCTCGAGTTTGATATAAACCGCTCGTCATTTGGTTGAGTCACAATGTAGTAACATATCGACACGCCGATAGAGCGCACTCAAACACAGATATGTTACTTATCTTCTCAAACAATTATTATTTTGATCGATTTTTTTATCTATTTTAGTTTTCTAACACGTACACAACATTTCATTCCGCAGCAAAATACGATAAAAAGATTGTAGTACAAATAAGCACTTTTAGAAAGAGCATCGTACAATATGTGTTCATTTGTCTGCGATGCCAAATGAAAATTTTAAAGAAAATACAGCTTATCCTTTATAAAGAACGCTTTCCAAATTTTTTTATTTATTAAAAATAGGTCTAACAATTTTAAATAAAAGACAGAATGTGTATGAAATTTTTATAAGTGAAATGGTTACCTTCAATTTTCTGGAAGTGTCTTCAGAAGTCCTTTTCATTCTGGAATATAAAACTCCCTCTATTAACTATAATGAAGTAGGAGTTAGTAAGGTTGCAAAAGTTTCAGACAAAAATGAGTAACAGATGCGAAAGAACATATACTCCGATACATATGCCCTCTTTAGATTCAGGGACCTTGACACATACACCTTGGAGATATTTGGATTGACTGTAACACTTTCATTTTATACTGTTGTACAGTGCAAACTTTGTTATGGACGGGGTGGTTCAATATAGAAGACCACAATTTTGTTTCAAAATATACCTTTACTCATCCTCATAATTTTGTCGGTTCTTCTCAAAATAGTCTCCCCTGAATGCGATACACTTGTCCCAGCGTTTCTGTCAGTCTTCAAAGACATGCTGGAAACCATTTTTGAGAGATCCTTCGAAAATATCTCCGCAGCCTTCACCAATGCTTCTGATGATGGATAATGCCTCCCACGAAGGCGTTTCTTCAAGTTAGGGAATAGAAAAAAGTCACATGGGGCTAAATCCGGACTATAGGGAGGGTGAGGGATGCACCTCACGTTGATTTTACAAGATATTCAGCAACATTGGCAATATGTGACCGCACATCCAGCCTACTTCACGGAAATGTGGTCTTTTGCGCCTGATATGGACTTGCAATGTTTTCAGGACATCCCTGTAGTATTGTCCAGTTACTGATGTGTGTGCAGGTACAACATGCTGATAAACCATTCCATGAATGAGATGACCATAACTTTCCCAGCAGAAGCAACCACTTTTGCTTTTTGGGGGTTAGTGATGAAGGAGATTTCTACACTGAGCTTTGTTGTTTGCTCTCAGGATCAAAATGATGTAGCCAAGTTTCATCAGCAGTGATTACGTTTGATAGAAACTCCGGATCTTCCTCTAACATCAACTTTAACTGTATGCAGACCTACATGCGAATGTTCTTTTGTTCGGGAATCAACAGTCTTGGAACCCATCGCGCACACACACGTCTCATGTGTAATGTTTTTGTCACCAACGTGTGGGTGGCACCCAATGAAATGTTTAGTATTTCAGAAAGTGATCTTAAAGTAATTCGTCAATGCTCTCTCACAATGGCAGCAGTAGTGTTGATGTTTTCTTCCGTAAGAGCAGTAACTGGAGCACTGGGTCAGCCCTTCTTTGAAATTGATTGTCTCCCCTCTTGAAACATTTTAAACCACCTTCGAGCTGTGCGTTAGGGAAGAACAGACTCTCCATAGGTCTTCTGTAACATTGTATAGGCCTCAACTGAAGATTTGTTGAGACGAAAGCAGAATTTTAAAGCCACATGTTACCTTCACTGTAGCGTTAGGCGATACTGAACATGTCTGAACTTGCCTGGTTCTCACATGCGGGAACCAGGAGTACCAACAATGGAACTACTGCGGCGTGTTTGTTTCACATTAAGCTAACAGAATGTAATAAGATTGAATTTTAGTGCGAAAAATTATGATCATTCTTTATTGAACAGCCGTCGTGTATACCTACTGTCAATAAAATCAACATTAGGGCATGGAGGTTACTATGGCAACGAAGGAGAGCGATTCCCAGTACAAGTGTAAATAAATGTGGAGGTGAGATCAGTACAAGACGATATAACGAGATAGTAATGCATGGAGAGGAAAAGAGATGAACAGATATGGGAAGATGAAAAAGATCGGTGATAAGTTATACAGGGATTCGGAAAGTTTAGAAAAATCATCATGACGTGAAACAAGACCAAACAAGTCAGATAAAAAGATATGGTAAAGTAGAAAAGGGAGGGGAGGTAAGGAGTGATAAAGTAAACTTTAAAAGGTAAGAGAAGTGGATGACATAAATAAAGAGGAGGCGGTAAGTGTATAAAAATCAATAACTGAAAGAAAAAAATCAGTATACGTAAGATGATTTTAACTGAAATGGAAGTTACTGAGATTTACCTTAAAGACTAGTACAGACGTAAGCTTTATTATAAAATACAGTACGTTCTATATAAACCTGTACTATTGCAATAGTTCGTAACTTTTGAACCAATAATAGGACACACGTACAACTTTGGGAGAATATAATACACAATTGGGAGATTACATTACACTATTTACATCTCAGAGAAAATGTTGGAAGTGTCCTCCACCAGCATCTATACATGTTTGTACTCGTCTCACCATATTCTCTTCAAAGTTTTACGGAGATGATATCGAATTGAGAGAAGATTATTTCCAGCAAGATGGAGCAACGTACCATACATCTAATAACACCATGGAACTTAAAACCAGTTTCGTTGATAATCAAATAATCTTAAAAGGTTCGGTTCGCGTTACCAATTTGAAGATAATTATCTGCAGTAGGATGTGCTTTTGTTGTTTATGAAAACCAAACGGAACTAACTCACTCCATGTTTAAATTGTCACCTGAATGTTTTGTATTCCAGTCGGAGCTCTTAGCAATTAAAGAAGCTATAAAATGGTGTACTGTTAATGGGAACAGTGATTCACAATCAGCTCTACTCGCTATTAATGATAAATACAATTTAAATTCATTAGAACATGAAATCAGAACCTTGCTTCAAAACCATCCAGGACATATTTGCGTGGGATGGCTTAAAGGACACAGTGGAATTTTAGGTAACGAGAGAGCTGATTGCTGCAGAATCCAATCTTCCTGTGACATACTCTGTATGTCCTATTTCTACTGTAAGGAGAATAATACATCAACATATTCTTGAAGAATGGAACCAACAATAGCTAACAACTCCAAATGGAAGTTTAACAAAAACATTATTTTTCCCTAGGGTATATGGCAGAGGAAAATGTGAAACTATTGTACCAAACTTTGTTTTGACACAATTTTTAAGTGGACATGGTAATACTTATCACGTTTTCACTTAACATCCAACCCCGAGTGCATGTATGGTGAAGAATTTTAAACTGTGGTTCATCTCCTTTTCTGTTGTCCCATTTTCTGGAGAGAAAGACAAGCTAGACTCTCTAGGAACTGAATTTTCTGCTCCGCTCACATCTTTGCTAATGAAGCCACAACAGTATAAGTACTTCATGATGTTTATAAACTCAGTGTTTAAACGTCTGAAATAGTTTAAATTAATATGCATCAGATTATAACATATTTTCTTCCTTCTAGTATTTAAAATATTTTTGTTAAAATTGTGTATTTTTATGTATCAACTCTAGCCCTAATATACCACTGTGTAAAATAGGGTTCAATAAATCTGGAAAAATTAAAAAATTAAAAAAAAAGATCTCAAAAAGTCTGTGGCCCTCAGGTCCCGTCACCTAACCTCACCGGATTTTTTCTTGTGGGGGGTATATAAAAAATACAGTGTACAAGAACAGACCATGGGGATTCCTTTAGCACACGCACTAACAAACCACTCTAACACAGCACGATTTAGCTCGTCATGCGCTGTAGATTTTGTAATGCGTTTAACATGCCGTGCTGTTCCATTTAACCACTCGTCTTTAATTTTTATTTTGCTTGGGACAGTTAATTATTTAACTGGACGTTTGTTCTCTTCGTGTTCTTCTATAAACTTAATTGTTTACTCATTTTACAGAATTAAATCACCAAAGTTGACAGTTTTCTTCTACTCGTACTTGATCACTTGTAACAACTAAACTGATAATGAACACACTACAAAACAGTTGTACCCTTACCATGTGTGTTGGAGGATAGTTGAGAGAGCTAATTGTTTGTTTTACCTTTTCCTCGAAGGATTATAGTTTGACTTTATGCTTCACAGAACTTCTAAGCAAGTACAGTCGATCTCAAAATTATTACACTTTTTAAATATATATTTGTAACCCATTATAGATAAATTAATCCGTTTTAATCAGTTTATTTACGCAAAGGTTCCCGAAAAATATTTCCCTTTCCGCGTTAGGTAATTTTACATGGGCAGTAGCTCGTTTTGAAATTTATTTACTGATTTTCCAGGTTTTCGGTATAAAACAAAATCGTTTTAGGCAGATTTCACTGTGTTATGTATAGTAGGAACTGGTATTTTCATTTGTAAACAAATGCACGCATCCCTGAAAGGGATGCAGGTGTTCGGTAGAGCTCTCCTGATATTAACAGCTGGCGTTGTTTCCACAGCCTTCCGTATTAAGGGAAGAGATTACCACAAGATTAAGACGTTCTCATTCTACTTTCATAACAGTGTTGATGCTGAAATAAAAGCTACACGCTTCTCAGCGTAGGAAAACAATCAAATGACCAGATATAGTTCAAATCAGTATGACTGTGGCTTTTTCATACCACAGCCCAACATTCTACTTTCCGTCTAAAACAACTCTAAACATGAAAATAGACTATAATAACGAACGTCCTGCTATCTATCACAAATAATAGACGCTAGTCTTCTAATGACACAACCCCCTCACACTTTATTTACCACACGGTACACTTTAACTGATAGTCAAATGTTTTAAAGCTAGTTTGTAAGTGACGGCTTTCAAATTACTTTTAATGTGGCCAAAAGATAAAAAAGTGAATGACTTTATCTTAGAAAAGTATATGTATTGGAAAATTCAGGCAAACACATACAAACTCGAATAATGGCGTGATCTAATAACCTCTAAAGTTTTCTGCTCTTTTCTTGTTTCTTACATCCTCCAACGTTAAGTGATATCGAACACTGAACGAAATGATGTTCAAATAAGTACAGGCCACATAGGGCTTAGAGTTACCAGACATTCATCTTCCAGGATAAGATGAAACCTCCAACGTTAAGTCATATCGGACGATGAATAAAATTATGTTCAAATGAGTACAGGGTACATAGAGCTTAGAGTTACCAGACATTCATCTTTCAGGATAAGAGAAAACCTCCAACGTTAAGTCATATTGGACGATGAATGAAATGATGTTCAAATGAGTACAGGGTACATAGAGCTTAGAGTTACCAGACATACATCTTTCAGGATAAGAGAAAACCTCCAACGTTAAGTCATATTGGACGATGAATGAAATGATGTTCAAATGAGTACAGAGTACATAGAACTTAGAGTTACCAGACATTCATCTTTCAGGATAAGAGAAAACCTCCAACGTTAAGTCATATCGGACGATGAATGAAATGATGTTCAAATGAGTACAGAGTACATAAAGCTTAGAGTTACCAGACATTCATCTTTCAGGATAAGAGAAAACCTCCAACGTTAAGTCATATCGGACGATGAATGAAATGATGTTCAAATGAGTACAGAGTACATAGAGCTTAGAGTTACCAGACATTCATCTTTCAGGATAAGAGAAAACCTCCAACGTTAAGTCATATCGGACGATGAATGAAATGATGTTCAAATGAGTACAGAGTACATAGAGCTTAGAGTTACCAGACATTCATATTTCAGGATAAGAGAAAACCTCCAACGTTAAGTCATATCGGACGATGAATGAAATGATGTTCAAATAAGTACAGGGTACATAGAGCTTAGAGATATCAGACATTCATCTTTAAGAATAAGGGAAAAACCTTTATAGTTTGGGTACCGAGATTTGAACTCGGGACCTCATGAAAGTCACGCAGATGCGCTATCTCCTACATAAAGAGGCAGGCTGTGTAGAGATTGAGGACGTAGAATGCCGATATTAAAAGATAAACGCTGTGATTGGTCAATATCGTATGAAGAGGGTCAGTTCAAGACCCACTGTTGCTTCAGAAGTCGGTCAATCTGTCGGAAACGACCGCTAGCAATTATCGACTCAGCCGCGGCACATCAAGTACCTTAATAAACCTTAGGGTTAATGGCAAGGGATACTCCCTATTTCACAACGTGTAATTTCTTATCGATTGACTGCTGCGCATGCGCTCAGCCATTAGCGCCCGCTGCGAATTACCATAAAACAAATGACAGGCACGTCCATAAAATTTAATATAGGCGGCATTTCGAGAGCAGATGTTGTGGAGTTTTGTACTCCGAATCCGTCCTTGTCTATACTCCATGTTCCTAACTTCCTTCCATTGAATAATTAATGTAATATTCTCATGAACTTTTCAATCGATTCATCCTACACCAGCTAATTTTTCGATCTATGTAATTCACATTATAGAGAGAAGTTGATAATGTCGATTTATCGATACTACGATATTCTCGAAACCTCGATGTCTACTATATCTCAAATTAGCGTTACTGGTTCCTAAGGCGGCACGTGTATAAACTCCGATGCATTGCTGAAAGTTTAAAATTCTTAAAGTTCATGTTAGATAAGGAATGAAAGGATTACAACCTCAACATTGTTGGCTTGCAGGCGTACTCAAAGGAGTTCCTGCACTATACTCCTTCATGCATGCCTTGACGGCAGTATTAGATGTAAATGTAAACAAAAACATAAAAACAAAACGGAAACGCAGAGAGATAGTCATGTACTACATGACAAAGCGGTCTGGTGAAAAAGAAAACAGGTTAGTTTGACTCTATGTTAAGGTTTAGGAGGGGGCAACCTTAAACTATATAATATTGCTGACCTCTTGTCCCCCACAAGGCTCCTGCGCGCACCTCTGTAGCGTAGATAGCAGCCTGTCTACCTCACGGTCAAGAGGTCCCCAGCTCGACTCTCGGTCAGGATATTCTAGATAAGGCATTTACTGAGATTCAGTGTGAATGCATGATAACTCTAAGCTCTATGTACCCTGTACTCATTTGAACATCATTTCATTCATCGTCCGATATGACGTAACGTTAGAGGTTTTCTCATATCCTGAAAGATGAATGTCTGGTAACTCTAAGCTCTATGTACCCTGTACTCATTTAAACATCATTTCATTCATCGTCCGATATGACGTAACGTTAGAGGTTTTCTCTTATCCTGAAAGATGAATGTCTGGTAACTCTAAGCTCTATGTACCCTGTACTCATTTAAACATCATTTCATTCATCGTCCGATATGACTTAACGTTGGAGGTTTTCTCTTATCCTGAGTCTAGTAACTCTAAGCTCTATGTACCTGTACTCATTTGAACATCATTTCATTCATCGTCCGATATGACGTAACGTTAGAGGTTTTCTCTTATCCTGAAAGATGAATGTCGGGTAACTCTAAGCTCTATGTACCCTGTACTCATTTAAACATCATTTCATTCATCGTCCGATATGACTTAACGTTGGAGGTTTTCTCTTATCCTGAAAGATGAATGTCTGGTAACTCTAAACTCTATGTACCCTGTACTCATTTGAACATCATTTCATTCATCGTCCGATATGACGTAACGTTGGAGGTTTTCTCTTATCCTGAAAGATGAATGTCTGGTAACTCTAAGCTCTATGTACCTGTACTTATTTGAACATCATTTCATTCATCGTCCGATATGACGTAACGTTAGAGGTTTTCTCTTATCCTGAAAGATGAATGTCTGGTAACTCTAAGCTCTATGTACCTGTACTCATTTGAACATCATTTCATTCATCGTCCGATATGACGTAACGTTGGAGGTTTTCTCTTATCCTGAAAGATGAATGTCTCGTAACTCTAAGCTCTATGTACCCTGTACTCATTTGAACATCATTTCCTTCATTGTCCGATATGACTTAACATTGGAGGTTTTCTCTTATCCTGAAAGATGAATGTCTGGTAACTCTAAGCTCTATGTACCCTGTACTCATTTGAACATCATTTCATTCATCGTCCGATATGACTTAACATTGGAGGTTTTCTCTTATCCTGAAAGATGAATGTCTGGTAACTCTAAGCTCTATGTACCCTGTACTCATTTGAACATCATTTCATTGATCGTCCGATATGACTTAACGTTGGAGGTTTTCCCTTATCCTGAAAGATGAATATCTGGTAACTCTAAGTTCTATGTACCCTGTACTCATTTGAACATCATTTCATTCATCGTCCGATATGACTTAACGTTGGAGGTTTTCTCTTATCCTAAAAGACGAATGTCCGGTGACTCTAAGCTCTATGTACCTTGTACTCATTTGAATATCATTTCATTCATCGTCCGATATGACTTAACGTTGGAGGTTTTCTGTTATCCTGAACGATGAATGGTAACTCTAAGCTCTATGTACCCTGTACTCATTTGAATATCATTTCATTCATCATCCGATATGACTTAACGTTGGAGGTTTTCTGTTATCCTGAAAGATGAATGGTAACTCTAAGCTCTATGTACCCTGTACTCATTTGAATATCATTTCATTCATCGTCCGATATGACGTAACGTTGGAGGTTTTCTCTTATCCTGAAAGATGAATGTCTGGTAACTCTAAGCTCTATGTACCCTGTACTCATTTGAACATCATTTCCTTCATTGTCCGATATGACTTAACATTGGAGGTTTTCTCTTATCCTGAAAGATGAATGTCTGGTAACTCTAAGCTCTATGTACCCTGTACTCATTTGAACATCATTTCATTCATCGTCCGATATGACTTAACATTGGAGGTTTTCTCTTATCCTGAAAGATGAATGTCTGGTAACTCTAAGCTCTATGTACCCTGTACTCATTTGAACATCATTTCATTGAGCGTCTGATATGACTTAACGTTGGAGGTTTTCCCTTATCCTGAAAGATGAATATCTGGTAACTCTAAGTTCTATGTACCCTGTACTCATTTGAACATCATTTCATTCATCGTCCGATATGACTTAACGTTGGAGGTTTTCTCTTATCCTAAAAGACGAATGTCCGGTGACTCTAAGCTCTATGTACCTTGTACTCATTTGAATATCATTTCATTCATCGTCCGATATGACTTAACGTTGGAGGCTTTCTGTTATCCTGAAAGATGAATGGTAACTCTAAGCTCTATGTACCCTGTACTCATTTGAATATCATTTCATTCATCATCCGATATGACTTAACGTTGGAGGTTTTCTGTTATCCTGAAAGATGAATGGTAACTCTAAGCTCTATGTACCCTGTACTCATTTGAATATCATTTCATTCATCGTCCGACATGACTTAACGTTGGAGGTTTTCTCTTATCCTGAAAGATGAATGTCTGATAACTCTAAGCTCTATGTACCCTGTACTCATTTGAACATCATTTCATTCATCGTCCGCTATGACTTAACGTTGGAGGTTTTCTCTTATCCTGAAAGATGAATGTCTAGTAACTCTAAGCTCTACGTACCCTGTACTCATTTGAACATCATTTCATTCATTGTCCGATATGACTTAACGTTGGAGGTTTTCTCTTATCCTGAAAGATGAATGTCTGATAACTCTAAGCTCTATGTACCCTGTACTCATTTGAACATCATTTCATTCATCGTCCGATATGACTTAACGTTGGAGGTTTTCTCTTATCCTGAAAGATGAATGTCTAGTAACCCTAAGCTCTACGTACCAGGTACTCATTTGAACATCATTTCATTCATCGTCCGATATGACTTAACGTTGGAGGTTTTCTCTTATCCTGAAAGATGAATGTCTAGTAACTCTAAGCTCTACGTACCCTGTACTCATTTGAACATCATTTCATTCATCGTCCGATATGACTTAACGTTGGAGGTTTTCTCTTATCCTGAAAGATGAATGTCTAGTAACTCTAAGCTCTACGTACCCTGTACTCATTTGAACATCATTTCATTCATCGTCCGATATGACTTAACGTTGGAGGTTTTCTCTTATCCTGAAAGATGAATATCTGGTAACTCTAAGTTCTATGTACCCTGTACTCATTTAAACATAATTTCATTCATCGTCCGATATGACTTAACGTTGGAGGTTTTCTCTTATCCTAAAAGACGAATGTCCGGTGACTCTAAGCTCTATGTACCTTGTACTCATTTGAATATCATTTCATTCATCGTCCGATATGACTTAACGTTGGAGGTTTTCTGTTATCCTGAAAGATGAATGGTAACTCTAAGCTCTATGTACCCTGTACACATTAGAATATCATTTCATTCATCATCCGATATGACTTAACGTTGGAGGTTTTCTGTTATCCTGAAAGATGAATGGTAACTCTAAGCTCTATGTACCCTGTACTCATTTGAATATCATTTCATTCATCGTCCGATATGACGTAACGTTGGAGGTTTTCTCTTATCCTGAAAGATGAATGTCTGGTAACTCTAAGCTCTATGTACCCTGTACTCATTTGAACATCATTTCCTTCATTGTCCAATATGACTTAACATTGGAGGTTTTCTCTTATCCTGAAAGATGAATGTCTGGTAACTCTAAGCTCTATGTACCCTGTACTCATTTGAACATCATTTCATTCATCGTCCGATATGACTTAACATTGGAGGTTTTCTCTTATCCTGAAAGATGAATGTCTGGTAACTCTAAGCTCTATGTACCCTGTACTCATTTGAACATCATTTCATTGATCGTCCGATATGACTTAACGTTGGAGGTTTTCCCTTATCCTGAAAGATGAATATCTGGTAACTCTAAGTTCTATGTACCCTGTACTCATTTGAACATCATTTCATTCATCGTCCGATATGACTTAACGTTGGAGGTTTTCTCTTATCCTAAAAGACGAATGTCCGGTGACTCTAAGCTCTATGTACCTTGTACTCATTTGAATATGATTTCATTCATCGTCCGATATGACTTAACGTTGGAGGTTTTCTGTTATCCTGAAAGAAGAATGGTAACTCTAAGCTCTATGTACCCTGTACTCATTTGAATATCATTTCATTCATCATCCGATATGACTTAACGTTGGAGGTTTTCTGTTATCCTGAAAGATGAATGGTAACTCTAAGCTCTATGTACCCTGTACTCATTTGAATATCATTTCATTCATCGTCCGATATGACTTAACGTTGGAGGTTTTCTCTTATCCTGAAAGATGAATGTCTGATAACTCTAAGCTCTATGTACCCTGTACTCATTTGAACATCATTTCATTCATCGTCCGATATGACTTAACGTTGGAGGTTTTCTCTTATCCTGAAAGATGAATGTCTGATAACTCTAAGCTCTATGTACCCTGTACTCATTTGAACATCATTTCATTCATCGTCCGATATGACTTAACATTGGAGGTTTTCTCTTATCCTGAAAGATGAATGTCTGGTAACTCTAAGCTCTATGTACCCTGTACTCATTTGAACATCATTTCATTGATCGTCCGATATGACTTAACGTTGGAGGTTTTCCCTTATCCTGAAAGATGAATATCTGGTAACTCTAAGTTCTATGTACCCTGTACTCATTTGAACATCATTTCATTCATCGTCCGATATGACTTAACGTCGGAGGTTTTCTCTTATCCTAAAAGACGAATGTCCGGTGACTCTAAGCTCTATGTACCTTGTACTCATTTGAATATCATTTCATTCATCGTCCGATATGACTTAACGTTGGAGGTTTTCTGTTATCCTGAACGATGAATGGTAACTCTAAGCTCTATGTACCCTGTACTCATTTGAATATCATTTCATTCATCATCCGATATGACTTAACGTTGGAGGTTTTCTGTTATCCTGAAAGATGAATGGTAACTCTAAGCTCTATGTACCCTGTACTCATTTGAATATCATTTCATTCATCGTCCGATATGACGTAACGTTGGAGGTTTTCTCTTATCCTGAAAGATGAATGTCTGGTAACTCTAAGCTCTATGTACCCTGTACTCATTTGAACATCATTTCCTTCATTGTCCGATATGACTTAACATTGGAGGTTTTCTCTTATCCTGAAAGATGAATGTCTGGTAACTCTAAGCTCTATGTACCCTGTACTCATTTGAACATCATTTCATTCATCGTCCGATATGACTTAACATTGGAGGTTTTCTCTTATCCTGAAAGATGAATGTCTGGTAACTCTAAGCTCTATGTACCCTGTACTCATTTGAACATCATTTCATTGAGCGTCTGATATGACTTAACGTTGGAGGTTTTACCTTATCCTGAAAGATGAATATCTGGTAACTCTAAGTTCTATGTACCCTGTACTCATTTGAACATCATTTCATTCATCGTCCGATATGACTTAACGTTGGAGGTTTTCTCTTATCCTAAAAGACGAATGTCCGGTGACTCTAAGCTCTATGTACCTTGTACTCATTTGAATATCATTTCATTCATCGTCCGATATGACTTAACGTTGGAGGTTTTCTGTTATCCTGAAAGATGAATGGTAACTCTAAGCTCTATGTACCCTGTACTCATTTGAATATCATTTCATTCATCATCCGATATGACTTAACGTTGGAGGTTTTCTGTTATCCTGAAAGATGAATGGTAACTCTAAGCTCTATGTACCCTGTACTCATTTGAATATCATTTCATTCATCGTCCGATATGACTTAACGTTGGAGGTTTTCTCTTATCCTGAAAGATGAATGTCTGATAACTCTAAGCTCTATGTACCCTGTACTCATTTGAACATCATTTCATTCATCGTCCGATATGACTTAACGTTGGAGGTTTTCTCTTATCCTGAAAGATGAATGTCTAGTAACTCTAAGCTCTACGTACCCTGTACTCATTTGAACATCATTTCATTCATTGTCCGATATGACTTAACGTTGGAGGTTTTCTCTTATCCTGAAAGATGAATGTCTGATAACTCTAAGCTCTATGTACCCTGTACTCATTTGAACATCATTTCGTTCATCGTCCGATATGACTTAACGTTGGAGGTTTTCTCTTATCCTGAAAGATGAATGTCTAGTAACTCTAAGCTCTACGTACCCTGTACTCATTTGAACATCATTTCATTCATCGTCCGATATGACTTAACGTTGGAGGTTTTCTCTTATCCTGAAAGATGAATGTCTAGTAACTCTAAGCTCTACGTACCCTGTACTCATTTGAACATCATTTCATTCATCGTCCGATATGACTTAACGTTGGAGGTTTTCTCTTATCCTGAAAGATGAATGTCTAGTAACTCTAAGCTCTACGTACCCTGTACTCATTTGAACATCATTTCATTCATCGTCCGATATGACTTAACGTTGGAGGTTTTCTCTTATCCTGAAAGATGAATATCTGGTAACTCTAAGTTCTATGTACCCTGTACTCATTTAAACATCATTTCATTCATCGTCCGATATGACTTAACGTTGGAGGTTTTCTCTTATCCTAAAAGACGAATGTCCGGTGACTCTAAGCTCTATGTACCTTGTACTCATTTGAATATCATTTCATTCATCGTCCGATATGACTTAACGTTGGAGGTTTTCTGTTATCCTGAAAGATGAATGGTAACTCTAAGCTCTATGTACCCTGTACACATTTGAATATCATTTCATTCATCATCCGATATGACTTAACGTTGGAGGTTTTCTGTTATCCTGAAAGATGAATGGTAACTCTAAGCTCTATGTACCCTGTACTCATTTGAATATCATTTCATTCATCGTCCGATATGACGTAACGTTGGAGGTTTTCTCTTATCCTGAAAGATGAATGTCTGGTAACTCTAATCTCTATGTACCCTGTACTCATTTGAACATCATTTCCTTCATTGTCCGATATGACTTAACATTGGAGGTTTTCTCTTATCCTGAAAGATGAATGTCTGGTAACTCTAAGCTCTATGTACCCTGTACTCATTTGAACATCATTTCATTCATCGTCCGATATGACTTAACGTTGGAGGTTTTCTCTTATCCTGAAAGATGAATGTCTGGTAACTCTAAGCTCTATGTACCCTGTACTCATTTGAACATCATTTCATTGATCGTCCGATATGACTTAACGTTGGAGGTTTTCCCTTATCCTGAAAGATGAATATCTGGTAACTCTAAGTTCTATGTACCCTGTACTCATTTGAACATCATTTCATTCATCGTCCGATATGACTTAACGTTGGAGGTTTTCTCTTATCCTAAAAGACGAATGTCCGGTGACTCTAAGCTCTATGTACCTTGTACTCATTTGAATATCATTTCATTCATCGTCCGATATGACTTAACGTTGGAGGTTTTCTGTTATCCTGAAAGATGAATGGTAACTCTAAGCTCTATGTACCCTGTACTCATTTGAATATCATTTCATTCATCATCCGATATGACTTAACGTTGGAGGTTTTCTGTTATCCTGAAAGATGAATGGTAACTCTAAGCTCTATGTACCCTGTACTCATTTGAATATCATTTCATTCATCGTCCGATATGACTTAACGTTGGAGGTTTTCTCTTATCCTGAAAGATGAATGTCTGATAACTCTAAGCTCTATGTACCCTGTACTCATTTGAACATCATTTCATTCATCGTCCGATATGACTTAACGTTGGAGGTTTTCTCTTATCCTGAAAGATGAATGTCTAGTAACTCTAAGCTCTACGTACCCTGTACTCATTTGAACATCATTTCATTCATTGTCCGATATGACTTAACGTTGGAGGTTTTCTCTTATCCTGAAAGATGAATGTCTGATAACTCTAAGCTCTATGTACCCTGTACTCATTTGAACATCATTTCATTCATCGTCCGATATGACTTAACGTTGGAGGTTTTCTCTTATCCTGAAAGATGAATGTCTAGTAACTCTAAGCTCTACGTACCCTGTACTCATTTGAACATCATTTCATTCATCGTCCGATATGACTTAACGTTGGAGGTTTTCTCTTATCCTGAAAGATGAATGTCTAGTAACTCTAAGCTCTACGTACCCTGTACTCATTTGAACATCATTTCATTCATCGTCCGATATGACTTAACGTTGGAGGTTTTCTCTTATCCTGAAAGATGAATGTCTAGTAACTCTAAGCTCTACGTACCCTGTACTCATTTGAACATCATTTCATTCATCGTCCGATATGACTTAACGTTGGAGGTTTTCTCTTATCCTGAAAGATGAATGTCTAGTAACTCTAAGCTCTACGTACCCTGTACTCATTTGAACATCATTTCGTTCATCGTCAGATACGACTTAACGTTGGAGGACGTAATTTTAGAAAAAATCTGCATGCTACGCTGGTAAGTTATTGTTTCAGATTGTGATCCATTCTAGTGTCACGTGCTGCTATGATACGGATCTATGTTGCGACGTGATAAATTCGTGAAGCGGAAACATTAATGAAGTTTTGTTTTCGACACAAATAAGTAGCACTTCACTTTTTCCCGTATTACAATTGTATCACATATCCTTTTGAGCGCGACTCAACTGTCACGCGATATCGATATCAATCGAGTGCCCTTGTCGAGCCAACGCAGCTTGTTTTTCAGCTGTTTTCATTCATCCATTGCATACATGGAGAATTACAACATCCCGGAAGCGCAAGAGGAAAACCCAATAACTAGCAGGAAAAGGTTGCGGGAATTAATTTCCCACGTCGGGGATACGGCCATTGTGTCCATGTCTCCTTTTGTAATGCGAGCACGAGTGTTTTCTATTCTGTTTGTACAATTTTACGAAATAATAGCGGACCTTCGGAGTCTCATTTCAGAAATCAAACAATCTACCCCCTTCACTTGTTAAAAAGAGTGACCAGTAAGTTATAAAAAAGTAAAGCTTCCCCCATACCTTTAAAAATTCAATTGAATTTACATTTCCCTTCCTTTGTGAAATTATTATTTTTAATTTTTCTAATACTAGCTTATAAATGTGGTAAATCCTTCCCAGCATACTAACAGAATAAGGAGCATATGTGAACAATATACTCTTAAAACACAAACTCGGTTAAATATCAAATCTGATGAATTTGAATGGGACTGAGAGATGTAGAAGAAAAGATATAACCAAATGTGATACGGCTGTAGAATTTACGGAAAGGAAGGAGAGATTAGGATGGGTTTGTAAGAAACTGAGGAGAGGATTTCAGAAACTGTGATGATATGTTGATATTTGATATTTATTTGTACCGTTTCCATTACATTTTCACTACAATGATGATGATTTATTGTCATTAAGCTTATTACAGCAATAGACAAAGTCAAAAATAGAGTACAAATTAATACAGTTATAATACAGTGAAGATAAAAAAAATCAATAAAATACTTACATTAGATATACAAATATAGAGACTTAAAATAAAATGAGGAAATAAGAATACTTCATGACATAAGCCAAAGTTTAACTACACCTGTTAAAGTATTCCTGTATTGAATAATAAGGTTTGGAAACTAACCATTCATATAACTTGCATTTAAATGTATTACCTGATAATTCAGTTAATTCTAAAGGTAATTGATTATATAGTTTAATGCCCAATACTTCAAAGCTCTTAGAGGTTTTAGTTAATCTATGATATGGTACATTGAGTTTATAATTAAACCTAGTATTATAATTATGAATATCCTGCCTGAATAGCTGGTCGGTTAAGTTACTTTTTACATAGATGAGAGTATTATAAATATATGCATTTATCACAGTCATAATTCTTAATTTTATAAATAGAGGTTTACAATGTGCAAATTTATCTGAATTTGAGATGGTACGAATTATTATTATTTTTTTTTTGTAATATTAGGATAGTAGAAATATGACTGCTGCTTCCCCAGAGTAAAATGCCATATGAGATTATACTGTGGAAGAATGCAAAATAGGCTGTTCTTAAATATGAATCAGGTACATGACTTTTCAAATTTCTGATTAAATATATAACTCTGGACAGCTTCGCTGTAATATAGTTGATATGGGGTTGCCATGTCAGCCTATTGTCCACAACCACACCTAAAAATTTTACATTCCTTGAACAATTTTCATAAGAAGTCTCACGCAAACTAAATGTAAGTTGTTCAGTTTTGTTCTCATTTAGCAGGAAATGACATTAACATCGAATAAGCACTATTACACCTCCTGTACAAATACATGAAAATTGCTGACCTAAGATTTACTTGCTGACTCAGGTCCCCTGGCCAAAAGCCTTTGGTTTTCCTAAGCAGCTTAGTGTCATTTCTTCTTCACCTTCACTTCTTTTACCCTAGTCCACATTTCTCTTATATAGTTGTTGTAATTTAAGTCCTCCAACGTTAAGTCATATCGGACGATCAATAGAATGTACGAAATGATGCTCAAATGAGCCCAGGGTCCATTGAGCTTAGAGTTACCCCACATTAGTCCTTCAGGATAAGGGAAACCCCCGGGAAAACCTTATAGAGGTAACTCACCCTGACCAAGATTCAAACTCGAGACCTCTTGAACGTGAGGCAGACATTCAACCACCACGCTACAGAGGCGGGCATTCTGTTATATAAGAAATCTCCTATACATCTATTTTTCTTTTCACTCATCCCCGTTAACATACGTAACGTCACTACTTCTTTGCTAACACTGTCCCATTTCTTATCCCATATTTTTCTCCTGTAATTTGTTAACTCCTTACATTCTATCAGGTAATGAACAGTGCTCTCTTCATCTCCACAAAATTCACATATCCCCACCTCATTACTTCTCAACCCTTTTAAATATATTATTCCTACTCTCATCCATGCTGTGCCATCTCTTCCAGTTTTGTCACATTGATCTAGATATTTTTCCCTACCCCATTCTGTCTTTAATTGCTTATAAAATTTCAAAGATTTCTTTTCTTCTATACTTTCCCATATCTCTTGGCTATCTATGTCTTGTACTCTGTTTCTCACTTCCTTCCAAAAACCGCTATGATTTGACTCCTCCACTCTCCATAAATCTCCCATGCCTATCTTCAGTATGTAACTGATTTTCATGATGGTGATCACAGGTTACCACTGCTCCACGTTGTGCACCAGTTTGAAGCAAATATTATAGTGAGCAATGAGGTTTCTCTCAGGGTATGCGTGGATGTGTGAGAAGGAAATTTTACAACACTGGAATGCCCGTTTCCAAATTATTTATTCACTGCTTCTTATTTCAAACCTCGAAATGGAAGCTGCCGACCGAGGGTTACCAATCACGGTTTATAGTGACTGAATGCTAATTATATTTCTCGATAAATTTTGATGACCTGACAAATATTTAAGACCGAACAAGTTGACCGCTCTAATAGGCTTCACGTCTGACTCTTCTCTTATCTCGGCTACACGCCGATAAATGTTTATAATGGCTTTCTAGCCGCGACACGTCTCCATCGGCTAAACGCCGAAGAGTGCCTGTCCATATCTGCGCGCGTGTGTATCTTTATATAACTTTCACTCTCCAAAACTCTTTTAAACCAAGTCCTTTTGTGGCTGTTCTGGTCGCCATTGTAAACGATCTATTCATATACGTCAAGTGACAATTTCTTTAGAAACCTTCTAAGGACACTGTTCCTTTCATTCATGGCATTGTTATGAACACTTTCCCCACTGGACTGGCCTTGGCCTTGGTCGTCACAAAGAACCAACATACCTTCGACATCTATCATGACTGCTTCTGCAAACCATAATTTCGGTATCAAGTACCATAGTTTCCAATTCCGACCATCAACTGTTTGTATTCTTAATGCTTTTCTGTTGCTTTATGTACAAATTCAATAATTCCCCTATTTGTCCTTTAATACACTTATACCAGAATTTCAGTATTCTCTCTATTATTATTCCCCTCCTTTTTGTATTACCCAACTCTAGTAATGCCACTTCTATTGGTGCAGATTTTGACAGCCCAAAACAATCCATACATCTGGTCTAATTGTCTACCTATCTCTGATGTGCCTCATACATTGTTCTGGCTTCAACTACCGGTTCATATATTCTTTCTGACCATCTAACTGACATCTCCAGTTTATGTTTACATATTCCTACCCCTGACATTGCCGCCCTGCCATTAGCTATCTCTTTGAGAAAGTGTGATTAGGTGAAAGGTTAACTGGAAGAAAGATTAAAAGCTGCTAGTGAAGTTAAATAATCAGTAATATGGAAGGGGGACACAAGGAAAGGGAAAATGTGCAACTGAGAAATACTGAAAAGTGAGGTTAACTGAATACAGACACAGTAAGGCAATAGTAATATGAAGTTGAAACAAGTGAAGTACACGGATATACAAAAGTTTGGCAAATTACAAGACAAGCACGTAAAAGGTAACTGCATGGAAGGGCTGCCTTGTGACGCGGCGGGTAGGACAGGACCAACAATAATAGTTAATAACGACAATAAATAATTAAAACAACAAAAACAGTAATAATAATATAATAGTAGTAATAATAATAATAATAATAATAATAATAATAATAATAATAATAATAATAATAATAATAATAATAATAATAATAATAATAATAATAATAATAATAATAATAATAATAATAATAATAATAATAATAATAATAATAATAATAATAATAATAATAATAATAATAATAATAATAATAATAATAATAATAATAATAATAATAATAATAATAATAATAATAATAATAATAATAATAATACTAATAATAATAATACTAATAATAATAATACTAATAATAATAATAATAATAATAATAATAATAATAATAATAATAATAATAATAATAATAATAATAATAATAATAATAATAATAATAATAATAATAATAAACCCAGAGGGACATTTAGGTTATAAGCAAGAATCATATTTAGATATACAAATCATACACCAATACTTATCTAACATAAATGTTTTTCTCAATCTAATGTCTGAACATTCTTGGACACTCAGGTTCCCACACTCGAACTAGACCGAAAACATTAGCCCAAGGCAGTATGAGGCACCGTCCTTTCGGGACAGAGTTCTTTCTTAGAATTCGCGATCGGGATTGTAACAAAAGACTGCAGGATTTAGCCAGGACCTTTGCAAATCTGAGCTGGCATGATTTATCTAACTGTGACAGTCAGACAGCAGTTGGCAGGCTGAGGAACAGCCCGAAGGGTGTCAAGTCGTGTACCTGCTCTGGAAAAAGCTTAACCAGGTAGTGACGGGATGTGGATGTTGCAGGATGTCGGGTGAAATTATGTAGATGGGAAGAAATTATGTAGCATGTTGCTGCTCGAAGACTGAAGATTCCGGTGCTACGGCCGTCGTGCACCGCTGGTGGATAAGTTAATCAACTAGGATAAGCAGAAATTTAACTATCCAGACAAAAACCTTGCGTGATTGTAAATTTTGTTTAGGCAGGAATGGGTGCCTTGTGGTTACCGGTAGTGTCCGCAAGCCGTGAGGGGTAACCGGTATCGCTTTAAGCGACGTTCGCGTGGTAAATAGTCCCCAAGAGATCTAACTAGGGCGCTCTGATGTTGAGGTAAACTCTAGTAAAATTTGGAGGCCCCGCGCCTAATTTCATCCTCCATAACGGAGGGATGAAGGAACCTTCTGCATACAGAACAAATAATCCGAAGACATTTATTCTGTGCACGTTGGAGCAGTGTCAGATTTGTGCCTGCGGCCATACCCCACACTTCACACGCGTAGACCATGACAGGGAGCACCAGAGTCATAAAGCGGCGCTAACAGACATCACAGATCGCCACACAGGGTATAGCGATGCCGAGGCACCGCACGACCGATGCGCCAGCTCCCGAAAAGTTAGGCCCTTATCTAGCTTAACTCCCAAGTATTTGATTGAATCCTCCCACCTAATCATTTGCCCAAAATATGTGAATGTGGAGAAATAGGCGGGAAAGCGACGCTTGGTGAACAGGATCGCTTGGCTTTTCTCCGTGTGGATGGACAATCGCCAAAGCGTGCACCATTCTTAGAGGAGGCTGAGGTGTCGTATGGGGTTAAGGCCTTGCGTGGATTTCTGTTTGTAGAATATAACAGCACGTCGTCGGCATACTGTGCTTTGATGATGATGATGATGATGATGATGATGATGATGATGATGATGATGATGATGATGTTTAAGGGCGCACAACTGCTAGGTCATTAGCGCCCTTCAGTAAGTAATGAGTTTAAAAAGCCAAGTAAAATGCTAAAACACTAAAAAACAATTAATCAAATAAAAACAAGATAAAACATCCGCACAACGGTGTAGCAAAGACTAAAATAGAAACTAAAATCATAAAAACCAGAAAAAAAGGTTAAAATGGTTATAGAACCCAAATTTTTGGGGCCTAAACTCTAAAATTTATAGATAAAACGAACGCTAAAACTTTGCTCACCGCCGTCTCGTCATCCGCGAGGATCTCAGCCAAGCTGGCCGGCAGCTGGAGAGACCTGCGGAGACCTGCTAGCCTAAAACAATCTAAAATTACATGGCGCACCGACAGTTCAACATCGCAGAGCGGGCAAACTGGAGCCGGTGTCCGGTTCAATAAAAATCTGTGACTAAAATAACAGTGTCCAATGCGCAACCGAGCTAGGGTTATCTCCTCCCGTCGGGATAAACGACAGGAGGCCGACCAAGGAATCGGAAGGCCCTTCACCGATCTCAGCTTGTTGCCACGCAGAGCAGACCACTCATCGCGCCAGCACGAGAGCGCCTCCCTGCGCACAAGCCGAAAGTCTTCCGCGGTAACCAAAGGGAGGGTAATACTCGTACTTGGTGTTATGGCTGCCGCCTTAGCCGCCGAATCCGCCATTTCGTTTCCTTCCAGGCCCACGTGACCAGGAGCCCATGCGCACACCACGCTGACACCAGAAGCGTGCAAAACGTGGAGGGCATCCTGGATACGCTGTACAAGGGGTGATGGTTGTGCAGCTCACGAAGGCTCTGAAGGACACTCAGGGAGTCGCATACTGCGCTTTGACGTGCTGTTCAGTGGGAAGGTCAGCCACATAAGCGCTGTAGAGCATCGGGGATAACACAGAACCTTCGGAGACTCCGCCGCGGATAGACCTTCGTGTAGAAGTCTTTCCCGCCACTGAAACTGTTAAGAACCTGTGTTTCACAAATGAATGAAGAAAGTCTGAGAAATGAGTAGCTAATCTCTACTATAATTACTCGCCTGTTTTATTTTAACTGGCATTCGAAGACTAATAGTCCGGTGTCATGTGAAAGATACTGGTGGTGCCATCTAGGTTTTATTAATTTGAACTATGTACATTAGTGCCGCTGTAGTGCATGCTTGAACTTGTATATTATTAATAATTTCTGTAATATGTAAATTATCTGATTTCACGAGGCCTACTTAGTTATTTGTAGTCGGATTGCCATTACAGGTGGCATAGACATTTTAGTCCTCTGTTTATAGAATAGTATACGACTTCATCTTACTCAACATTTAGTTCTGAACTTTGTTTACAGACATACGAAGTATTTTCTACAGTTTAATTGAGTATTTCTCTCCGTGAAACTCTTTGAAGTTTATTTTCCATCAGTTCTCCCGTTCCTCGTTCTTCTTATTTCCTGTTAATCTGAAGATTTGTTTTCCTTCCCTTCTCATCAACAGTAGGAAACGTTTTAACCCCAAGTTCGCAGTGTCTGACTTGTTCTTTTTTCTCCTTCCTCCAAACAAATGAATGTATCCGATCGTCTGTTTTCTCATCGCCAACTTTCCTTCCCATTTAGCATCGCGTATCGTCTGTGGCTTTACTTTACAAACTTCCTGCTAACAGATTGCTTTTCTGCCTGTCTGATTTCCTTTTAGAAAAACCGCCAACATCTGCAGCTGTTTGCAATACTGTCTACAGTTCGCTATGCGTTCATAAATATACAGTTTCTGTGTACAAAGCAGACATTAGCAATATTACTTTTGTGTGAGCGAACAGTACGTCATAAAAAGAAACAGTCGGTTTAACACAAAGTTCGTGCTTTCCAAGAATACGGCACAAAGACTCTCAATACCACAAAATATTCCTTTTGTTGGTTTTTCTTTCTTTTTCGTCATTTTAGAATGGTTATTGTATGGAATAACTCCAACCAGCCCATTTACCAACTACAAACTTTCCAGAATGTTCCATCTAACGAAACATTCTACTTGTGTGGTGATAGCGCCGGGTAAGAGCGCTGCTTATCTGTTTACTGTCGCGACTGCCCAGTGTCGACCTATCGATAATATTGGATATAGCCGCTACGTCATATTACAACAATAAGTCGAAGTGTCAATGGCGGAGGAATGAACACAATTAAAGTATTCGAGTGCTACGGTCTGACACTTGCCACAGCAGCTCATAAAAACAAGATGTGTAGATGGTAGAGTGCCTGCCTCACGTTCAAGAGGTCCTTATCTGGATAAGGTTTTTTACAGGGACACTCCGTTATCCCGAAAGATGAATGTCTGGTAACTCTAACCTCTATGTACCCTGTACTCATTTGAACATCATTTCATTCATCGTTCGATATGACTTAACGTTGGAGGTTTTCCCTTATCCTGAAAGATGAATGTCTGGTAACTCTAAACTCTATGTACCCTGTACTCGTTTGAACATCATTTCATTCATCGTCCGATATGACTTAACGTTGGAGGTTTCCTCTTATCCTGAAAGATGAATGTCTGGTAACTCTAAGCTCTATGTACTCTGTACTCATTTGACTATCATTTCATTCATCGTGCGATATGACAACGTTGGAGCACATAATTTAAAAAAAAATTGTGTACGATAGCGTTTATGGGTCAGCTAAATGTAATAATGAACACCTTGCTGATGGGAAATGCTGTAGAATGTGAAAGCTATTTACAAATGTATTATTGAAGAGATAAATAAACAGTCATATGCATTTTGCGAGCACAATGATGCAGGACGGGATAATGCATTACAAATGATACTATAATATTAGTAGTGATAATATTGAAATTTAACTCGCTTCACAAACAATGCATTATTTTTAATTTCAGCAATTCACTATCTATACGGGCTTTGTTAAGCAGTAATGTAAATAAAAACAATATCATTGTTTAGAGATATTTGTTGCCTGACTTTCTTTATTCGAGATACACATTTTTTTATACTTTGTTGTAGATACAATGGGAAAACAGTAGACTTAGTGAAAGCGGCTTTGAACAGGTGTACCATCTTTTAACTAAACAAAACACTTTCTATAAATGATAGAGGTTTTTTCCCCTTTATTTTGAAGCATAATGTAATTACATGTGGAAGAGAACATCAGTTAAGTGACCGCCGTGACTTTCCTGGGTTATGCGTATACGGTTGACCCAATTTTGAATGACAGAAGCACCTAATTGGCTGCAACTTTACAAATAACAGGCGTGATGTTCTTCATAAGATAATTTACTGTTTCTGGCTTGTTGGAATAAACTCGAAATTTAACATAACCTTACAAGAAGTAATCCAACAGCGTCAAATCACGTGATCCGGGGGCCAGTTAGCATCACCGCCAAGGAATATGATGAAACTTCTGAAGCTCCCCTTAAAGATCAATTTTTTTCGAGAGCAGTATGACAAGTGGCACCATCTTGCTGGAAGCTGATGTTTCTGAGATCCATACCATCCAATTCAGGCCAAAAACAGTCCCTTATAAGATCCCAGTATCTTTGTTCATTGACAGTAGAGCTTCTCTATCTTCGTCTTGGACAAAAATATTGGCAAACTATTCCACCATATCAAAATCCACACTACACAGTAGTGTGAAGGGGATGAAGTGGTGGTTCTTGAATCTGCATTGGATTATCATTGCTACAATAGCGGCAATTTTGTTTGTTAACAAACCCTTCCCTCCAAAAGTGGCCTTCGTTGCTGAAGATTATTTCTCGACAAAAATCCGGGTCAGCTTCCAATTGGTCCATAGCGCAGTGAACGAATAACGGCCCAATATATGTTCATTGGGTTTAGTTCTTGAGTTAACAATTTTGTAAGCGTGCAATTTCAAGTCCAGATGCTGAATTCCCCAAGTTGTGGTCGGCGAAAACCCCATTTCTTGCGTTCGACCTGCAATTGATTTGTTTCCGTTCTCGCATACACTCTCGCGAACGTTGGGGTCCTTACATCGATTACGCACAGTCGTTCTTTGATCGCTCACAGAACCACTTCGTTTAAATATATCGTTAAAACCCGAATCTTTCTCTCGCAGGATAGATTATGCACACCGTAAACTTCACACAATACTGAGAAGGTTTGGCGAACAAATGGTCCATTCTGATAATAAATTTAAACAATTTCTACCCGTTGCTGAATGCTATAACATTCCATGGTTATTTGTCAATAACAACTGTAGCCATATGAAAAAATGACTGCTGTAACTCAATAACAATGGTAGCTATCACTTGTTAAATATAAGACACTCTTGTTGAAATACCTTTATTTGAAATTCTCTTGCCTTTGTGTTAACTGGAGGGGGAAAAGAACGAATTCCTTACGAACTGGCTAAAGTATAACTACAGCAAAACTCAATACAAGATCAACGTTACCAGTACGAAAAAGAGAGGTAAATTCTGTGGTGACCAGCAAGTTTAGTGTAGTATGATTTTTCTCTACGTTTTACCAGCTTACAAAAGCCACCTGAAAGGAAATGAAATGAAATGTGTGGTGTTTAACGCCCGCTTTTACTACATACAGCATCGCAGGCGGTGACACTGATGATACATGAGATGAAGATGGAGCACCGGTGGAATGAGATGGTGGGGGAAACCGGAGATCCCGGAGAAAACCCGCCGCAGCGCCGTGTTGTCCACGACAAATCTCACTTTGCGGTCGCCTGGGATCGAACCCGGGCCGCCTTGGTGAGAGCCAAGCGGTCTAACCACTGAGCCACGGCGCGGCCCCCACCTGAAAGGCTAGAAAATTCAAGATATGCCTTTCATTTATCCCAATAATATATGAAGTATGAAAACAAAAGGCAGTGAAGTGACTATTTCTTAGAAAATAAAATGTTTGGAAACTGTTCTATGTAGTAAAAGGTTTTTGGAGAACTGGAGATTTGGAAAACGCTGAACCAAGTTTCGTTTTGAACTGGCCTTGTCGTTCTTGAGTTAGAGCATCTGGAGGTTTGACGCTTTTGTAATCACTTCCTTATTTACTTATATTAAATGTAGCAATTTTTAAGTAAATAACTTCTATCCAGTACCCATTTGTACAGTTGCACTTTAATAATATAAATTAACCTATAAAAGTAACAGCTTAATATCAAGGAAGAATAAAATTTCACTTTAACTACTGTATCAATAAAATACAATCACTAGACCTACATTTATTGTAGTTTTAACATTTAATAATAAAATGTAGAGCTACAACTTGTATTCATTCAGTAATTAACAAATATTTTGCTATATGTTTACATTCTACTGACAATACATTCGTCAATGTAGCTTTCTGAAATAGAAACGACTAGCCAACATCGATTGGTATTAGCCAACAGCCGGCCTTGGTCTAAATAACCCTATATTCCACAAAATAATATTACTAATAATTTTACTGTTTTACTATAGTTTAATTAAAAGTAATAAGTCTTTTTAATGATTTGGGTAAGTGTTTGATAAAACATTCTATGGTACAAGACTTACACACTCGCGGAAATTAACAAACCTTACACTCGTGAATAAAACACGTCATGATTCATATAAAATAGTCAATCCCAAAGTCCGTTAAGGGAGTTGACACGTATGTGGAGATACATTGCGGGAAGTTAATGTACCATATGTGAATAGTAAGGTAAAGTGGTACATACTGGACCTGCCGAAGGGAGTGTACAATGAAACAAAAGGGGGACACAGAGTCACGGAAATTAAAACGCTTCCTTGATCCTGTACATCTCATTTCTGGAGCTTTTATTGTCACATATTAAGTAAACAACAAAGCATTGTTATACAACTTGGCAAGCGATGCAAACATTCAGGTCTCTCTCAGACGGAACGAAGTAAAAACTATTTTCTCTGCCGAGATATTTACATTTCCAGAGAGAAGTAAAAAAAGACATTGAAGCGGATTGCTTCTATACAACCGTTGCTGCACCAGAGACATCTGTAACATTGCCAGTCTTGGGACTAGAGGTCATTACTACCCCTCCCGGCTAAACCTAACCAATTTCATGTGTCGTACTCACACGGATATCTCTACTCACTTTAGAAAAAGTATAATTTGTAGTAATTATTTAATTACATGTTCCCCTATATGGGGAATACGCGAATATTGCAGGCTTAAGTGATAGTAAAATCTTTTACAACGGCTTAGAATAGTCATAAATGGTGAAATGTTCAAAATTTAGAATATCATTTATTCTCGTTAGTAGGGTAATAGAGAGTGTTCCAGCGCAGACCCAAAAGAGCAAGATGGCGGCATTGCGCAATCTGTATATTTACCGGATGTAGACAGGGTTTAGGCAGGTAGTCAAT
Source organism: Mantis religiosa (assembly GCA_030765055.1). Lineage (NCBI taxonomy): Eukaryota > Metazoa > Arthropoda > Insecta > Mantodea > Mantidae > Mantis > Mantis religiosa. Next base: position 5,056,523 of record JAUKNK010000320.1, on the reverse strand, counting down.
CCTCTTAATTTGCTGTAAGTTATAATGCTGTGTATTGAGGTATGATAAGGGCTTGTTTGAGCTATGATCTGAGGCTCTAGGGTTAAGAGTTGCAGGGCTTCTTAGGTAAAGACTATTGGTCTGGAAGGTTATAGGACTGGAAGGCTATAGGACTTAGAGGTTAGGTCTTGAGGTATGATCTGCCTAACAGTTGCAGGGTTTTCACAGTTGAGGCTGTTGGTCTGGGAGGTTAAAAGCTATAGGACTTAGAGGTTAGGTCTTGAGGTATGATCTGCCTAAGAGTTTTAGGTTTTTCACAGTTGAGGCTGTTTGTTTGGGAGGTTAATAGCTGTAGGATTAGAGGTCAGGTCTTGAGGTATGTTCTGGGACTATCAAAGTTGGACCTCTCGAATGCAGGTCACTGAGTCATCCCGCGCAGCAGAGGTATCAAATGATAGTCGGTAGAGAAAACAAAAACGTGGCTGCAGTGTGATTTCTAAATTAAAAATATTTGGTATGTGTTTTAAAGGAAAAAAAGCAGATCAATGCGTCCAGGAAAGTATTAGAAATAAATAATGATTAAAGGAACGGATATGTGACGAAGGAAGAGAAGAGAAGAATATAAAATACGAAAGAGGAAATTGGTAAAGGGAAAAGCTGGAATTCAGTCCACGCTCCAGATACGGCGGTCAAGAAATTCCTGTCATCATAAGTCATCCATTTCCGAGCCGACGACATGAAAAATGTCCTGCACTGGCTTCCGTGTAACAACATTCTTTATCCCGCTTTTCCTGGAGACAGGTAAACAAAGAGAACAGTTGCAATTATCTCGCAACACTTCAGTTCACCATGATCCTAATAGTGGGAGAGAAATATTGCTTCAGTTGGCGACACACCATGTCCATGAAGCGTGAAGTAGTGCCAACATTAATTAAGTCCTTCTAACAAACTGTTAAGAGATATAAGACAAATGTTTAACATGATGTATTACATACACCTCCGATAGTATTGACTAAGGGGAGGTTTGCTATGACACGTCATATTTTTAATAAAAAATTATTTTTCTATGCAAAGGAAGTTTAAGGTTAAACATGATTCTCTACTGTCTGCTTTTGAATGCTGCGTCAAATTGAAGTTGCAATGTCGTTTGACGATGTGTTAAAGTTAATTCCAGCTCAAGTTATGATAAACCTATCTGACAGTATACGTGGTATGTATCAAAGGATGACACTTTAGCGGAGAAGTTGCCGAAACTACAGACCCATCCGTATAAACCTGAATTTTTGAAAGGCCATAACTTTTGAACCAATTACAGGACACGCGTACAACTTTGTGAGAATATAATACACAACTGGGAGATACATTACACTATTTACATCTGAGAGAAAATGTTGGAAGTGTCCTCCACCAGCATCTATACATGTTTGTACTCGTCTCACCAAGTTCTCTCAAGTTTTACAGAGAGTATCATCGCCAATGTTAGTTGTTTCGGTTCGAATGGATTCCTTCAGAACATAAATTGTCCGTGGCCTATTCTTCAACACTCTGTTTCTTAGATATCCCCACAAGAAAAAATCCGGCGAGGTTCGGTCAGGGTATCTGGGGGGCACAGACCTTTAGAAATTATTCGATTATTAAAGAAACTGGTTACAAGTTCCATGGTGTCATTATATGTATGTATGGTACATCGCTCCAACTTGCTGGAAAAAACCCTCTGTCAATTCGATATCATTTCCGACTGGGCTGGACTACAATACGGAGGGGATTTGGCACGGAGGTCCAAATTTGGCCTATTGTACCTATGTCCCCAAGTGGAACATCCCTGGGAGGAAGGATGGGGTGGGAGGAGACAGAGGGACTGGACTGGACTACACTACACAGAGGATTTGGCACGGAGGTCCAAACTTGGTCTATTGTACCTATGTCCCCAAGTGGGACATGTAATCAACCAATCCAACATTTGCCTGGCGACCCGCGAAAACCCCGAAAAAAGTGGGTCAAGCAGACCAGCCACTGGAATCGAACCTGCCCGTTCCGAATGCGAACCACAGACGAAACTGCTGGAGCCATCCCATTCGCTCTTAGTTTTTGTCGGTAAGCTATAACTTGAATCACACTTATTATCTTTAATTGTGGATCTATATTTCCTAGCTATTTTTAAGACGTACATTGTTACTGGATGAAACGTTCCATTCACATAAAAGTCTGGTACATTTTATCAATGTAGAAGGCAGGCTACAAGAATATATCGTGTAGATATTCCAAGACTGCAACATAAACCACATACAACTTTAATATTATCCCTGCTACGGCAGAAACTTTGTTCAAATATTGGATCATCCGCTACGTTACTAAATTAACTTTTCCCCTGTGTAGAACGCGTACAGAAAGACTAAACATTGTACTGACGTTTGCAGCCTACCTTACTGTCACATCGTGTGCAAAACAAAAGACAAACCAAAACCTGGTAACAAAGGTCCTCATAACCTCTGGTGCAGGGGAAGACAATGCAATTTGTGAAATTAATAAACTGAATTAAAAAAGAATGGATCAACTTTTAGAAAAACAAAACTATAATTTGTGTTTTAAAATTAGGATCATAATTTATAACTTCTGGTTTCAAAAATAAGTGATAACTCTTCAATTCGACACTTGCAGATTTATAAAAAGCATATCAGCTAGCTATCTGCAGAATGCTTGAACTCTAAGCTGCTTTTCCTATCTTTGTGAATTACACTAAACTTTAGCAACAAAATTCAAATATTTGAAGCTATTTAACATAAATATATTTATTCACTAAAATATTTATTTAAAATATTTACTTCATTAAAATATTTATTGTAGAAGTACTTATAGGAACAAACAGTACTATATATGCAACAATAGTTGCATATTTGTGCCATCACACCATCCCCGCCATCGTAGAGCGGTGTTAGCGTGTTTGCTTCACGTTCCAGAGGAACCAAGTTGTAATCTCGATCAGGTTAAGATATCTGGATAAGGTTACCCGGGTTATCCCTTAACTAAAAGATGAATGTTAACTCTAACCTCTATGTCCCCTGTACTCATTTGAACATCATTTCAGTCATCGTCCGATATGTCTTATCCTAAAAGATGAATGTCTGGTAACTCTAAGCTCTATGTACTCTGTACTCATTTGAACATAATTTCATTTATCGTCCGATATGTCTTAACGTTGGAGGTTTTCTCTTATCCTGAAAGATGAATGTCTGGTAACTCTAAGCTCTATGTACCCTGTACTCATTTGAACATCATTTCATTCATCGTCCGATATGACTTAACGTTGGAGGTTTTCTCTTATCCTTGAACGTCTGATAACTCTAAGCTATATGTACACTGTACTCATTTGAACATCATTTCATTCATCGTCCGATATGACTTATCGTTGGAGGTTTTCTCTTATCCTGAAAGATGAATGTCTGGTAACACTAAGCTCTATGTACACTGTACTCATTTGAACATCATTTCATTCATTGTCTGATATGACTTATCGTTGGAGGTTTTCTCTTATCCTGAAAGATGAATGTCTGATAACTCTAAGCTCTATGTACCCTGTACTCATTTGAACATCATTTCATTCATCGTCCGATATGACTTAACATTGGAGGTTTTCTCTTATCCTGAAAGATGAATGGTAACTCTAAGCTCTATGTACACTGTACTCATTTGAACATCATTTCATTCATCGTCCGATATGACTTAACGTTGGAGGTTTTCTCTTATCCTTGAACGTCTGATAACTCTAAGCTCTATGTACACTGTACTCATTTGAACATCATTTCATTCATCGTGCGATATGACTTAACGTTGGAGGTTTTCTCTTATCCTGAAAGATGAATGTCTAATAACTCTAAGCTCTATGTCCCCTGTACTCATTTGAACATCATTTCAGTCATCGTCCGATATGTCTTATCCTGAAACATGAATGTCTGGTAACTCTAAGCTCTATGTACCCTGGACTCATTTGAACATCATTTCGTTCACTATCCAATATGAGTTAACGTTGGAGGACATTAATTAAAATTTAAAGGAAGCATTTATTTAGTTTCGAAACATTTGACAAACGCAATTGATTTACTCTTCACAGTGAAATGATTGTGATTCAAATGTATGTGATTCGCAAATACTTTCTTCTCGTACAACATGTAGTAATTGACATAATAAACTTTTGTTAGAATCGTTTTATAAACACTAGCAGACGAAGCGTGGTCGTAATGCAGGATTTGTTACAGATTTCACTTTCAGAATGTGTTTTGTGGAAGTGCTAAGTTGTCATTCCTTTGTTTTCGGTGGCTGAGCACGAGCTTCACTACTCTATCTTCTGTCATTTGTTTAATTTGGTAGTATTGTCGTAGTAAGATTGAGGAGGCATCTATCGTAGGTCTGTCTTCAATAACCTAAAGACAATTTAGCAAACACGCCTAAACCGACCTACATGCGCTATCCATTTGTCTCTTGGCTTAAGGAACAAACGCCGGTCCATGCAATTTCCTGGGAGACACCACCAGCGCCTCTTCCGGAGGAAAGACCAACTACAGCTGTATCAACACATCATCATCAATAGCATCAGTGGTTGCTGTTGGGGTGAATCCCCGAGAGCGAGAGGCTTGCAATAAATCACGTCGGGGACGAGAACCGCATTGCGAAAGCCATTCTGTTGTGTTTTGGTGCAGTAAGGTTTCCTGATCACATCACAATTGTTCTTATTAATCGAGATAAACTCTCTAGAAATGTTAAAATGCAGATTCCAACCAATATGAAATAATGTTCAAATGATTACAGGGTACATAGAGCTTAGAGTTACCAGACATTCATCTTTCAGGATAAGAGAAAACCTCCAACGTTAAGTCATATCAGACGATGAATGAAATGATGTTCAAATGAGTACAGGGTACATAGAGCTTAGAGTTACCATACATTCATCTTTCAGGATAAGAGAAAACCTCCAACGTTAAGTCATATCGGATGATGAATGAAATGATGTTCAAATGAGTACAGGGTACATAGAGCTTAGAGTTACCAGACATTCATCTTTCAGGATAAGAGAAAACCTCCAACGTTAAGTCATATCGGACGATGAATGAAATGATGTTCAAATGAGTACAGGGTACATAGAGCTTAGAGTTGTCAGACATTCATCTTTCAGGATAAGGGAAAACCTCCAACGTTAAGTCATATCGGACGATGAATGAAATGATGTTCAAATGAGTACAGGGTACATAAAGCTTAGAGTTATCAGACATTCATCTTTCAGTATAAGAGAAAACCTCCAACGTTAAGTCATATCGGACGATGAATGAAATGATGTTCAAATGAGTACAGGGTACATAAAGCTTAGAGTTATCAGACATTCATCTTTCAGTATAAGAGAAAACCTCCAACGTTAAGTCATATCGGACGATGAATGAAATGATGTTCAAATAATTACAGGATACATAAAGCTTAGAGTTACCAGACATTTATCTTTCAGGATAAGAGAAAACCTACAACGTTAAGTCATATCGGACGATGAATGAAATGATGTTCAAATGAGTACAGGGTACATAAAGCATAGAGTTACCAGACATTCATCTTTCAGGATAAGAGAAAACCTCCAACGTTAAGTCATATCGGACGATGAATGAAATGATGTTCAAATGAGTACAGGGTACATAAAGCTTAGAGTTACCAGACATTCATCTTTCAGGATAAGAGAAAACCTCCAACGTTAAGTCATATCGGACGATGAATGAAATGATGTTCAAATGAGTACAGGGTACATAGAGCTTAGAGTTACCAGACATTCATCTTTCAGGATAAGAGAAAACCTCCAACGTTAAGACATATCGGACGATGAATGAAATGATGTTCAAATGAGTACAGGGTACATAGAGCTTAGAGTTACCAGACATTCATCTTTCAGGATAAGAGAAAACCTCCAACGTTAAGACATATCGGACGATGAATGAAATGATGTTCAAATGAGTACAGGGTACATAGAGCTTAGAGTTACCAGACATTCATCTTTCAGGATAAGAGAAAACCTCCAACGTTAAGACATATCGGACGATGAATGAAATGATGTTCAAATGAGTACAGGGTACATAGAACTGTCAGGTTAAGGGAATAGCCCAGAATAAAAGCTCCATCCAGAAAATTCACTCTGACCAAGATTGAAACTTCTAAATGCTTCAGCGTTAGGCAGACATATTTGAGTTTTTGTGTTGACTGTTGCACAGAAATATCAAAAACTTTGACTTGCACTGATATTTTGTTATGAATACTTTGTTTGCTCTATGGACTTTGTGAGGCTTCAAAGCATTTCGCACTTCGGATGTTGAATGTGTTGTGGCGGCGATAGATTGACAATGGCACACGATAAAGTTTTTGGTAGTCGCATTGCATTGGAGAAGAGCCAGGTACTTTAGCTCACAGTGCGGGACAATGGTGCTTAATTAATCTCATTACGCGTCCTGCTTCAATTCCCAGGCAAACCACACGCTGTGGAACTGGCGTAGATCATAGCCTCGCCTCTGTGGTTGTCATGGCATTTCAAAGCCAGCAATTGATTGCAGCCTGGACAACGAAATGTGCAATGGAAAAACGGTCTCAGCCCTATGTAACGTCGCTCACTGGACTGTCAACACCAATGAGGTAGGGCTAAGGCAAAGAAACCTAGGGATTACTGGAAGTCTGTAATAATCCGTGCCTCATAGCTATCCAGAGAGCAGCACTTTAGGGCGTTATTCTTATGCCCGATTTCACCAACAGTTAAAATCGACGTTGACAAATGTAAAGTAACAATTCTAGCACTACTGTTAAAGTTCTTGCATTTCACTAACCTGTTTACTGAAAATGTTAACAAACATGTGTTTACGCCAAGAAGCTTGTAAATATTACAGCTATAGAAGGCTATGGATAAGTCGTATTATATTCTGAATGTACTTCGATGCGCTTTTGTTTTCATTTTCGTCTGCTGGATGAATAAAATCGTAAACAAAAGCTGTGAGACAAATTTCTCATCGTCGGAGAAAGAATTGTTAATTGAATTGGTGACGAAGTGTAAAGATATCGTGGAAAATAAGAGAACGGATGCGTGAATGTAAAAAGAGAAGGATGTCACGTGAGATAAAATTGGAAACGAATTTAATTAAAATGCATGTTTCACTACTACAAGCAGCAAACAACTTCGTATTACGTAAATTTAAAACGAGGTGCGAAGAAGGATAAGTGACGAGTGACTTGAACGTTTCAAGACGGGAGGTGGACAGTGTATTATCCAGATAAGTCAGTGAAGTATAAAATAGCAAAGTTTTTAATACTTGAAGCAAAGACGAGATCGGCATATTCCTTTCGATGCATTTTCTAACTCTCTTGTACTTCCGCAGTAACCTTCATAGCAACTTGTTTCGACAGTCTATACCTCTGTAGAAAATTTTCTTCTGATACCACCTCAAAATCCGAATTTCTCCTCACAGGCCGTGCTCTATTATGAATGCCATGTAGACGGTCTAAAATATAGCAAATCGACATCAACAGCTGCGTTCACGCCCGCCATCTTGCCTGTTTACAATTGTTAAGGACTTAACATCAGGAATTTGGTTTGTTAGTTTAACAAGAGATTTAACACGGGTGTTAAGTTAACACTTGTTGGTGAAATGCAATTTTTGTTATAACTATTGTTAAACCCGTGTTAAATCTTAACATCTGTTCGTGAAATCGGGCATACGTCGTGGTGCGGAGCAACTTGCTACGGTTTGATTAAAACGTGAAGAAAATTGAAGCAATTTTGAACATTCACGTTCACACGTGCCTTCTGTCACTTCTATTGCTCCTCTAAGCAAAGAATACTTCATTGTTTTGCTTCAAAAACTGTATAAAACTATTAATTCCCTGCAATATCTCCTCCTTTCCCGTATTAAATGTATTAATGACTGCACGCTACTTCATTAACTCCAGATTCACAAACAACAAACTGATGCTTTTGATACGAAATTGTCAATGAAATTCTCCCAACGGCAGACAAACTGTACCGCCACAGAATGGCTAGCTGCCTGAGATACCCTATTTGCTCAGCAGCAGATTCACTTCCGCATTGAATAATGGTATGTTCCGGAAAAGCTGGGATATGGAAGTGGGTGCTAGACAAATGTAATAGTTGGATACCTGCTGGTTGGGATGCTTCACATGAAGATATATTACACTTGAATCTTCCTAAGGTGAACCCTTCATTACAACGTGAACTGCTCTGGCTGATAATGGTTACATTTGCATGGTTAAACACACTGGACACGCCGGTTGATTGTATAATATCACGTCTCAATTTTTACGCGATTAGAGATGGACAATGGTCCAGCTTAAGAAAATAGCACCCTTCAAACCGTGGATACTGCAAGTATAAGAGATACATGCAATATGATACCCCTTTCCGACATCATTCCCCTCCATGTAAGACAGTGAGGTACAATAAATTAAAATAAAAAAAGTTATAAATAGGTTCCCTCCCTTCCTACCTTTCTCTCTTCAAAAAAAAAAAAAAAAAAAAAAAAAAAAAAAAAAAACATAAAGCAGTAACCAGCAAAATGATTAAAAACAGCTGTGATTTTTTTTAACCAACAACAGTGTAGATTGGGTATGGGTAGGAAGAAGGATGGGGGCATGGGCGGGATGTTGTTCTGAGGTGATTCTATTTATTAAGGCCTGTGGTGCTAATTTAGTTGGGACTATGAGGCGAATTTGGTGGCCGGTACCGCCTGAGCAACCCGGCTGTTCGTGGGTAGAAACTAGCTGTGCGGAAACCCGCTTGTGGTGATCAGGTAGCAGTCATGATCCAGGAGACCCTGACTACGACCTGTGTACAGTGGTGATGGTTATATGCGTGACTGGATGGTGTCATTAGGTCCTCGTTGGAACTGGATTGTGGTGATGCAGAAGGGCCATGGCCGTCACAGCTCATGACCGGGGGGGGGGGGGCGGCGTTGCAGGTCTGTTGGCGGCGGCGTCCTGCGTGTGCGGGTGTCTCGATGTGGCAGAAATTGCGGCGGAAGGACCCCGTGCTCTGGAGCCAGACACATCTTCAAGTCGTAGATGCTCTGGGTGATGTGGTCCTGGTGTTCGCGAAGGGCTTCGTGTAGCTTCTTGTTGGGTGCTGTATCGTTGATGTATCCAACAATCTTTTCAAGCTTGCCCTTGCAGTAGCTTAGTGTGTCGTTGGGTGGGTCGTCGCAGAAGGCGCTGGTGATGCGATCAATTTTGGACAGAAGAGCGGCAATCCCTTCTTCATATTGGGCTGCGCTGTCCTGGAGATGGGTGTTGATTGAGTCTATCTGTTCCTGCGGTGTAAGTCCGTCCATGAGTTGGCTGGAGAGCGTTGTCAGCAAACGGCCATAGAGATTTATAAACTTGCAGGTGACTGTGCCTTTGTTTACCAGTCTATGGCTCGGCTGCATAAAAATCGCTAACTGAATACGAGTCAGTTGGAGAATTTAATGTCATATCGGCACGTTGGCCATAGTAGCTCAATGGTTAGAGTGGCTGGACGTAGACTAGAAGATCCGTGGTTCAAATCCCGAATATGGCACTGAATTGTTCAGTCTGACTCAAGATTTCCACAATTCAGCCTACACACGGCCAGTGTGAACGAACAATTAATTTCCAATATAGGTCACGTAGATCATCCATGGGAATCGAACCATGCCCTCCGAATGTGCGCCACAGAGAAAGCATTCCGTTTGTTAGCTAGAAAGCAGAGAAAGTAATAAAGAATAATGGGCAGAGATTATAGTACGAATAAATGTTATATGTGTGTAGGTTATTTTAGGCCCAAAGCATTAACCCATCACTATAGCGATTTGATTACCCTACGTAACAGTACCGTGACATTTTCCTGCTCTTGCCCGTAATTCCGCGCTTAGGAAACGCATTGGACGCGTTTATTACCTTCCACATGTGATATTAAACTGCAGAATGCGCATTAAATCTGAAAGCAACAGCCCCAAAATTGTTTTTAAAAAGCTGCAGGGGTGTGACAATGCAGAAGTCCATTTATCTCTGCAAATCCGGACGTAAGGGGATGGTAATGCAGATGAAATTAATTCCGGCACAAATATTTCCCTTCAGTTGCAGATACCGTAATCCTCCTCGGTCCAAAATGGCGCCCATCCAAAAAAAGCGTGGAGCCAGAACTATTACTCACATATATCTCCTTCACGCATGGAGTTTCGCTGATTCCAGTGTATTGCGAGTTGTACAGTTACTAGCTAAATTTATTGTTACACTGTCAGTAAGATAATGGGCATAAAGCCAGTCTTGTACTCCTTCATTATTTTTATTACTGGTACAGTTATATATACTTCATACTGTGACAAAGGCGAAGAAATGCTCACCTCAAAGGAGCTGCATTTTTAGCAAAACTGACAACGTATAATCAGTTTCTCTCTTACACAGATCCAAGTTTCTACAATGTTTCTTTGAGTATCTATAGCACGGACCGTTTATTATGCTGATCTACCTCTAACAAGGAGCTACATAACAAAACGTCACTGAAATAGTACAATGAGACGAGCATTTTATTTCACGTGTTTGAAAATACTAACTAAAGCATTTGTAACTGAAAAGGAAGCTGTTGATATTTACAGTAAGTGGTTGAAAGTATTGTACAATTAAGATCATAACAAAATGCTCTGATGTTAAACAATTAAATATTATCATTGATGTAACTATTTTTACAATTTATATTTGTAATGAAAGTAAATTAATCGTGCGTTCGTTGAACTCTCTTCAGCTCTTGCATACATCAAAACCATATCCGTCATTTCGACGTTCGTATAGCGCTCCATATTGCTTGGATTTGCTATCTAAGTACACGCAAATTCCTCTCTGTTAGGACGGAATGTGTAGTTTTACACTGAAGAGCAACCTTCAACTGTCAGAGTTATTAGTCGACTTCTGTCCTTTGCCTCATTACCTGAAAGGTAGGCTAGGGTCACTGATTACCGGGGTGAGTCAAATGAAAACCTTAAATATTTTTTTTAAATATTATTTATTGTGCAGAAGTGGTACAGGGCTGTATCACTTTTCAACATAATCTCCCCCACGCTCAATGCAAGTCCTCCAGCGCTTACAAGGTGTATAAATACCGTCAGAAAAAATTATTTTGGTAATCCGCACAACCACTCATGCACCGTGTGCGTACCTCTTCAGCGGAACGGAATTTATTTCCTCCCATTGCGTCTTTGAGTGGTCTAAACATATGGAAATCACTTGGGGCAAGGTCTGGTGAGTATGGTGGATGAGGAAGCCACTCAAAATGCGGGTCTGTTATTGTTGCAACTGTTGTACAGGCAGTGTGGGGCCCTGCATTGCCATGTCACAAAAGGACACCTGCTGACAGCAATCTACGTCGCTTTGATTTCATTGCAGGCCGCAGATGATTTTTACGAGACCTGTGTATGATTCACTGGTGACAGTGGTACCTCTAGGCACGTAATGCTCCAAAATGACGCCTTTTTGTCCCAAAAGAGAGTCAGCATAACCTTCCCTGCTGATGCTTCTGTTGGAAACTTCTTTGGTTTTGGTGATGAGGGATGGCGCCATTCCTTGCTCGCTCTCTTCGTTTCTGGTTGGTGGAAGTGAACCCAGGTTTCGTCCCTAGTAACGATTCTTGCAAGGAAGCCATCAGCTTCCGTTCAAAGCGCTGAAGAAGTTCTTCACAAGCATCAACACGTCGTTCTCTCATTTCAGGAGTCAGCTGCCATGACACCCATCTTACAGACACTTTGTGAAACTGGAGCACATCATACACAATGTGGTGTGCTGACCCATGACTAATCTGTAAAAATGCTGCAATGTCATTCAGTGTCACTCGGTGGTTTTCCTTCACTGTGGCTTCAACTGCTGCAATGTTCTGTGGAGTCACAACTCGTTGTGCCTGACCTGGACGTGAAGCATCTTCTACTGAAGTCACACCATTTCCCAACTTCCTACTCCATTCGTAGACTTACTGCTGTGACAAACATGCATCACCGTACTGAGCCTTCATTCGTCGATGAATTTCAATAGGTTTCACATCTTCACTACGCAAAAATCGAATAACAAAACGCTGTTCTTGCCTGGTGCAAGTCGCAAGTGGGGCAGCCATCTTTATACTGATACTGCGACAGTATATGTGCATCTGCACTATGCTGCCACCTACAGGCCATTCTGCACACTGTTTGTACTACGCTTACCAACTTACAGGATAACGGCGTGTAATTTTGATTTGTTATTACAAATTTAAGGTTTTCATTTGACTCCGCTTCGTAAATACAAAGCAGTAATGTTTTTGTTTTTGTTTTCGTGGCCGGTGCGTTCCAAAACAACTTCGCACACCAGTGGTTCCTGCACTGCCGAATCACAAAATCATGTAATATTTAAACTTATAACTAACAGAACTTTGAAGCTGCGACACTGCAATTCTGACTACTTAAGTTATAAACTACGCAACGGATACAATCGTTCAATGTCGTTTTGAAACAACCTGTAAGCCCTACATTTGACTAGGTTTGTAAAGTTGACCTCCACCTTGGCATTAGTTCCCCCTCCCTTATGTTTACCAGACGCAAAGCTCACACTACCAACCTGTTATCGCGTTTTTGTGGCCAAACACTCATACCTTAGCGATAATCCCGTCATGATGGTAAAAAGCTACACCAGCGCTCAGTTTAAAACTCTCGTACTAGACGGTAGCAAACAGCTACTTTTTCTTTCTCCAAAACTGTAAATTCTACAATTACTCAGTCCCGTCGTGCAGGTAAAGCGGCGGCTTCTTTTTCGAGAGCGCTAAAGTTATTTATTTTTTCCACCCTCTTCACTTCAAAAGATGGATATAAAGGTAAGTTTCAGTTCTAAGCATCCAACACTCACCTGCGTCATCAACCATCCCTTTCATCGTCGGCGGTCTCGGTAATAAAAGTGGGCCTTCAACACAATAAACATATTCCACAACTTCTTCTACCCACTTACACTCTTGTAACTATCTCTTTTAATCGAAATACATATTCCCTAGAGTATAAAAAAGGTGCAGTAGTTTACGCGATAGTCAGATTTTTAAATAGCGAATAGCCTTACTCCACCTGCCTCAGTAGCGTATCTGCCTCACGTTCAAGAGCTCACGAGTTCGAATCTCAGTCAGGTGAGTTAACAGGATAACATGTACCCTGTACTTATTTGAACATCATTTCATTCATCGTCCGATATGACTTAACGTTGGAGGTTTTCTCTTATCCTGAAAGATGAATGTCTGGTAACTCTAAGCTCTATGTACCCTGTACTCATTTGTACATCATTTCATACATCGTCCGATATGACTTAACGTTGGAGGTTTTCTCTTATCCTGAAAGACGAATGCCTGGTAACTCTAAGCTCTATGTACCCTGTACTTATTTGAACATCATTTCATTCATCCTCCAATATGACTTAACGTTGGAGGTTTTCTCTTATCCTGAAAGATGAATGTCTGGTAACTCTAAGCTCTATGTACCCTGTACTCATTTGTACATCATTTCATTCATCGTCCGATATGACTTAACGTTGGAGGTTTTCTCTTATCCTGAAAGACGAATGTCTGGTAACTCTAAGCTCTATGTACCCTGTACTCATTTGAAAATCAGTTCATTCATCGTCCGATATGACTTAACGTTGGAGGTTTTCTATTATCCTGAAAGATGAATGTCTGGTAACTCTAAGCTCTATGTACCCTGTACTCATTTGTACATCATTTCATTTATCGTCCGATATGACTTAACGTTGGAGGTTTTCTCTTATCCTGAAAGATGAATGTCTGGTAACTCTAAGCTCTATGTACCCTGTACTCATTTGAAAATCAGTTCATTCATCGTCCGATATGACTTAACGTTGGAGGTTTTCTATTATCCTGAAAGATGAATGTCTGGTAACTCTAAGCTCTATGTACCCTGTACTCATTTGTACATCATTTCATTTATCGTCCGATATGACTTAACGTTGGAGGTTTTCTCTTATCCTGAAAGATGAATGTCTGGTAACTCTAAGCTCTATGTACCCTGTACTCATTTGAACATCATTTCATTCATCGCCCGATATGACTTAAAGTTGGAGGTTTTATCTTATCCTGAAAGATGAATGTCTGGTAACTCTAAGCTCTATGTACCCTGTACTCATTTGTACATCATTTCATTTATCGTCCGATATGACTTAACGTTGGAGGTTTTCTCTTATCCTGAAAGATTAATGTCTGGTAACTCTAAGCTCTATGTACCCTGTACTCATTAGAACATCATTTCATTCATCGTCCGATATGACTTAACGTTGGAGGTTTTCTCTTATCCTGAAAGATGAATGTCTGGTAATTCTAAGCTCTATGTACCCTGTACTCATTTGAAAATCAGTTCATTCATCGTCCGATATGACTTAACGTTGGAGGTTTTCCCTTATCCTGAAAGATGAATGTCTGGTAACTCTAAGCTCTATGTACCCTGTACTCATTTGAACATCATTTCATTCAACGTCCGATATGACTTAACGTTGGAGGTTTTCTCTTATCCTGAAAGATGAATGTCTGGTAACTCTAAGCTCTATGTACCCTGTACTTATCTGAACATGATTTTATTCATCGCCCGATATGACTTAACGTTGGAGGTATTCTCTTATCCTGAAAGATGAATGTCTGGTAACTCTAAGCTCTATGTACCCTATACTCATTTGAACATCATTTCATTCATCGTCCGATATGATTTAACGTTGGTGGTATTCTCTTATTCTGAAAGATGAATGTCTGGTATAACTCTAAGCTGTATGTACCCTGTACTCATTTGAACATCATTTCATTCACCGCCCGATATGACAACGTTGGAGAACATAAATTAAGGCGATGTTTTAAGCTTATCAGGGCGGAACACTCGTGACCTTATTCGACAATTTCAAAAGGTCTAGTACAAGAAAAGTTGAGCGGTTGAGAGGATCAAGTCGGCCATTGTGAGGTACTTGTCTCTCGGACAGACACCTTGTTAAACCAAGTTCAGGCAAACTGTAAACTGCTTTCCGCTTCAAGTGACAAGACGCTTAGCGCTTGGGACGGCAACAGTACTGTTCCTTTGTTACGTAATCCCTTTTAACTTTCTAGTCTACACATTGTTCACTTAATACTGATGTTTCATTGAAATATAGAATTAGTTTCAAGATCTAAGGTAATAAAATGTGGTGAGAGGAATCTCATAGACAACTCTGCTGTATGGGCAGTGGCAGAATCTTGTTGAAACCAGCCTATGATTTCTCTTTTTTGTTAAATTTCGTTAAATTTCTTCACAATTTCGTGAACTGTAAATATAGAAGGAGTCACCAGGGTATCTACCAGGGCAATCCACACAAGGGGAAGCCGACCCTCCCCCCTCTAACGAACAGGGAGTTACCGAGCTGTCCCAAAAGGGCGCCCAGAACTTCCGTGGGGCTATCCATAGAGCAGGATCTACAGACCAACAAAGCCTCCCCCCCCCATCTGGTCCTATGGACTCAAAACGGAATGGAAGATGATACGCCACTTACGTGAGCCATTCCCAAAGGGGAAGCCTACCTAACCTCGGTAGGGCCGCCTGGTGATCTAGCAAACCCTCCACTAGCTATGCAGGCTAGTATGTAAAGTCTGTCTAGTGAAAGGGAGTGCAGTTTGCCGCTCAAAGGAAACTACTCTCCCGCCAAATAATGACCGTCATAAATCTATCTCCACACTTCAGAAATGGAACACTGTCGTTGAGGACCAATAGCAACCCTGATTTTCTCGAAGTGACAGTCGCATGTTTACTCCACGTGGAGTCTCAGTTGCCAAAGTTCCAACTTCCAGTTGATCTGTTTCATTACGTGCAGAAATTCGTTGTGTGTCACGATGTGGAGACCGTGGGAGGGAAATGCAGTGATAAAAGCAAATGAAGTAGTAGATAACTTTCAGTCAAGTGAAAATAATCAAAGTGATGACAATAGTGTGAATAACCGGACCGAGTTATATTACTGGAAAAGCCTAAAAAAACAAAGTTATAACGGGAACTGTTTCTAAGCAAATTCAAGCGCTTGTTTTGAACACATATAAATATGTGCTGACAAATAATCTTGATAAGGGGTCGTGCAATGAACCTGATGATACATTCTGGGTATTCACAGAAATACAGTAAGAAAAATTGTGACGAAAGGAATACCACAGACGCCGATCAAGTGCGAAAACAAAAGAAAACGTTTCTCTAACATGTGATTTAATTCGCCGAGAAATTTATAGATTCTATGCAAAAGAAAGAACGCCCGCCTTAGATGAATTGGTTGCACATTTGCAAGGAATTTGTGATTTTCCTCATGGGCGCTGCACTTTGCGCGGTCTCCTAAAGGAGCTGGGTTTCAAATACCGCACTTTGAATAAGATAAGGGTTATTATGGAATCCAGTAGAGTTGTAGCTTGGCGATATATAAGGAAGTTTCGCAGTAATGGACATAAGATTATTTAGACAAAACCTCATAGGATACCCATGACGTACCGAGAAAGGTGGCAACCTTGCAGAGAGATCTGGGAGAAGGAGGGTCGGGGGTTGTAAAATGATGATGAGGGTTCGTCAAAGCCAGCGGCCGACGTGCACACCAGTTAACCAAACAGACTTTACTTCCCTCAACCCCGTCCGGAGAATTACCCGAACACACTGCCCCCTCGAGTCCAACCCAATCCGAACAACTCCCTATTAGGGAGGGGCTCGAATGTTCGGCTCGAGGTTCCTCTACTAACGTCAGAGCTACCACGAGTGCTAGGGGTCCGCAGCGCTCGCACCACGGCAGCTGAAGGGGACGGATCCGCTTCCCGTGCGAACACGGCTTGGTGAATGTCATTTATAACTTCCACACTCCACGTGCGAGTCAGACGCATGTTCATGTTGGTGGCCGGTACAATAATGCAGAGTGGAGCACACACCGCTAGCCCCTGTGCACAACGGAAGCCGGTAACAAGAGTCACGGGAGAGGCGAAACGCAGTGCTCCGTTAGGTTTTAAATGAATAACTCTGTATTATCATGACAAAATATCTTCAGAAGTCTTTTTCATTCTGGGTGACTTTTACCTTAAGAAATACGCGAGGTCGTACTACAGGTATATACTTAAGTAAAAGTCTGTTGTAAATATTGGATTCAGAATTAATGAGCAGAGAACAGTTTTGTGTGGTACGTGACGGATAAACATAAAACGTCAGGCTATTTATGATCTTTATAACAATCGAAGCATTTGTATACTTTTGTCACTGCGAAACTAGCGCAGAAAGGTGATCATAGGCGGTTATGGTAAATAGTGTGATTTTTGAAAGATACATGGCAGCTGTCAAACAAGGGATGTGAAGGATAAGAAGCGAAGTTTACAGTTTATGATTATTTTTTCAGGAATGAATGAACTCAATAAGTTAATATGTAACCCAACTCAATTTATATATTGTGTAGAAGTTAGTGCTTTTATATAAATGCTAGTATTGCAAAACGTATGTACGTGCATGTAGCCTCTAACACGTGGCGTATTGAGTCAGCTCCGCCTTGTTGTTTACAGTGGGACTATGCTAGCGTGAGATAGAGTATACAGAGATGTTAAATATGCGACGAGGGCTGTTCAAAAAAGAATGATCACAACTTTTTACTTTTTTTTTGGACAACGTACCTGTACTCATCCTCATAATTTTGATGGTCCTTCTCAAAATAGTCTCCACTGAATGCGATCCAATTGTCCCAGCGTTTCTGTCAGTCTTCAAAGACATGCTGGAAAACATTTTTTGAGAGATCTTTCAAAATCGCCTCCGCAGCCTTCACCACTGCTTCTGATGATAGATAATGCCTCCCACGAAGGCGTTTCTTCAAGTTAGGGAATACAAAAAAGTCACATGGGGCGAAATCAGGACTATAGGGAGGGTGAGGGATGTACTTAACGTTGATTTTTGCAAGATATTCAGCATCAAAATTGGCAATATGTGGCCGCGCATTATCGTGGTGCAGCTTCCAGCCTGCTTCACGAAAATGTGGTCTTTTGCGCCTGATATGGAATTGCAATGTTTTCAGAACATCCCTGTAGTATTGTCCAGTTACTGATGTGTGTGCAGGTACAACATGCTGATAAACCATTCCATAAATATCAAAGAATGAGATGACCATAACTTTCCCAGCAGAAGCAACCACTTTTGCTATTTTGGGGGTTGGTGATGAAGGGGATTTCCACACTGAGCTTTGCTGTTTGCTCTCAGGATCAAAATGATGTAGCCAAGTTTCAACAGCAGTGATTACGTTTGATAGAAACTCCGGATCTTCCTCTAACATGAACTTTAACTGCATGTTACCTCCATTGTAGCGGTAGGCGATACTAAACATGTCTGAATTTTCCTGGTTCTCACAGCCGGAAATCAGAAGTACCAACACTGAAACTATTACGGCGTGTTTGTTTAACATTAAGCTAACAGAATATAATAAGATTGAATTTTAGTGCTAAAAATTATGACCGTAACAATTATCATCATTCTTTACTGAACAGCCCTGTATCTGCTTCTCGGTAACATTGCAGCTCCACACCTGCGGACACGGATGACCTTGACACATCTTTTAAAAATCACACTTCATGCAAATAAAAGTTATCTCCCATTATCTTCCCTGTACCAGTCAGGGGAGGCTGTCTCACTACCGCTGTCTCTGTCTTCCGTCCCAGACGTTCACATGAGGACTGCACTAGTCTCGTGTTCTACCAAGAGCCCGTTACTGCCTGCCTACACGTGTCTCGCGGGATGTATTCGGCGCTAGGTGTTTTGTGTTTCTGGTTGTCCTGCAGAAGAACGCGCCTAAGGATGCGGGCCCAGCGACCCTGGCGCGTATTGATCGACCCCTCTGCTGCCGCGCCCCCTTATTATCACTGTTTACCCCAACTCTAATTACTACCACGTGGTCTGTCTCAATTCCGAAAACGGTCACGACATAATTTCCTGTGTAGAGGTTTGTGTGGACACACGTTATGACTATAGACGTCTGTGTTTAACAAACTTGGTCGACGTCTGTTAGCGACTCTAGTCGAGTGTGATGTGGAAATAATAATAGGGCAGGCTATAAGGTCTTTTGACCTATGTCATTAAGTGTCTCTATTAAAACTTCGCACTGGTATTACTTTCTAAATAACTTAATATTGGAGTTCCACCCAGCTATGTCTTCTTTGCACACGTAAATGAACAAAAATATCGATTAAATCATACACGACAAACAACTTTTCATTATTCACACAGAAGAGAAATGATCAAAAATGGGAATGCCCTTCCTTCTTAAACAAATCTTTGGGAGGAAGTATGAGGTGAGAGGAGACAGAGAGACTGGATTACACTACGGAGCGGATTCGGTACGGAGGTCTAAACTTGGTCTACTTTACCTATGTCCCCAAGTGAAACATCCCCGGGAGGAAGGATGAGGTGAGCGGAGACAGAGAGACTGGACTGGACTACACTACAGAGGGGATTCGGTACGGATGTCCAAACTTGGTCTATAGTACATATGTCCCCAAGTGGGACATCCCCGGTAGGAAGGATGAGGTGAGAGGAGACAGAGAGACTGGACTACACTACAGAGCAGATTCGGTACGGATGTCCAAACTTGGTCTATTGTACCTATGTCCCCAAGTGAGACACCCCGGGAGGAAGGATGAGGTGAGAGGAGACAGAGAGACTGGACTGGACTACACTACGGAGAGGATTCGGCACGGAGGTTCAAACTTGGTCTATTGCACCTATGTCCCAAGTGAGACATCCTCGGGAGGAAGGATGAGGTGAGAGGAGACAGAGATACTGGACTGGACTACACTACAGAGGGGATTCGGTACGGAGGTCCAAACTTGGTCTATTGTACCTATGTCTCCAAGTGAGACATCCCCAGGACGAAGGATGAGGTGAGAGGAGACAGAGAGACTGGACTGGATTACGCTATGGAGGGGATTCGGTACGGAGGTCCAAACTTGGTCTGTTGTACCTATGTCCCCAAGTGAGACATCCCCGGGAGGAAGGATGAGGTGAGAGGAGACAGAGAGACTGGACTGGACTACACTACGGAGGGGATTCGGTACGGAGGTCCAAACTTGGTCTATTGTACCTATGTCCCCAAGTGAGACTTCCCGGGAGGAAGGATGAGGTGAGAGGAGACAGAGAGACTGGACTGGACTACACTATGGAGGGGATTCGGTACGGAGGTCCAAACTTGGTCTATTGTACCTATGTCCCCAAGTGAGACATCCCCGGGAGGAAGGATGAGGAGAGAGGAGACAGAGACACTGGACTGGACTACACTATGGAGGGGATTCGGTACGGAGGTCCAAACTTGGTCTATTGTACCTATGTCCCCAAGTGAGACTTACCCGGGAGGAAGGACGAGGAGAGAGGAGACAGAGAGACTGGACTGGACTACACTACGGAGAGGATTCGGTACGGAGGTCCAAACATGGTCTATTGTACCTATGTCCCCAAGTGAGACATCCCCGGGAGGAAGGACGAGGAGAGAGGAGACAGAGACACTGGACTGGACTACACTACGGAGGGGATTTGGTACGGAGGTCCAAACTTGGTCTATTGTACCTATGTCCCCAAAGTGAGGCATCCCCGGGAGGAAGGATGAGGTGAGAGGAGACAGAGAGACTGGACTGGACTACACTACGGAGAGGATTTGGTACGGAGGTCCAAACTTGGTCTATTGTACCTATGTCCCCAAAGTGAGGCATCCCCGGGAGGAAGGATGAGGTGAGAGGAGACAGAGAGACTGGACTGGACTACACTACGGAGAGGATTCGGTACGGAGGTCTAAACTTGGTCTATTGTACCTATGTCCCCAAGTGGGTTATCCCCGGGAGGAAGGATGAGGTGAGAGGAGACAGAGAGACTGGACTGGACTACACTACGGAGAGGATTCGGTACGGAGGTCCAAACATGGTCTATTGTACCTATGTCCCCAAGTGGGACATCCCCGGGAGGAAGAATGAGGTGAGAGGAGACAGAGAGACTGGACTGGACTACACTACGGAGAGGATTCGGTACGGAGGTCTAAACTTGGTCTATTGTACCTATGTCCCCAAGTGGGTTATCCCCGGAAGGAAGGATGAGGTGAGAGGAATTCTGTTCTTATCTCGTCAATGTTGATAAAAGGACGTTCTTTCATGGTACTCTTCGGTCTTTGGAGTAGAAACAGGTCGCTTCGGGCCATGGTGACTAACGAAACATGACGATTTTGTTTTTTGATTTAAAAAAAAAAGACGAGCAAGCTTTGAGGTTTGAGCGGAAGAATTATTGTTTTGCCGTAATTCTGGTTTAGCACTGGTGATTTTCCAGGACCAATTTGTTTACTTCCTCCACATTGTCGTCAGTAACTGATGCGCAAGGAGGTCCAGATGTGGCGTTGTTCTTCCCGTCCGACTTTGAAACATTTCTGCGACTCGTAAACTATTGTCTTATTCGTATTAAATTCACCAAAAACCACAGTTAATTTTTGAAATTCGTTGCTGCAATTTGTTCTATTTTTCAGGTAATATTTAATGCAAGTTACGTAAACATTCGCTGACCACTCGAAAACATCATAATCTTATGGACTGTCAACCAAAGACTACACATCCAAAACAGCTGAAAGCGCAAAGATCGTGAAATGTGACACTTTTCCTTTGTTTTTGATAGCATCTTATTTATTGCTTCCAATAAATCTTTTTCTAATTATAAAAACATGTGCAGTTCTGTTTTGGAAATGTAACCAATAAGCATTCCATTAAAATGGTCAAATCATGTAAAATAAACAATTATTACTTATAAATAAAACTTCAAATAACTTTATATTTAGTTACCTATAAGCAGGTAATAAGTAAGAAATATTTCTCTTCCACAAAACGAGATTATATCCACATCAAAATATCCATAATTAGCTAATACTCCAACCCATCTATCGGTAATCATAAAAACTATAAAACTGCTTGCTGAGCATACATTCCCCCGTGCTGTTTGAATACTGTATCACTAATTTTCTGCAATGCGATTAATGCTAGAAAGTCAAGGCAATTTCAACAAATACCCCACAAAAAATATATCACTCACGTGATTTTTCTCATTCACTCTGTGCTGGGTGGTAGAGGCGGAGCTAATTTTAACGTTTCCCGTCCTACAAGACATGAACTTTCTCTTTAGACTTGAACGTTGAATAAAACAGCTCCAAGTTCAGCAAACCTCGAGGGCTGCGCTGTTTGTGCAAGCGGAAAATCCGCTTTTGTTTACGAGACAAGAGCGGGAGAAATGTTCCAGACAGAGCTTCGCGTGTCTGCGAGGGCGCTAGTAACCCCTTTATAATGGAATTGGTCGACCGTTTAATGTCTGAAAGTAACACCCTCCCACGATAACGACGTACTTCTCTATAGTCCTTCCATTTATGTGCACCCGAGACATCTCATTTTAGACAAATATCTTTTTGCAATACTTGATATTTAAGTTAATCCTTGTTAACAGGTATTTGGTTGTGTAAGCTAAATTTATAAATCATCTGTCAAATGTCATGGCAACAAGGATGAAACAATTCTATACTATGTCCAACGAGAGAATGAAGTACCTACCGTATCGCTCCGCGTCCACGTACGTTCGGAATGACAGTACTGTTACCGCTTCGTTAAGTATAATATTAATATGTATTAATAATATGAATATACATTTTCAACACAAAAAACACGTATTTATTCAAGCCAACCGCTTAATCGCTTCGTTAAGTATAATATTAATATGTATTAATAATAAGAATATACATTTTCAACACAAAAAACACGTATTAATTCAAGCCAACCACTTAATCGCTTCGTTAAGTATAGTATTAATGTGTATTAATAACATGAATATACATTTTCAACATAAAACACGTATTAATTCAAGCCAACCACTTAATCGCTTCGTTAAGTATAGTATTAATGTGTATTAATAACATGAATATACATTTTCAACATAAAACACGTATTAATTCAAGCCAACCACTTAATCGCTTCGTTAAGTATAGTATTAATGTGTATTAATAACATGAATATACATTTTCAACATAAAACACGTATTAATTCAAGCCAACCACTTAATCGCTTCGTTAAGTATAGTATTAATGTGTATTAATAACATGAATATACATTTTCAACATAAAACACGTATTTATTCAAGCCAACCGCATAATCGCTTCGTTAAGTATAGTATTAATGTGTATTAATAACATGAATATACATTTTCAACATAAAACACGTATTTATTCAAGCCAACCGCATAATCGCTTCGTTAAGTATAGTATTAATGTGTATTAATAACATGAATATACATTTTCAACATAAAACACGTATTTATTCAAGCCAACCGCATAATCGCTTCGTTAAGTATAGTATTAATGTGTATTAATAACATGAATATACATTTTCAACATAAAACACGTATTTATTCAAGCCAACCGCATAATCGCTTCGTTAAGTATAGTATTAATGTGTATTAATAACATGAATATACATTTTCAACATAAAACACGTATTTATTCAAGCCAACCGCATAATCGCTTCGTTAAGTATAGTATTAATGTGTATTAATAACATGAATATACATTTTCAACATAAAACACGTATTAATTCAAGCCAACCGCATAATCGCTTCGTTAAGTATAGTATTAATGTGTATTAATAACATGAATATACATTTTCAACATAAAACACGTATTAATTCAAGCCAACCACTTAATCGCTTCGTTAAGTATAGTATTAATATAAATTTTCGACACTACAGGCACATTTTTCGAACTAAGTATCACATATACATGAACATTAACTGCTAATTACATATTTTTCGTACTCTTTAGCACGAGGCTTGACCACTGCCAGCAATTCCACCTTAACATGACCCTCGTGGAAAATTAAATTTTTATTCTGTAGTCATGTTATGATGTCACTTGTTCTAACCTCACACCGTGGTAGGGGACATTGTCCATCACAATTCGGTTGTAATTTGGGGAGAATCTTTAGAAAACGTCGCCATTCATTTGTTCATGATAGTCTCCCGTTGTTTTGGAGACGAACACTAGCTCGCCACTCTCGACAAAGCCATCATCACTTCCTATGTACAAAACTATAAGACGCTTAACCCTCCCCGTAGGATTTCTAAGTCCTGCACTTAAACCAGATCGAAATGCATGCTTTTTTATTTCACTGTGATCTCATTCCATACTTTGTTTGTCATGTGTCCCTCGTTAATCAACGTCTCGTCTAAATAATAACCTTTTTGTGTTTTACGGAGTTCCTTTATTTTGCTGAGAAAATCTTTTCGCCATAAAATAATATCATCTCTATCCACAAGGATACTCCGTCTTTTCTGTTCACAAATTCGAAACCAATTATGAGCAGCAGTTTGCGGAGGGAAGATCGTTTGTAGTCAGGAAGCTGAGGATCACAGTTAACAGCCAAAATCACCAGATGGGAGGTTAATTGTTAACAAAGAATTGATGAACTTTTCGGTGGATACTGACCTCACAAACCCATCACAGACAACATCCAACACTGATCTGGCACGTGGTCTCTTCTTGCCTGGAGTTGAAACTTCACCGAATGTGGCTTTTTCCTTGCGTGGACTATTAATGCTAGAAGCCGGCACACCGGTAAACTCAGATGTCAACTTCACCACTTCATCGATAGCAAGTTCTGGAAATTTTTCACAGAACTTGTTAAATACATTCAATATTATCTGTTCACCACTTCGTAAAGGCTTTCCGCGCGCATGTGTAACAGTACTCGCCAGTTCCGCTATGAGTCACAATTGGATACAATTATCAGCTTCAATATGCGCGTGCAGCATGATTTGCTTTAATTACAAACTAACTTAAATATCTAATAGTATATGTTTTTATACTTGAAATATGCTTAGTACGCACTTGTACGCTTTAGCAAAACGAACTCAAGACTCCACAACTCTGTAGCAGTACTTATTGAAGGAACTATTTACACGGCGGAAGCATCATGGAAATTGTGAAGAAGGCGCGCTACAATCAACGGTCACGAGGTTTTGTTTACATTTAATTTATTCTCCCGCTGCAAGCAGTATAGTGTACAATACCTTCTAATAGGAAATGACGTAATATCCAAGGGAATAATAACCCAAAAATAGGTTGTTAATAAATCATAACTAAAATACACAAACGTGTGAATTATTGATGCATTGAAATAATAAATGTGCAACTGGAACATAGAATAATCGCACCATAAGCTTGCCTTAGATGCATATTTTTCACTTTTCTCTTAAAAAGATGCTAATAAAACAGTGCCACAACGTTTTCGTCAAAGCACCACTACCGGAAAACTTTGTAAGCTTTAACATACCTTTCCTTGGACTTCGCTGGTAAATCCGATGCACTTGCTAGATCCGCAGCTTCTTCAATATCAATGTAGCTTATTTTTATAAAATGTCATTGCTTAATAACAATCAAAAATCGAAAGATTCAATTCGGCTACATAAACAAATAAAGTAATAACCAAGACATGTGTTACTTGAATTTATTCATTGACAAAAGAATGGATAAGAAGGCTTTGTCTATATAATTTAAATGCAGCTTTTCATTTGTTCACATTTTTTCTCAATGTCCAATAAAATATGGAAAACAATTCTGATTTATTATTGCCTTCTACGGTTTTTTCAAGTATTGCAGAAAGTAATTGGTTAACCATGTACTGTAATTTAGTTACCAGATCTCTAATCTCTCAACCTGATAAGGATCACTTACAGTTCTTAGTACATAATATATTATTAATGTAAGACGTATCTTTTTTGTTTGTTTACAGTTGGTGTTGTCATGGTGTCAGTAATCTAACATAGCTACAGAGTCTGTCTATTTTACTGAAGCTATATGCATAAACTACATTAAGTCGTAAAGTCTCCACGTACACGGTATAACGTTTTTAATTATTAGAGAGTTTTTGCCACAGCGTGTTTCCTGATACGGTATCGGCTATTGTCATGTGACTTGAATACGGTATATATTGTAGCGAGACAGTCATTGGATACGGTACGTTAATGACAACAGAAAATGGAGCAATTACTTGATATCGCAGCGTTCAGTGGCATTGACGATGACTTATTGGAAGATACGATAATTAATAATATTAACAGACAAAAAAAATATATCCCCCAAGGAGGCGTGGTAAATCGGAGAGTAGATTTAAATCAATTTACAGATGAAGAATGCCGACTTTATTTTCGCATTGATAAAATGGCTCTACGACGACTAGTAGAGGCTTTACATATAATTGTAACAAGAAGGATATTCTTCTAGAACAATTTACATCGTTCGTATGCATACATTTTAGGTTATGTTGTACTGACAGTACATTTACTATTTCAGGAGTAGGAGGTTTGGCGCCTAACATATCCCAACAGGCTGTCTGATTTGGAAGCAGTTTTTGACGTATCTTCTTTATATTTATCAGCAATAGCCAATGCAACGATGAATATAATATCTAGAAATAAAGGTCACGTATTAACAAATCTAGCTAACGTATCATGGCTTGACAGAAATAAATTGCAATATTATGCACATGCTGTATCATTAGAGGGAGCATCTATAAGACATTTTTGGACCTTTATAGGGTGGTACAGCTTGAGAAGGTGATCCATGTGCTACTTTATTCTACGGAAGAAAATATTTTTCCAGTTGCAGCTACCATATTTGCAAGTACTACCTTTCCATACAGTTGGATGTTCATATGGGTTGGTTCAAATTACCTCCCGCATCAATATTAAATTATCGTTAATGGTAAAGGATAATCTTTCTTGAGTCATTTTGTAACAGAAATACTCACCGTGAACTATAAGGTATCCGGTTATCGGTTATCTGTTTACAGTAAACGTGCGCATATGCAGTACATCCCTCACGTAACGCTAAACGTTTACGGTAACTGCCAAGAATATTGGCAAGAATTCTGTAAAAATAGAACGCGCCGTTTTTTTTAAACAGCTCAGCTTTTGTTGGGAAAGTATTAAGTCAAAATAAGGTACAGTACTGCCATTAAACTTTGTTTATACGTTAAATATCTTCCAAAAAATAGACACACTTTCAAAAAATCCCTTGAATAAGCCAATTATAGGTTAATTAAATAAATTATAACCTATAATGAAAGTAAATATAAATATTTTATGAAGTTGTGTTTAATGTAAAGAGGTTTTAGGTTATGAGTACACGTTGTCTCGGGTTAAGATGATAATAAGTATGTAGAAGTAATTCGGAAGGTTACGTTAGTGAAAAGGGAAGCATGGGATTGTTGGAATGTGAGGTTGGATGTATAAGCAGCTGACAAGTTTGTATTTAGATTAGAACTGGAAAATTGTAGCTGTAATTGTAAGAAAGTATTGTATGTTTAAATACAAATAAAGTAACTAAACTCCTCCAGAATTTGCTGGAATTAAGGGACGATTTTGTATAAGGTTCCGCTGTAGCCAGTGTTTCTCGGACGCCGTTTCTCCATGAAATGAAAGATGCTGTAGCAGTGGAGGGTTCTTTTTCAGTGAACATGTTTCTTTTTTGTTTTTCTGCTGTATCTATATCCCCTGGCAATAGATGCTCCTACAGAACAGAAGAAATTCAGACGAGAAAAATTCTAAGAGGAGCGACAGAAATCTGAGAAGCGGACTGCACAAAGGAATTACATGAATGTCAATAAAACACCGGAATACAAGATCGTCTGGAAAGGGTTAGAAAATCCTAGACGATATTCAAATACAGAAGGAATCAAAGCGCTCTTATCTGCAACAACCGGACTGTATTTGATATACTAAATTATAAGACAAGTTATTTGAGAGGTCGTTGGCTCGATTCCAGTGCCGAAACTTCTTCACCCCTTTTTTATCGAGGTGTTGCTTGGCTAATAAGTGTCTCTCTAATTTTATGTCCCTGCGTTTGACCACACTTCTTATTTCACAACAGCAGACACTGTAGTGGAGTATTTCAGCCTTGCTAGGGCTCCACAGGGTACATTGGCGCTGCATGGCAGTGAAAAATATAATCATGTGAACCTCCTCAACACCCGGGCTTCCAATTCCCAAGCTTTTTAGGTGGGAAACTGTTATTTGTATACGATAATAGCAGCAATGACAATGACGGAACATTGCTTATGATATGTTTGATATTATTTCTTTGCTATTTGAGTAAATTACCTGTTTACATATTGTGACTTTGTGGGTTCGTGAAATGAAAAGTCCAATTGCACCACTCAAAAATGTTCTTTATTTCCACCGATTTACAGTTAAACACTTGCCAATTACACAGAATTACGTAATGCACACAATTACGATTCACCAGTTCGTCCGTTACAATTCCACTGTACGCTCACAATTACGTACAATCCTCCGATGCACGTACACAGTCTTCTCGTCCGTACACTAGCACTGCACTCTTACGCTGCTCACCAAGAACTGACTGACTGACTCAATTCACTCACTGCAGCCCTTTTTATAGGAATGTCGCCGTTTTCTCGAAGCCTCTAGTTTCCGTGAATCACCGCGAAGGTTTCAGATGGCAGTGGAAGGGAGGGAAGAGGCGGCCAGCGACAAGTGACACTTCCCTAATCATCTCCTCAGTTAGTGACAGACTAATGGGGGTGGGGGGTGTGGCTTGGCTGCCTCTGGCCCCTTACTCAGCTGTCGTTAGTTGTGCTTTCCGCTAATTTGGTGACAATATTGTGACTTTGTGGGTTAGTAGAATTAAAAGGCCGAGTTGCAGAACTTTAAAATATCCTTTATTTCCGTAGAGATACACTGTTCAATTCTCACGTAACAACATTACATCACATAATTACACAATCTTCCAAGGTCGATGACAATAACAAACCGTGACAGTTGATTACATTAGCTGTCGTCACAACAATACTCTTCTTACACCACTGTCTTTTCAACAACTCTCAGCTGTTCTCTGCTTACTCTGTTTACAACTAACTTTGCGAGACGTCACGTCCTTAAATACCTAATTCGTAACTCTAGACTGTTCTACAATAAGCCAGAATCCGAACAATCTCTATCAGTCCAGAAATTTCCGGCAGAAACAAGAAACCAAATATTCTATCACATTCTAGAAGCGTAACTTAATCTATGCCGGCGAGTCCTTTACCTCCGTTATATCTGCCCGCCGGCACTTGTTTACAATAGCCGCGCAATCATTAGCTGCTTAGCAAGACTCATTATTACCACGAAACTTTATCCGCCGACTGTTGTCTTATTTGTGCCGAAACTTTTATGTCTGTTGCCGTGACAATATTATTCCCGTTATACAAGTAGATTACACTAAACTACCGTGCATTTCCTACAGTTTCAATAGTCATTTAATAACAAAGCTGAGCATTTAAGCCAACTAACTTAGTTGGTTTTCTCTTTTTCTCCGTTATGGAAATTGCAGAAGATAGCGCTGTTTAGCTTCATAATCATTCTTTGAATAATATTACAATAAATATTATGACTTTGTTGGTTCGTAAAATTAAGAGTCCAGGTTACAAACACTAACATTTTGCTGTTTATTTTCGTAGAAACACACTTCGTCAAACTTTATAGTCGGAGATACCCAGCATTAGTTAACCGTAATAGAGATCTATTACAACATCCCATACTACACGAACAACCATGGAAATAATCCAGGAATTGGGAGAAATCTAACTGCTACCACACCCAGCATACAGCCCTAATCTCGTACCATCAGATTACTCTCATCTTTTTCGAATCATGGCTATTTTCTATGGAAGTAATTTTGACAACATTGAGGCAGTACAAGTGGGTGTCACCGAATACTTCCCATGAAAACCAGAGGCTGGTACCATCGTGGGATAATAATCCTCGCTGAACATGCTCAAGACTACAGAATCTAATGATCCATACTTTGAAAATTAGTTAATTGGTTTTCAGAATATATTTCAAATAACCATTTTCTTTAAAAATACACTATTTATGAGATAGTATCTAAAACTAGTTAACCTTTCATGTCAGAGACGCCCAGCTTCCAAGAACTCCTTTGTGTTTTGTCACTTACTGTACGCCAAATGACTAACATTTCACTCCTCTAATCAACAACATAAAGAGGCGATCGCAGCGCTGGTCACTGCCTGTCGTAGTACAGTGCATAGGAAAACGAGTAAGGTAAAGCATGTCAATATAAGAGACATAACCTTTTTTAATTTAGGGAGCACCTAAAAGAAAAAAAAAATGGGTTGTTGTAAAGTTGTATAGAGCAGGTAAAATAAATGCGAAGGCCTTACGTAGATACCAGCCATAGATTGACGATCACGTAGAAACAGAGGTCACGTTTTATGTACCCGGAACGTTTTAATCGCCCTTAGGGCGCCGGAGTGTTCCAGGTGCTCGTAACATAGCAATTGTAATGCGCCTGCAGTCTCTAGTGTACGCCAGCCAACCTGCACTGCACAGCTGTACGAGGGCTTGCATAGCTCTACGGGCACTTACACAGAACGCTTGCTGCAATTTAAACTCTTCCACTTGCCAGCCTTCTTACACTCGTCCCACCTTTTTCATTAATTTTGTAAACCTCTCACTTTATTATTAAAACAAATGAAAACAATATGAAAATACTAGTCTAGCATTTCACTTTATGATAGAGGTACATTTTATAACAAAGGTAACTTTTATTTTGTTACAAATACAGGTTGTCGACACTGAATAAACCATAGATGTTGTTTACGAGAAGCAATTCAGTACATATAAACATTCTTTGTTGTGCTTGGTGAAGCCTATATGCTGTTATTAGTTATTAAATTGTTACATTTAAAGTAATACAAGCATTTACAGAAGAAGCGCAAACTCTTATTTACTTTTATGGATGCAAAAGGTATGTGCTATCTTACATAACCTATAATTCCTTACATTAATTTGTTATTTGGTTCATATTTCAGGCTCATTTGGCTCATATATGCCTCATAATAAATATTTCATTTGTTAACGACTGTGTCAGTTTACCAGGATCATGTCAGATTTAATTTCGTCGCTAAAGAATCATAAATCTGAGCTGGATATGTACCAGACCTTAGCCTAACCAATCCAGCCAACGAAAACGACTGGTTTATGCCTCAAATAAATGTTATGTGAACCTAAAATGATTTCTGAAGTTCAGGAACTAAATAAAGTCAATTATAAATACCAATTATTACCCATATTTGGAATGTAAAACAGTCTAGGATAATATTACAATTAAATATAATAATTTATTACAAATTTCACATATCTTAAAAATAAAGTAATAATACTAAAGATTACACGAGACTAGTTTCGCAAATACATCTGAGTCTTCAACCTAGGTGTTTATTTCTGTTGTACTAGAGATGTAGATGATATTTTTGCTATTATTCCTGATAAACACATAAATGAATTTTAGTTAATTGGCGGAAATTAATCATTTCTTCACACTAGCCGTTTATAAGCTAAGGTTTTTGAGTCAGATGGAGAATTTAATGTCAGGATGGCACGTTAGACATGGTAGCTCAAGGGGTTAGAGCGACTGGACGGAAAACAGGAGATTCGTGGTTCGAGTCCCGGCCATGGCATTGAATTTTTCATGCTGACTCTAACTAACAGAAATAAATGCTTCAGAACTTCCAAATTTACAAGATGTAGCTATAAAAATGTCGTTATAAATTGAAAATAATTATTGCCTTTCTTTTATAGATCTATATATATGACAAAAATAACAATAAATTAAGATTTGGTATTTATAGATAATCATCTCATATTGATAACTATATAAAAGTAATAGTTTTAATCCTTTTCCACGTAGAGTTAATTTTTAAGAGTTTAATTCGTATATTAATACATATATCCATAAATAAAGGAGAATTGAATACATAATATAAAACACGTAAACACGTTTCTACCCTTAAAAATAGCGTTAGCTATAATTTTTAAAAATTTACCTACCATCCTGAAGATAGTAAAAAATAATTTTTAAAGAATTTGTTATAGTTTTGATTTCTCAAAATAAATATAATATAAAAAATTTAATTATTTTTTCTCAAAGAAGATAACATTTCCGATACTAAAAAAGACATTAATCAATTTAAACATTTACATTGCGACCTGATTTACATTGGAAGGACTAAACGTGATTTGGAAACCAGAATGCAGGAACACAACTGATGAATCAGCGGTGTCGTTTAATAATTAAATAAATCCAGAAGTTATTAAATGGCCGGATAGATTTAATGGTTTGGGAGAAAGTATACATCTTGAACAAAACATAAATCGAGGGATGGATTCTGAAGTATCACCAATCAGTTTCGTCTATGAGTTTGTTTTACTTTCAGAAGTTGGTAATAAATACAAAAATAATTGATCACCTAGCGGCGGTAACGACAATATAAGTAAACAAATCGACTGAAGAAGTGAATGAAGTATTTGTGATAAGTTATTATATTTTATTGTAATATTTGTATTGCTTCACTGCTAGTAGTTTCAGATTTTTACGTAAGAGAAGGATAATCTTTGCGAACTACGAATTTGCTGTAATAACTTTGCGTAAGTTGGTAGAAAGGAAAAAAAGAAAAGAAAAAAGAAACATCAGTGCCTATCAATTGCGTAGAAAATGAAGCTAGGTACAGTGAAGCAATAAATATTACATAAATATAAATATTTGTTATAAAGGCTTCACTTATCTTAAGAAATTGATGATAATTGTTCTTTCTAATAGAGATCGATTTGACGAACACTTACGCGCATCGTCAGTCGAAACCGTATAATAAACATCGCGTAATGAATTTTGAAATACCAGCAGTTGATTCTGTTTTTGGGTTTGTTTAGTTTTTAGATTTTGGTAGTACTGAAAAAACATAGTACCCTTGACGACGAAGTGTGTCGACTGACAATTTCTTAAGATAAGTGAAGTCTTTATAACAAATATTTATATTTATGTAACATCAGTGCCTTTCGCTGCTTTTGAATGCAATTATTAGTATTCGTATTAAAGAAGTTAATATATCACAACTTTAAAACTGACTGTAAGGTATAAAATGATTTCTGTTAGCCCTAAACCCCATACAGATTGTGACTGTGAACTTTAAGATTTGAAACAAAAAACAACGACGTTGTAACAGCTGTCTCCGCCCGCCACTCACAGCAGCACCTGCATGTCATTCTCCTTCCAATAGTTCTCCCTTTAATTCGAAGGGAAGCGAGGAAATGTCGTATGAAAAAAGAAAAGGAAATGTCTGCCAAGGAGAATAATTAACGGAAACTTCTAGAACACTTGCCACAGCATGTCACATACAGGAACAAAATTAATCTCAATTCACTTGTTTGTTTCGGTGATGACGTTATTGCGCTTGGTAGTTATTGCCTTACACCTGAAGGTGTTTACGTGTTACCTTGCTCTGAACGCATGCATTTAGGAGTGAAAATAAATGTAGGGATGGCTTTTGTAAGCAAGTAGATTACATACCTGAATACTGGGTTTCAGGAAAACGTGTATACTGCGTCAAACACCTCATTATGAGCTGTAAATTGAAGTATGCTATGTGACAAATAATAATAGGACCCATGTTGTTAAATAAGAGATGGGTTGTCTGATTGTAAGATTTTAACATTTCCCCAGCGATTCCTGGCTTTATCTCGCAGCCTCACGTGTTTCAAGGGCTTTCCCCTTGACATGGGGACAGGTGACCATTGCTTCGTCTTCAAGCAGAGAGCAAATTCTACCACGTAGCAGAATCACACTTGCTCCTACGCCGACATCAATCTGCAGGGATTGGACTGAAATGAAATGCAGGAACAGATTGTCATGGAAAGCTAAGTAACGTCAGAAAACAGAAAAAAAAAAACTTTGTTTCTGAGTACGGTTGGTCACCACCGATTGTTATCGCCCGACACATCTCGTAACTCATCTGTAATTTACAAATTTCATGAACTGCAACTTAAACATACAAATGCGTTAAAATAATGAACATTCGTATACAAGGGACTGTATATACACGGTCCTTCATTTAAAACCTAACGGACGCACCGCATTTCGCCTATGCGGCAATGACTGTGCCACAGTCGGCATTGCTCCTATATAAACTCCGCGCGTACCTTATAGAATATGCTGGAAATGTCGTCCGATCTTAGCTAAACAAATATTATATCGGGAGAACATATTCTGATTAATTTGGACCACTGTAATGTTTCCGATTTGATTTCTAATATTTTGTTTTAGTTCCTCAAATGTATGAGGATTTGTCTGGTAAACTTTGTCTTTCAGGTTACCCCACACACTCTCAGATCGGAGGAGCCAGAGCAGTAATGTCTTTATCTTCAAACACTTCCCTGATTTTATTCATGGACTCCTGGGCAGTAGCAGAATCTTGTTGAAGCCACCCATATGATTTCTCTTCTTCTGTCAGTTCATGATAAAATGCCATTTTGGTAAATCTCTACTCGTAGAACATTGGACCAAACTCCAACTTTCCAATCATAATGAGAGATTTCTTGCACGTGATGTGGATTTTCAGAGACCCAATACTGACTGTTAGGAGTATTGACAAGACCACGCCTGATCGGAAAAGTTCAGAAGCTGTCAATCAATTAAACCTTCATTTACTGATAAAAGAAACCAGGTCACCTTGTTTTAAAGTGTACATTCGGACACTTATAAATACGTACAGTCAGACTGAAAAATTCAAAGCTATAGGGAGATTTGAACCACGTGTCTCCCGGTAGTTCTAACTTAATCACTAGTGGTTAAACTATGAATCCTGGGACTTTAACAGAACAGTAAACATCCAAAAACAGTATGTATCTGGTTGTACATGAGATTTCCTTGTCATTTACCGGGAAAAATACGAGTCAGTTGGCGTATATAATGTAGTGCTGGCATGTTACCATGGTAACTCTGTGGTTAAGAGACCGGGAGCTATCCAACACTTCTATATGAGGCTTTAACATTAATATGAAGCACACAGTGGAAAAGAAATTTTTTAAAGAATGATAAAGTCCTGTGAATTTATTCATGGAACCTAGTGGAATAGTATATGCGCTTTCGTCTGTTTTCCTGGGTCGCCAGGCGATTGTTGGGTACGTTAATTACATCCCCCGAATTCCCTGCCACTCTTTTATCATTTCAGATCATCTCTCATCTGGTAGATGTTTCAGGGTAGAAGTTTCGGCGCCTTTCTCGGAGTTGCATGGCAGGATGATATGCACACTTTCTCCTCCGGTAGAACGACTTCTGAGCCGTTTCAGGACTACAGTAGGGTCAGATGTGTTAATACGAGATCTACTCCAACTGTCCGAAAACGCTGGCCTCTAACACCTCATAGACGCTGGAGGACTCCCGCGTTCTTTGTATAGGGCAATACGTAGGTTCTATAAAGCCCCCCCCCCCCCATCGACAACAATGTCAAGACGGGTGGAAGTAGATACACCACTTATGCGTGCCAACCCCGCAGGGAAGAATAACCTCGGTGGGGGCCGTCTGGTGATCTAGCACACCTTCTACTAGTTCTGCAGGCTACTAAAGTCTGTTTAGTTAACGCGTGTGCAGTTCGGCCGCCTCTTTTGAAGAACCCTTATAACCGTTTTACAACACAGACCCTCCTTCTCCCAGTCCTTTCTGCAAGGTTGCCACCTTTCTCGATACGTCATGGGTATCGTATGAGGTTTCCTCTAAATAAATCATCTTTTGTCAATTACTGCGAAACTTCCTTAGTTTTGACACACACACACACACACACACACACACACACACACACACACACACACACACACACACACACACACACACACACACACACACACACATATCGCCAAGCTACAATTCTACTGAATTCCATTATAACCCTTATCTTATTCAAAGTGCGGTATTTGAAACCCAACTCCTTTAGAAGACCGCGCAAAGTGCAGTGTCCATAAGGAAAATCACAAATTTCTTGCAAATGTGCAACCAAGTCATCTAAGGCGGGCGTTCTCCCTTTTGCATAGAATCTATAAATTTCTCGGCGAATTAAATCACATCTTAGAGAAACGTTTTCTTTTGTTTTCATACTTGATCGGCGTCTTTGGTATTCCTTTCGTCACAATTTTTCTTACTGTATTTCTGTGAATACCCAGAATTTATCATCAGGTTCATTGAACGACGCCTTACCAAGATTATTTGTCAGCACATATTTATATGTGTTCAAAACAAGCGCTTGAATTTGCTTAGAAACAGTTCCCGTTATAACTTTGTGTTTTGAGGCTTCTCCAGTAATATAACTCGGCCAAGTTATTCGCACTATTGTCTTCATTTTGATTTTCATTTGACTGAAAGTTATCTACTACTTCATTTGCATTCACCACTGCATTTCCCTCCCACGGTCTCCACATCGTGACACAACGAATTTCTGCACGTAGAGAAACAGATCAACTAGAAGTTGGAACTTTGGCAAGTGAGACTCCACGTGGAGTAAACATGCGAATGTCATTTCCAGAAAGTCAGGGTTGCTATTGGTCCTCAACGACAGTGTTCCATTTCTGAAGTGTGGAGATAGATTTATGACGGTCATTAGTGGGCGGGAGGGTCCATTTCCTTTGAGACGCAACTGCACTCGCGTTGACTAGACAGACTTTAGTCGGAACCTTTTAGGCAAACCTCTGCTTCCTCCGGGCGGCCGAAGCGTAGCCGCAGATGCCCGATCTCCCGCGGCTGTCGGGAACACACTGTCCCCTCGAGTCCAACCCAATCCAAACAACTTCCATTCGGGAGGGGCTCGAATGTTCGGCCCGAGGTTCCTCTAGTAACGCCAGAAGTACCACGAATGCTAGGGGTCCACAGCGCTCGCACCACAGTAGCTGAAGGGGACGGATCCCCTGTATTGGCCTGCCGGGGAGTTTCCAACCGGTAGTGTGCAGGGACGCTGCCCTTTTCACTATCGTGACTCTTTGGACGACGGCCCTCTGTTCCCTCTCACCTCATCCTTCCTCCCGAGAGTGCCCCACTTGAGGCTTAGGTATAATAGACCAAGTTTAGATCTCGTTCCGAAACCCTCCCTAGCGTAGTCCAGCCCAGTTCAATGTGAATATAAAATGTTAATGATTCTTTTAAATCTCATAGACGAAAAATAAAAAGCATATCCAAATTTTCTGTAAATGTACTCAGAAGTCCTCTTTATT
Source organism: Mantis religiosa (assembly GCA_030765055.1). Lineage (NCBI taxonomy): Eukaryota > Metazoa > Arthropoda > Insecta > Mantodea > Mantidae > Mantis > Mantis religiosa. Next base: position 5,019,375 of record JAUKNK010000320.1, on the reverse strand, counting down.
CTGAATGACGTTTGTATAAGTGATAAACCCTAAGAGACAGACAGAGTCTTACTACGCAGACAAATGCAGATCTTGTTTTTTCGTTTATCTGGCAAGGAACGTGTATTCTGAAAATCGTCAGATAGAGAAGGCAGTATCGACTCAGCGTGTCCTGGGGTTCCTTTTAAAATAATTCACCGTCCTGTCGTAGCAGATAGGCTCCCAGATTCAATACATCTAACACAATAGCAAGGTAGGGGAGCCAGGGTAAAATATCCTGCAAGGTAAAAGGGGAACATCTATTGAAAATATAAATCAGCTTATGAGATAAAATAGCATTTATTTTAATTGGCCCGTCAGTCTGGCCCGCTCTTCTTCTCTAATTCATGTTCTACATGAATGTTGAAGAGGGTAGCAAGGGGGAAAAGCGAGGTATCGAGCCACTACAGGGCTGTACAAACCTTGCTTGCCAAGAGACTAAAAGCTTACACTGACGTAACAGGACAAGTTAATATCTTGTTTAGCAATCAGGATATGGATAGTAGTGTAGTAGGGTATTATAGAATAGTCACCGTGGCTGAGTGGTTAGAGTGCTCGACTCTCACCAAGGCGGCCGCAAAGTAAGAGTTGTGTGGACAGCACGGCGTTGGGAACGGTTTTCTCCGGGATCCCCGGTTTCCACCGACATCTCATTCCACCGGTGTTCCATCTTCATTTCATAAATCATCAGCGTCAGCGCCTACACTGCCGTATATAGTGAAAACGGGCGTTAACCACTACACACTCATTCTTACAGAGGGGATTCGGTACGTCGCCCACTGAGCCTATGCCCCAAGTGGGGCATCCCCGTGAGTAAGGACGAGGTGAGAGCAGAAAGGGGGCGGGCAACTAAAATGAGTCACGACAGTGCAGAGAGAAATTTCGTTCTTCATCTGTTGACAGTTAGCCAAGAAAGTTTCAGCCATTTTGGACGATCAGTTGTTATGTAACAGACATTTGAGTGAGTTGATCTCAGTGTCTTTATGAAAATGAACAAAATCAAGTATCGAGCTGTCATTAAACATTTGGTTTTGAAACGCAATATGCCTGCGCAAATCAAAGATGAGTTGGATTCTGTGTATGGGGACGCTGCACCATCATTTACCACAGTGAAATTTTGGGCAGCTGAATTTAAACGTGGCTGTAAGAGCTTGGGAGACAATGAACTATCGGGACGTACAAAAACTACAACTGTTGACCAAAACATCGCCAAGGTTCGCCAAATGGTGCTAGACGGCCACCATTAAAGTTAAAGTGAGAGACATAGCAGAGGCTATGGACCTGTCAAAAGAACGTGTTTGTCACATATTAAATCAACATTTAGACATGAGAAAGCTGACAGCGCGTTGGGTGCCGCGTTTGCTCACGTTAGACCAAAAACGTGTTCGAATGAACATTCCCAACGCTCTGTTGGCGCAGTTTAGGCGCAATAAATCCGAGTTTTAGCACCGATTAATTACTGTAGATGAAATTTGGATACACCATTACACGCCTGAAACACAAATACAGTCCAAACTGTGGACTGCAACGGGAAAACCGACTCCAAAGAAAACAAAAACTGTTTTTTTTTTCAGCTAAAAAAGTGATGGCAACTGATTTTTGGGATAGTCATGGAGTTATTTAAATCGATTATCTTCAAAAAGGGAAAACCATTACAAAAGCATACTACGCATCATTACTTGCCAAACTGAAGGCTGAACTTGTGGAAAAACGACGACGTTTACAGAAAAAGAAAATCCTGTCTGTCCAAGACAACGCACCGTCTCACACATCAGCGGTTACAATGGGGAAAATCCACGAATTACGTTTTGAACTGCTTACTCACCAGATCTAGCCCCAAGCGACTTCTTTTTGTTACCTCATCTGAAAATTGCGATCGAAGGACAGACATTTTCGTCAAATGAAGAAGCAATTACCTTCGTGAACAATTATTTTGCAGAGAAAAACTCCGAGTACTATTTGGACGGGTTACAGAAATGAGAGCATCGCTGGGAGAAGTGTGTAGAGTTACAAGGAGACTAAGTTGAAAAACGCCGAGTACTATTTGGACGGGTTACAGAGATGGGAACATCGCTGGGAGAAGTGTGTAGAGTTACAAGTAGACAGTGTTGAAAAACGCCGAGTACTATTTGGACGGGTTACAGAGATGGGAACATCGCTGGGAGAAGTGTGTAAAGTTACAAGGAGACTAAGTTGAAAAACGCCGAGTACTATTTGGACGGGTTACAGAGATGGGAACATCGCTGGGAGAAGTGTGTAAAGTTACAAGGAGACTAAGTTGAAAAACGTCGAGTACTATTTGGACGAGTTACAGAGATGGGAACATCGCTGAGAGAAGTGTGTAGAGCTACAAGGAGACTATGTTGAAAAACGCCGAGTACTGTTTGGACGGGTTACAGAGATGGGAGCATCGCTGGGAGAAGTGTGTAGAGCTACAAGGAGACTATGTTGAAAAACGCCGAGTACTATTTGGACGAGTTACAGAGATGGGAACATCGCTGGGAGAAGTGTGTAAAGTTACAAGGAGAATAAGTTGAAAAACGCCGAGTACTATTTGGACGGTTTACAGAGATGGGAGCATCGCTGGGAGAAGTGTGTAGAGTTACAAGGAGACTATGTTGAAAAACGCCGAGTACTATTTGGACGGGTTACAGAGATGGGAACATCGCTGGGAGAAGTGTGTAGAGCTACAAGGAGACTAAGTTGAAAAACGCCGAGTACTATTTGGACGGGTTACAGAGATGGGAACATCGCTGGGAGAAGTGTGTAAAGTTACAAGGAGACTAAGTTGAAAAACGCCGAGTACTATTTGGACGGTTTACAGAGATGGGAACATCGCTGGGAGAAGTGTGTAGAGCTACAAGGAGACTAAGTTGAAAAACGCCGAGTACTATTTGGACGGTTTACAGAGATGGGAACATCGCTGAGAGAAGTGTGTAGAGCTACAAGGAGACTAAGTTGAAAAACGCCGAGTACTATTTGGACGGGTTACAGAGATGGGAACATCGCTGAGAGAAGTGTGTAGAGCTACAAGGAGACTATGTTGAAAAACGCCGAGTACTATTTGGACGGGTTACAGAGATGGGAACATCGCTGGGAGAAGTGTGTAGAGTTACAAGGAGACTAAGTTGAAAAACGCCGAGTACTATTTGGACGGTTTACAGAGATGGGAACATCGCTGGGAGAAGTGTGTAGAGCTACAAGGAGACTATGTTGAAAAACGCCGAGTACTGTTTGGACGGGTTACAGAGATGGGAGCATCGCTGGGAGAAGTGTGTAGAGCTACAAGGAGACTATGTTGAAAAACGCCGAGTACTATTTGGACGGGTTACAGAGATGGGAACATCGCTGGGAGAAGTGTGTAAAGTTACAAGGAGACTAAGTTGAAAAACGCCGAGTACTATTTGGACGGTTTACAGGGATGGGAACATCGCTGGGAGAAGTGTGTAGAGCTACAAGGAGACTAAGTTGAAAAACGCCGAGTACTATTTGGACGGTTTACAGAGATGGGAACATCGCTGAGAGAAGTGTGTAGAGCTACAAGGAGACTAAGTTGAAAAACGCCGAGTACTATTTGGACGGGTTACAGAGATGGGAACATCGCTGAGAGAAGTGTGTAGAGCTACAAGGAGACTATGTTGAAAAACGCCGAGTACTATTTGGACGGGTTACAGAGATGGGAACATCGCTGGGAGAAGTGTGTAAAGTTACAAGGAGACTAAGTTGAAAAACGCCGAGTACTATTTGGACGGTTTACAGAGATGGGAACATCGCTGGGAGAAGTGTGTAGAGCTACAAGGAGACTATGTTGAAAAACGCCGAGTACTGTTTGGACGGGTTACAGAGATGGGAGCATCGCTGGGAGAAGTGTGTAGAGCTACAAGGAGACTATGTTGAAAAACGCCGAGTACTATTTGGACGGGTTACAGAGATGGGAACATCGCTGGGAGAAGTGTGTAAAGTTACAAGGAGACTAAGTTGAAAAACGCCGAGTACTATTTGGACGGTTTACAGAGATGGGAACATCGCTGAGAGAAGTGTGTAGAGCTACAAGGAGACTAAGTTGAAAAACGCCGAGTACTATTTGGACGGGTTACAGAGATGGGAACATCGCTGGTAGAAGTGTGTAGAGTTACAAGGAGACTATGTTGAACAATGCCGAGTACTATTTGGACGGGTTACAGAGATGAGAGCATCGCTGTGAGAAGTGTGTAGAGTTACAAGGAGACTATGTTGAAAAACGCCGAGTACTATTTGGACGGGTTACAGAGATGGGAACATCGCTGGGAGAAGTGTGTAGAGCTACAAGGAGACTAAGTTGAAAAACGCCGAGTACTATTTGGACGGTTTACAGAGATGGGAACATCGCTGAGAGAAGTGTGTAGAGCTACAAGGAGACTAAGTTGAAAAACGCCGAGTACTATTTGGACGGGTTACAGAGATGGGAACATCGCTGAGAGAAGTGTGTAGAGCTACAAGGAGACTATGTTGAAAAACGCCGAGTACTATTTGGACGGGTTACAGAGATGGGAACATCGCTGGGAGAAGTGTGTAAAGTTACAAGGAGACTAAGTTGAAAAACGCCGAGTACTATTTGGACGGTTTACAGAGATGGGAACATCGCTGGGAGAAGTGTGTAGAGCTACAAGGAGACTAAGTTGAAAAACGCCGAGTACTATTTGGACGGTTTACAGAGATGGGAACATCGCTGAGAGAAGTGTGTAGAGCTACAAGGAGACTAAGTTGAAAAACGCCGAGTACTATTTGGACGGGTTACAGAGATGGGAACATCGCTGAGAGAAGTGTCTAGAGCTACAAGGAGACTATGTTGAAAAACGCCGAGTACTATTTGGACGGGTTACAGAGATGGGAGCATCGTTGGTAGAAGTGTGTAGAGTTACAAGGAGACTAAGTTGAAAAACGCCGAGTACTATTTGGACGGTTTACAGAGATGGGAACATCGCTGGGAGAAGTGTGTAGAGCTACAAGGAGACTATGTTGAAAAACGCCGAGTACTGTTTGGACGGGTTACAGAGATGGGAGCATCGCTGGGAGAAGTGTGTAGAGCTACAAGGAGACTATGTTGAAAAACGCCGAGTACTATTTGGACGGGTTACAGAGATGGGAACATCGCTGGGAGAAGTGTGTAAAGTTACAAGGAGACTAAGTTGAAAAACGCCGAGTACTATTTGGACGGTTTACAGGGATGGGAACATCGCTGGGAGAAGTGTGTAGAGCTACAAGGAGACTAAGTTGAAAAACGCCGAGTACTATTTGGACGGTTTACAGAGATGGGAACATCGCTGAGAGAAGTGTGTAGAGCTACAAGGAGACTAAGTTGAAAAACGCCGAGTACTATTTGGACGGGTTACAGAGATGGGAACATCGCTGAGAGAAGTGTGTAGAGCTACAAGGAGACTATGTTGAAAAACGCCGAGTACTATTTGGACGGGTTACAGAGATGGGAACATCGCTGGGAGAAGTGTGTAAAGTTACAAGGAGACTAAGTTGAAAAACGCCGAGTACTATTTGGACGGTTTACAGAGATGGGAACATCGCTGGGAGAAGTGTGTAGAGCTACAAGGAGACTATGTTGAAAAACGCCGAGTACTGTTTGGACGGGTTACAGAGATGGGAGCATCGCTGGGAGAAGTGTGTAGAGCTACAAGGAGACTATGTTGAAAAACGCCGAGTACTATTTGGACGGGTTAAAGAGATGGGAACATCGCTGGGAGAAGTGTGTAAAGTTACAAGGAGACTAAGTTGAAAAACGCCGAGTACTATTTGGACGGTTTACAGAGATGGGAACATCGCTGGGAGAAGTGTGTAGAGCTACAAGGAGACTAAGTTGAAAAACGCCGAGTACTATTTGGACGGTTTACAGAGATGGGAACATCGCTGAGAGAAGTGTGTAGAGCTACAAGGAGACTAAGTTGAAAAACGCCGAGTACTATTTGGACGGGTTACAGAGATGGGAACATCGCTGAGAGAAGTGTGTAGAGCTACAAGGAGACTATGTTGAAAAACGCCGAGTACTATTTGGACGGGTTACAGAGATGGGAACATCGCTGGGAGAAGTGTGTAAAGTTACAAGGAGACTAAGTTGAAAAACGCCGAGTACTATTTGGACGGTTTACAGAGATGGGAACATCGCTGGGAGAAGTGTGTAGAGCTACAAGGAGACTATGTTGAAAAACGCCGAGTACTGTTTGGACGGGTTACAGAGATGGGAGCATCGCTGGGAGAAGTGTGTAGAGCTACAAGGAGACTATGTTGAAAAACGCGGAGTACTGTTTGGACGGGTTACAGAGATGGGAGCATCGCTGGGAGAAGTGTCTAGAGCTACAAGGAGACTATGTTGAAAAACGCCGAGTACTATTTGGACGGGTTACAGAGATGGGAGCATCGTTGGTAGAAGTGTGTAGAGCTACAATGAGACTATGTTGAAAAACGCCGAGTACTGTTTGGACGGGTTACAGAGATGGGAGCATCGCTGGGAGAATTGTGTAGAGCTACAAGGAGACTATGTTGAAAAACGCCGAGTACTGTTTGGACGCGTTACAGAGATGGGAGCATCGCTGGGAGAAGTGTGTAGAGCTACAAGGAGACTATGTTGAAAAACGCCGAGTACTATTTGGACGGGTTACAGAGATGTGAACATCGCTGGGAGAAGTGTGTAGAGTTACAAGAAGACTATGTTGAAAAACGCCGAGTACTATTTGGACGGGTTACAGAGATGGGAGCATCGCTGGGAGAAGTGTGTAGAGTTACAAGCAGACTATGTTGAAAAACGCCGAGTGCTATTTGGATGGGTTACAGAGATGTGAACATCGCTGGGAGAAGTGTGTAGAGTTACAAGAAGACTATGTTGAAAAACGCCGAGTACTATTTGGACGGGTTACAGAGATGGGAGCATCGCTGGGAGAAGTGTGTAGAGTTACAAGAAGACTATGTTGAAAAACGCCGAGTACTATTTGGACGTGTTACAGAGATGGGAACATCGCTGGGAGAAGTGTGTAGAGTTACAAGGAGACTATGTTGAAAAACGCCGAGTACTATTTGGACGGGTTACAGAGATGGGAGCATCGCTGGGAGAAGTGTGTAGAGTTACAAGGAGACTATGTTGAAAAACGCCGAGTACTATTTGGACGGGTTACAGAGATGGGAGCATCGCTGGGAGAAGTGTGTAGAGTTACAAGGAGACTATGTTGAAAAACGCCGAGTACTATTTGGACGGGTTACAGAGATGGGAGCATCGCTGGGAGAAGTGTGTAGAGTTACAAGGAGACTATGTTGAAAAACGTCGAGTACTATTTGGACGGGTTACAGAGATGGGAGCATCGCTGGGAGAAGTGTGTAGAGTTACAAGGAGACTATGTTGAAAAACGCCGATTACTATTTGGACGGGTTACAGAGATGGGAGCATCGCTGGTAGAAGTGTGTAGAGCTACAAAGAGACTATGTTGAAAAACGCCGAGTACTATTTGGACGGGTTACAGAGATGAGAATATCGCTGGGAGAAGTAATAGAGTTACAAGGAGACTATGTTGAAAAACGCCGAGTGCTATTTGGACGGGTTACAGAGATCTGAAAATCGCTGGGAGAAGTGTGTAGAGTTACAAGGAGACTATGTTGAAAAACGCCGAGTACTATTTGGACGGGTTACAGAGATGGGAGCATCGCTGGTAGAAGTGTGTAGAGCTACAAGGAGACTATGTTGAAAAACGCCGAGTACTATTGGGACGGGTTACAGAGATGGGAGCATCGCTGTGAGAAGTGTGTAGAGTTACAAGGAGACTATGTTGAAAAACGCCGAGTACTATTGGGACGGGTTACAGAGATGAGAGCATCGCTGGTAGAAGTGTGTAGAGTTACAAGGAGACTATGTTGAACAATGCCGAGTACTATTTGGACGGGTTACAGAGATGAGAGCATCGCTGTGAGAAGTGTGTAGAGTTACAAGGAGACTATGTTGAAAAACGCCGAGTACTATTTGGACGGGTTACAGAGATGGGAACATCGCTGAGAGAAGTGTGTAGAGCTACAAGGAGACTATGTTGAAAAACGCTGAGTACTGTTTGGACGGGTTACAGAGATGGGAGCATCGCTGGGAGAAGTGTGTAGAGCTACAAGGAGACTATGTTGAAAAACGCCGAGTACTATTTGGACGGGTTACAGAGATGGGTACATCGCTGGGAGAAGTGTGTAAAGTTACAAGGAGACTAAGTTGAAAAACGCCGAGTACTATTTGGACGGTTTACAGTGATGGGAACATCGCTGGGAGAAGTGTGTAGAGCTACAAGGAGACTAAGTTGAAAAACGCCGAGTACTATTTGGACGGTTTACAGAGATGGGAACATCGCTGAGAGAAGTGTGTAGAGCTACAAGGAGACTAAGTTGAAAAACGCCGAGTACTATTTGGACGGGTTACAGAGATGGGAACATCGCTGAGAGAAGTGTGTAGAGCTACAAGGAGACTATGTTGAAAAACGCCGAGTACTATTTGGACGGGTTACAGAGATGGGAACATCGCTGGGAGAAGTGTGTAAAGTTACAAGGAGACTAAGTTGAAAAACGCCGAGTACTATTTGGACGGTTTACAGAGATGGGAACATCGCTGGGAGAAGTGTGTAGAGCTACAAGGAGACTATGTTGAAAAACGCCGAGTACTGTTTGGACGGGTTACAGAGATGGGAGCATCGCTGGGAGAAGTGTGTAGAGCTACAAGGAGACTATGTTGAAAAACGCCGAGTACTATTTGGACGGGTTACAGAGATGGGAACATCGCTGGGAGAAGTGTGTAAAGTTACAAGGAGACTAAGTTGAAAAACGCCGAGTACTATTTGGACGGTTTACAGAGATGGGAACATCGCTGGGAGAAGTGTGTAGAGCTACAAGGAGACTAAGTTGAAAAACGCCGAGTACTATTTGGACGGTTTACAGAGATGGGAACATCGCTGAGAGAAGTGTGTAGAGCTACAAGGAGACTAAGTTGAAAAACGCCGAGTACTATTTGGACGGGTTACAGAGATGGGAACATCGCTGAGAGAAGTGTGTAGAGCTACAAGGAGACTATGTTGAAAAACGCCGAGTACTATTTGGACGGGTTACAGAGATGGGAACATCGCTGGGAGAAGTGTGTAAAGTTACAAGGAGACTAAGTTGAAAAACGCGGAGTACTATTTGGACGGTTTACAGAGATGGGAACATCGCTGGGAGAAGTGTGTAGAGCTACAAGGAGACTATGTTGAAAAACGCCGAGTACTGTTTGGACGGGTTACAGAGATGGGAGCATCGCTGGGAGAAGTGTGTAGAGCTACAAGGAGACTATGTTGAAAAACGCCGAGTACTATTTGGACGGGTTACAGAGATGGGAACATCGCTGGGAGAAGTGTGTAAAGTTACAAGGAGACTAAGTTGAAAAACGCCGAGTACTATTTGGACGGTTTACAGAGATGGGAACATCGCTGGGAGAAGTGTGTAGAGCTACAAGGAGACTAAGTTGAAAAACGCCGAGTACTATTTGGACGGTTTACAGAGATGGGAACATCGCTGAGAGAAGTGTGTAGAGCTACAAGGAGACTAAGTTGAAAAACGCCGAGTACTATTTGGACGGGTTACAGAGATGGGAACATCGCTGAGAGAAGTGTGTAGAGCTACAAGGAGACTATGTTGAAAAACGCCGAGTACTATTTGGACGGGTTACAGAGATGGGAACATCGCTGGGAGAAGTGTGTAAAGTTACAAGGAGACTAAGTTGAAAAACGCCGAGTACTATTTGGACGGTTTACAGAGATGGGAACATCGCTGGGAGAAGTGTGTAGAGCTACAAGGAGACTATGTTGAAAAACGCCGAGTACTGTTTGGACGGGTTACAGAGATGGGAGCATCGCTGGGAGAAGTGTGTAGAGCTACAAGGAGACTATGTTGAAAAACGCCGAGTACTGTTTTGACGGGTTACAGAGATGGGAGCATCGCTGGGAGAAGTGTCTAGAGCTACAAGGAGACTATGTTGAAAAACGCCGAGTACTATTTGGACGGGTTACAGAGATGGGAGCATCGTTGGTAGAAGTGTGTAGAGCTACAATGAGACTATGTTGAAAAACGCCGAGTACTGTTTGGACGGGTTACAGAGATGGGAGCATCGCTGGGAGAATTGTGTAGAGCTACAAGGAGACTATGTTGAAAAACGCCGAGTACTGTTTGGACGCGTTACAGAGATGGGAGCATCGCTGGGAGAAGTGTGTAGAGCTACAAGGAGACTATGTTGAAACACGCCGAGTACTATTTGGACGGGTTACAGAGATGTGAACATCGCTGGGAGAAGTGTGTAGAGTTACAAGAAGACTATGTTGAAAAACGCCGAGTACTATTAGGACGGGTTACAGAGATGGGAGCATCGCTGGGAGAAGTGTGTAGAGTTACAAGCAGACTATGTTGAAAAACGCCGAGTGCTATTTGGATGGGTTACAGAGATGTGAACATCGCTGGGAGAAGTGTGTAGAGTTACAAGAAGACTATGTTGAAAAACGCCGAGTACTATTTGGACGGGTTACAGAGATGGGAGCATCGCTGGGAGAAGTGTGTAGAGTTACAAGAAGACTATGTTGAAAAACGCCGAGTACTATTTGGACGTGTTACAGAGATGGGAACATCGCTGGGAGAAGTGTGTAGAGTTACAAGGAGACTATGTTGAAAAACGCCGAGTACTATTTGGACGGGTTACAGAGATGGGAGCATCGCTGGGAGAAGTGTGTAGAGTTACAAGGAGACTATGTTGAAAAACGCCGAGTACTATTTGGACGGGTTACAGAGATGGGAGCATCGCTGGGAGAAGTGTGTAGAGTTACAAGGAGACTATGTTGAAAAACGCCGAGTACTATTTGGACGGGTTACAGAGATGGGAGCATCGCTGGGAGAAGTGTGTAGAGTTACAAGGAGACTATGTTGAAAAACGTCGAGTACTATTTGGACGGGTTACAGAGATGGGAGCATCGCTGGGAGAAGTGTGTAGAGTTACAAGGAGACTATGTTGAAAAACGCCGATTACTATTTGGACGGGTTACAGAGATGGGAGCATCGCTGGTAGAAGTGTGTAGAGCTACAAAGAGACTATGTTGAAAAACGCCGAGTACTATTTGGACGGGTTACAGAGATGAGAATATCGCTGGGAGAAGTTGTAGAGTTACAAGGAGACTATGTTGAAAAACGCCGAGTGCTATTTGGACGGGTTACAGAGATCTGAAAATCGCTGGGAGAAGTGTGTAGAGTTACAAGGAGACTATGTTGAAAAACGCCGAGTACTATTTGGACGGGTTACAGAGATGGGAGCATCGCTGGTAGAAGTGTGTAGAGCTACAAGGAGACTATGTTGAAAAACGCCGAGTACTATTGGGACGGGTTACAGAGATGGGAGCATCGCTGTGAGAAGTGTGTAGAGTTACAAGGAGACTATGTTGAAAAACGCCGAGTACTATTGGGACGGGTTACAGAGATGAGAGCATCGCTGGTAGAAGTGTGTAGAGTTACAAGGAGACTATGTTGAACAATGCCGAGTACTATTTGGACGGGTTACAGAGATGAGAGCATCGCTGTGAGAAGTGTGTAGAGTTACAAGGAGACTATGTTGAAAAACGCCGAGTACTATTTGGACGGGTTACAGAGATGTGAACATCGCTGGGAGAAGTGTGTAGAGTTACAAGAAGACTATGTTGAAAAACGCCGAGTACTATTTGGACGTGTTACAGAGATGGGAGCATTGCTGGGAGAAGTGTGTAGAGTTACAAGGAGACTATGTTGAAAAACGCCGAGTACTATTTGGACGGGTTACAGAGATGGGAACATCGCTGGGAGAAGCGTGTAGAGTTACAAGGAGACTATGTTGAAAAACGCCGAGTACTATTTGGACGTGTTACAGAGATGTGAATATTGCTGGGAGAAGTGTGTAGAGTTACAAGGAGACTATGTTGAAAAACGCCGAGTACTATTTGGACGTGTTACAGAGATGTGAATATTGCTGGGAGAAGCGTGTAGAGTTACAAGGAGACTATGTTGATAAACGCAGAGTGCTATTTGGACGTGTTACAGAGATGGGAACATCGCTGGGAGAAGTGTGTAGATTTACAATGAGACTATGTTGAAAAACGCCGAGTACTCTTTGGACGTGTTACAGAGATGTGAATATCGCTGGGAGAAGCGTGTAGAGTTACAAGGAGACTATGTTGAAAAACGCCGAGTACTATTTGGACGTGTTACAGAGATGTGAATATTGCTGGGAGAAGCGTGTAGAGTTACAAGGAGACTGTGTTGATAAACGCCGAGTACTATTTGGACGTGTTACAGAGATGTGAATATTGCTGGGAGAAGTGTGTAGAGCTACAAGGAGACTATGTTGATAAACGCCGAGTACTATTTGGACGGGTTACAGAGATGAGAGCATCGCTGGGAGAAGCGTGTAGAGTTACAAGGAGACTATGTTGATAAACGCCGAGTACTATTTGGACGTGTTACAGAGATGTGAATATCGCTGGGAGAAGCGTGTAGAGTTACAAGGAGACTATGTTGAAAAACGCCGATTACTATTGGGACGGGTTACAGAGATGTGAATATTGCTGGGAGAAGCGTGTAGAGTTACAAGGAGACTGTGTTGATAAACGCCGAGTACTATTTGGACGTGTTACAGAGATGTGAATATTGCTGGGAGAAGCGTGTAGAGTTACAAGGAGACTATGTTGATAAACGCCGAGTGCTATTTGGACGTGTTACAGAGATGTGAATATTGCTGGGAGAAGTGTGTAGAGCTACAAGGAGACTATGTTGATAAACGCCGAGTACTATTTGGACGGGTTACAGAGATGAGAGCATCGCTGTGAGAAGTGTGTAGATTTACAATGAGACTATGGTGAAAAATAGGTGGGAAGCCTTTCAGACCACCCCCGTATTTTAAAATTGTTGACTGTACTATTTTATGTTATACAGGCATGCTTTATCGAGTTAGCATTCCAAATGATAGACGAGTGTTAGAGATTTTGTCTAACAAATGAGCTATAAAGCAAAATTAAAGTTCTCTCTTTAAGTGAATAAGAATTTCGAATAATGGAGCCTAGACATTAACGACTTCGATACCATTAATTCACTATGCATTTTGAACCTGTGATTTGTTGTAAAATGTATACCCACGTCTTTATTTTCAAATAATTGAAGGAGTGCAGTCCTAATGATATTAGTATAGGACTTTTGCTTCTTGTAGTTTGGTATGTGACCTTATGTTACGTTATCAGCGAAACTTGGGAATAAAATAACATTCTGAGTGTAGAAATGAAAATTATGAGAAGGTAGAGGGTATCTAGAAGATATGAGGATATAAAAAAGAACTAAACATAGAAATAGTAGAGAACTGGCAAAGAGACTTAATCGAATGGCCTTTTACACAATACGAAAGCAAGCTTTCAGTGATATCCCAAAGGGAAGGCGAGATAGTAAAGAAGGGGCCGGATGGACAAATCAATTTACATAAACACCCTTTGGCGCGGAAGGAGATTAAACTCTCAATCCCTGGAAACACTGGAGAAGCAGAGATGAAACAAAAAACATTCTGAACCTCGTAATGCTTCTATATTTGCGTTAAACAACCATAGAGATTTCAAACAAAAGAAGGCGAGTTTTGTATATTAATGCTCATAAACAAATGAATACTGAAAATTATATTAAATGGCTATGCATAATGTTAATTGCAAATTTTCCCCTTAACTCGCTACTAACAGTAGATAAGCCTTCAATGTCAAGTTCTTTAAGAAGATATAGGCTTTCTTCGTTACAAATCACAATGTCCCGTTTGATGAAAACAACACCAAAACAAAGTTGTATGGTTTAATTCTAACCAATAAGTCTTTTTGTTTGACCAAGTGTTGACAGAATATAACCACGTAACCTTAAGGCTTCCTCTGGATCTAGATCCTATAGAATTAATTTGGAAAGATGCCAAACAATGGGTTGCTTGCAGAAATGTAACCTTTAAAATGAAAGACGAAATGTGCCACCAATGATTTGAGCAAATTGTACAAATGGAATGGGAAAGGATATGCCATCTTGTGGATAAAATAAAACGAGAGTATTAGGAAAAATATGACTAACGAAAGAAACAACTTAAGCATCTAAACAATGGAATGGATACAGTAACGAGGATGACAGTGATGACTCAACAGGCGTTAAAATGTGATTAAAGGTAGAAAATTTTACCTCAGTGTTAAATTAGAAACCTTTCTGCAACTATATTATATAGTTAGAGACTGTACGACCTCCCTGAATAACGACACATGAAATAAACAATCCAGCGATACTTGAGAAGGTGTCATCGTAGTGAGATATCACTGCAATTGAAGACCAGGGAAAACAGGTAAGAGAGTCGCATCAAAGCTTTCTTTAAATATCTCAGAGTCCAATAACCATTGCGTGGTTCTATAACCACGCTAATGTGTTACATAGCAGTGGATTTCGATAGATCTAGAAGGTTCTGTTCCGAGTGTTCCATTCCTTCGTTTCGAGAGATTGCGGTTTCCCGAACATTCTTCTGTGATACGCACGGAAGACAACCTAAAGATCACTTCGCCTGTTTGCGATTGTCACAGATGGCTTTGCACCAACTTAAACTCCGTACGTAAAGCATGTACGAGGGCTGTTCAATAAAGAATGATCATAATTTTATTTACTGTCATAACTTTTCGCACTAAAATTAAATTATTATATTCTGTTAGCTTAATGTTAAACAAACACGCCGTAGTAGTTTCATTGTTGGTACTCATGGTTCCCGTCTGTGAGAACCAGGTAAGTTCAGACATGTTCAGTATCGCCTACCACTACAATGGAGGTAACATGCAGTTAAAGTTGATGTTAGAGGAAGATCCGGAGTTCTTTTTAAAACGTAATCACTGCTGATGAAACTTGGTTACATCATTTTGATCCTGAGAACAAACAGCAAAGCTCAGTGTGGAAATCTCCTTCATCACCAACCCCCAAAATATCAAAAGTGGTTGCTTCTGCTGGGAAAGTTATGGCCATCTCATTCTTTGATATTCATGGAATGGTTTATCAGCATGTTGTACCTGCACACACATCAGTAACTGGACAATACTACAGGGATGTCCTGAAAACTTTGGAAGTCCATATCAGACGCAAAAGACCACATTTCCGTGAAGCAGGCTGGATGCTGCACCACGATAATGCACGGCCGTATATTGCCAATGTTGTAGCAGAATACCTTGCAAAAATCAACGTGAAGTACATCCCTCGCCCTCCCTATAGTCCGGATTTAGCCCCCATGTGACTTTTTTCTATTCCCTAAATTGAAGAAACACCTTCGTGGGAGGCATTATCCATCATCAGAAGCAGTGGTGAAGGTTGCGGAGGCGATTTTGAAGGATCTCTCAAAAATGGTTTCCAGAATGTCTTTGTAGACTGGCAGAAACGCTGGGACATGTGTATCGCATTCAGAGGAGACTATTTTGAGAATGACGATCAAAATTATGAGGATCAGTAAATGTACGTTGTCAAAAAATTGTGATCATTCTTTATTGAACAGCCCTCGTATCTTATTTTATTCATGAACTCCTCTGTTGTATGGACAGTAGTAAAAACCACCCATATGATTTCTTCTGTCAGTTGATGATAAAATCTCATTTCGGCAACTTTCTGCTCGTAATTCTTGGACCTCTTAGACGTCTAGCGCTAACAGCACATCAAACTCCAAATTACATAATCGGGGATTGCTTGAACGCGAAGTGGATGGCACAACGCTAGCCTCGCGCACAACGGCGGCGAGTGGGGGAATCCAGCAAGATCACGGGAGATGCGAACGCCATGAGGTCCGTTAGGTTTTAAATGAAGAAACCTGTGTATCTATACTACCGCCATCTAAGGTGCTACGGTTGAAAGTATTAAAGCGAAGCTACAATATAATTAGGCGGTGTCAATAGGGACGTTACATGGAAGTGATGCGATGTGGGATTAGACAGTCGTGGCTTGCCTGCACTAATGTGCTATCTCTCCAACTACCATGTTTCAAGATAAACCAGACAAACTTTAGTTATGAGTCCGCCAGTTAGAGCAGTGAACGTCGAGAAGTTACGAGCAGTACAAGTTGGTAGGTGCAACAGAGATATAAACGAACATCAGACCGACATACTAACTGTATATTTTCAGTTGGTATTCAGCTAATACCTATCCGCAGGCGTACTTTAACATACAAGTAAATCTACTCAGTTTTAAGTTATACCATCGGCCTTACGTCAGAAAATACCAATCCTGATAAAAAGTTTGCCAATTGTTTGTAACAGATATTAATTTGTAGACTCAATTTATATTTTGGACGTCCCTACAATATACCGAACAAAGGAAGAGCGGAACCTCATAAAAATTGGCGCTGTAAAGGGCCTAACTACTTGTTCACTGCACAACCACGTGATTTCCTGAGGGACACCTTGGTGGTAAGCGGTTCGTGTTAGTTAGGGTTATAGCACAGTTCTGTTTATAAGAAGGCCGTGGTTTGCCCCTCGTCTTCCTCATCAATTAATCACCTTACCTACCGAGGTTACGTTGAAATCAGGGTGAAGCTCGTGTTTATTTCTGCAAATCCTACTATTATTGTATGAGAATTCCTCATTCTGATGATTCAATCACATGGCTTTCTCTGCTCTTGTACAAACACTTCACGGTAACCGAGGTAAACATTTGCAGAAATGATCGGCGTTCGTGCGGTCTGCCAAGAGATCACGTGGCCATTGCCATTTGTTTTGGAGGGAAGGATTCGAATCTTCTACCTCATTAGCTGACATCAAGGAAGTCGCCCCGTAGGGGAGGGGATCAGTCCCTTTCAGCTGCCGTGGTGCGGGCGCTGCGGACCCCTAGCAACGTGGTACCTCTGACGTTACTAGAGGAACCTCGTGCCGAACATTCGAGCCCCTCCCTGTTTGGGAGTTGTTCGGATTGGGTTGGACTCGAGGGGGCAGTGGTTTCCGATACCCATGGGAGATCGGGTACGTCTCCGGACGGGGTTGAGGGAAGCGATATATTCCCGCGTACTAGCCTGCGTAGCTAGTAGGTGTGCTAGATCACCAGGCGGCCCTACCGAGGTCTAATCGGTAGCCTTCCCCTTTAGAGTTGGCGCGCGTAAGTGGCGTATCCACTTCCATCCCGTCTTGAGTTCACAGGACCAGATGGGGGGCTTGTTAGTCTCTAGGTCTTGCCCTATGGAAAGCCCACGAAGGCACCGCGTGCCCTTTTGGGACAGCTCAGTAACTCCCTGGTCGTTCGAGGGGAGGTCAGACTTCACTCTGTGTGGATTGCTATATACGAGGGCGCCCCGGAGGGTTGTGCGCCCAAGTGCTGGCTGAGCTCATCTGCCAGCCTGAGAGGCATCTGAGTACAGCCCGCTTGACAGGCTAAAGGGAAAGAAACTGATGTTAAGGTATGGGACTTACCAAGCCCATTTCTGTACTTGGAGGTAAAATGTCAGGGGAAAGTACAAAATTGAATCGAGAAGATATTGACACATGCTTCACTCACACTGTTTATTCACAGGACATGTTTCAAGAGTTCTTGCTCCTATCATCAGCTGATACTCGACTAGTGCAAGTTGTAGTGGTTTCCTCTTTCTCCGTTTTGTCAATAGATGGCGTGATGTACTTGTCAAAGATGTCCGGTGGTGGAGTTTCAAAATTCATGACTCTATGATGATTTTTGTTGATGAAGATTTTTTCCCATACGGAAAGGTCTATGGGGTGATTAACATATTTTATTAGAGATGTTTCCAAGTTGATGTCATGTCTAGTATTCAAAAAATGAAAAGCCACTGCTGATTTTTCTGTTTCACCATTTTTAATGTGAATAAACAGTGTGAGTGAAGCAATGTGTCAATATCTTCTCGATTCACTTTTGTACTAATTTGTGCTTCACTGTCCCTACGCTTCTTCCAAGTTTATACTTTGTCAGGGGAAAGTTGCCCTGCTCAGTTTAGTTGCCCAAAGCGTATTTGGGCAGCCGGTACCTTGGTCTCCGGTGAGGAAGCCTATGGTCATACCGGCCCAGGGTATTCACCAGGTTATTGGGGTGGGAGTCTAGGTTATCGTAGATGGTACGGGTTCTCTCCCGCAACACGTCTACAATATATGGGACTTCGGAGTAGGCGTGGAGGAAATGGGACGGGGATCTACGTCCAGTATCGTAGATCATTCGCAGCGTCCAGTTCTGGACGCACTGCAGCCTGCGAATAGTGGTGGGAGACGCTGATCCTCAGACTTCGCAGTCTTACAGAATCAGGGGCGGTATCATCGCCCGATACAGGTGTAGTTTAAGGTGAGTTGGCATTGTGGATTTAAAGATTAAAACTAAGGACTCCACCCGCACCAATTAGACCTCAGCAGGACGAAGCACCACCCACTCTCAGATCCAGCCCACCACCAACCCGAGCCAATCACAGGCAGCTCTTCGAACAGCTTCCGGTACATATAATGCGACCCAAAGAGCAAAAGGATTCCGAGCTCACCGATCTCACCGATTACATGGGAGCGAAGAAGAAGAAGCAGCAAACGTCGTCCACCTGCACAAGCAGCAGCAGAAAACGCCGGCACAGCCCCCCCCCCCCCATGGAACCTGCGGGAGAGCAGTCTGCATCGTCGCCACCGAGCTCACCCGAGCCTAGCACTGCCGCCACCATTGCTCACCCACCGCAGCAGACAGCCGACACAGCAGAAGAAGCCTCGCCGCCGGCCGAACCCGTGCCACCGCCGCCGCTCAGCTCGACATCGCCGCCGAGCTTTAGCGCAGTTGCACGGGGAGTGAACAGTAAACTGCCTGAGGCACTTATCCTCAACACCGCCCGACTCCGTGGCCTTCTCTGGTGAAAGTGTCTCGCATCACCACGCACAAGAGACCTTCACCCCTTATGAGACTGGAGTACCTCAACATAGCGGACTACCACGCTGCGCTGAGAGATGGGCTCCCTGCTTTCGGGCAGGTGCTCCCAATCGAAGCCAGCTTGGGGGGCCGTCCTACTCCATGTCGCCGCTGCTGATAATACGGTCACACCGCCACCACCTGCAGTGAGGAGCCTCGTTGCCACTACTGTAGAGCTGCATGCCTTACTGCAGTACGCAAGGGTCACGACCTGTCGCGTCGTCCCCTCTACTGTGCCACCTGCAACACCGCAGGCCACTTTACGGGACAAGCTTCGTGCCCCCTTAACCCCAAGCAACGCCGAACCTCCAACCATCAACTTCGCCAACAGACTCTTCAACCACAACACCAACCTCACCCTCACACCTCACGCCATCTTCCGCAGCAGCCAACACAACGCCGGCGTCACCTACACAGCCGACACCACAGAACTCCTTCACACCGTCACCACCGCGCTCACCGACCTGCAGGCATCCATTGAGAAGTTGACGGCGCGGGTAGCTACATGGGAGAAAGCCTTTCTTCAGACGCTGGATGATGTCAAGGAAGCCGTCCAAGCACCGCAAAGCGCTCCTCAGGAAGAGGCCAGCGCCACCTCTGAGGCCAAAGGCTACTGCTCGAGAAGATCGTCGGTTACATCAACGATACGCGATATCCGAGCAGGAAGCTGGAGGAGGCTCTCCGCACACACCAGAGCTTCATCTCACAGAGATTTGATGACCTCAGAAGATCCCTGGCTCCAGATAACGGAGCACCGCCACCATACATACATCCAGCCTCGCAGAGACTCCCGCGCCCGTTGGACGCCGCCACCACAGGACCTGCTTCGGCCACACCTCAGATGACTGCCCTTATGACAGTTGCACCTTTTGCCAGAAGTACAGTTAAATAGTCACCACAGTTCACAGGTCGCAGTCAGGGTCCCCTGGATCATGGCTGCTACCTGATCACCACAAGCGGCTTTACCGCAATCCAAGTTGTTACTCACAAATAGCCGGGTTGCTTCGGCGGTACCAGCCAAAACCTTCACCTCAACAGCCCAAATCAAATTAGCACCACAGGCCCCAATAAATAGCATCACCCAAGAACATGCCTCCCATGCCCCATCCTTCTTCCTACTCAGATACCCAATATACCCTGTTGTTGTTGTTTTTCCTATTACCTTTATTCCACAAAAAGCAAAAGGCACAGTTGCTGTTGAGACTTCCACCAGGACACTCCTATCGAACTGCCACTGAAGATGTCTGCCGCAGCTGCAGACGAAACGTCTGCGAAGATGAAGTAGGAGCCCAGTAGACCACGGCCCACATGCCCGCTTAATAATTTATATTATACTGACACCGGCCGTGAACGCTTACTTAATAAAAATATGAATTTATTTTCCTATGGCCTCTGACACTTAGCGAACTTACGTTCGACGGTCAGCGAGAATCATATCGTGGACTTTTTCAATGACTCCCTTGTTAGCCACATCTACAGGGCGTCCTGGGTGCTCCTCGACAAAAACGGATGTTCGACCATGTTTAAATTCGTTACACCAATATCTAACTGTTGTCATAGAAGACGAAAGGTCTCAATAAACAACACCCAATGTCGCCTTTATCTCCTCGCAAGCTTTCCCGAAAATAAAAGGCGAATCAATCAACGATACTCCACTTTTTTCCATTTTAGCAAAAACACGTTCAACAACTTATTTAAATGTCTCTATAATTAAAAAAACATACGAATCAGCACAAATTTGTTCTGACAACGTGTAACAAATGACAGTACATGATAACACAAACCTCCCTTACCAACACTATATACTTTGACGTATGGTACATACTGAACCACCCTTCTATTTATGATAGAGTATTGGCTCCCTATTGGAAGATATTGCACAATTGTCGCTTGGCTGGTCGTCTGCCAGGGGTTAGACTGCTCCCCGGGGTACATCTCCTAACCGCAGTTAGCAGTAAATCGGTAACCAACCCTAACGGCCCTAATGACCTACACCAGGTAATACAACAACGTATGTTCTACCATAAGTTTCACATAGACATTTATGTAAAGTATAACCAAACTTTGCACACAAGTTCTTGCTTTTTGTACCACGGACTTATATAAAACTGAATTTAATGCAAAAATTTATAAAGGAATTTAGCTGTAAACATACTTCCTGAGATTCCCTGAACCTACCTCAAAACGGCCGCCTAAGTCGTGTAGCTGGTAGCCTGTCTGCCTCACACACAAGACGTCGCTAGCTTGAATCTTCGTAAGTCACTGGGAAAATACGAGGGCTGTTCAATAAAGAATGATCATAACCCTTTTTACGGTCACAATTTTTCGCACTAACATTCAATCTTATTATATTCTATTAGCTTAATGTGAAACAAACACGTCGTTTCATTGTTGCTACTCCTGGTTCCCACCTGTAAGAACCAGGCAAGTTCAGACTTGTTCAGTATCGCCTACCGCTGCAATAGAGGTAACACGCGAGGAACAATATGCGGCTTTCAAATTCTGTTTTCGTCTCAACAAATCTTCAGTTGAGGCCTATACAGGGTTACAGGAGGCCTATGGAGAGTCTGTTCTTCCCTACAGCACAGCTCGAAGATGGTTTCAAATGTTTAAAGAGCGGAGACAATCAATTTCAAAGGAAGGTG
Source organism: Mantis religiosa (assembly GCA_030765055.1). Taxonomy (NCBI): domain Eukaryota; kingdom Metazoa; phylum Arthropoda; class Insecta; order Mantodea; family Mantidae; genus Mantis; species Mantis religiosa. The sequence continues at coordinate 4,997,764 of JAUKNK010000320.1, read as the reverse complement.
GACCCGGTGCTTTAGTTACTGCTCTTACGGAAGAAAACATCAACACTGCTGCTCCAATTGCGAGAAAGGATCGACGAATTACCTTAAGATCACTTTCTGAAGTACTGAACATTTCAATGGGTGCCACATTTCCATGAAGCAGGCTGGATGCTGTACCACGATAATGCGCGGCTGCATATTGCCAGTGTTGTTGCTAAATATCTTCCAAAAATCAACGTGAAGTGCATCCCTCACCCTCCCTATAGTCCGGATTATGCCCCATGTGACTTTTTTCTATTCCCTAACTTGAAGAAACTCCCTTGTGGGAGACATTATCCATCATCAGAAGCAGTGGTGAAGGCTGCGGAGGCGATAGCATGTCTTTGAAGACTGGCAGAAACGCTGGGACAAGTGCATCGCATTCAGGGGAGACTATTTTGAGAAGGACCGTCAAAATTATGAGGATGAGTAAAGTTACGTTGTCAAAAAAAGTTGTGATCATTCTTTATTGAACAGCCCTCGTATTTTTAGAGGTTTTTCCTTATCCTCAGAGCTGAATGCCTGGTAACTCTAAGCTCTATGTATCGGTACTCATTTGAACATCATTTCATTCATCGTCCGTTATGACTTAACGTTGGAGGTTTTCTCTTATCCTGAAAGATGGATGTCTGGTAACTCTGAGCTCTATGTACCCTGTACTCATTTGAACATCATTTCATTCATCGTCCGTTATGACTTAACGTTGGAGGTTTTCTCTTATCCTGAAAGATGAATGTCTGGTAACTCTGAGCTCTATGTACCCTGTACTCATTTGAACATAATTGCATTCATTGCCTGATATGACTTACCGTTGGAGGTTTTCTCTTATCCTGAAAGATGAATGTCTGGTAACTCTAAGATCTATGTACCCTGTACTCATTTGAACTTAATTTCATTCATAATCCTTTGTCCTAACCACTAAAATATGGACATCTTCAACAAACTACTCAATGATAAAGATGTCTTAATGTAAAACCACGTAGAACCACGACACTACAAACTTATAGCATTTTTGTAACGTATGCCTGAAGGTTACTTTTTGTTACGTTATTTTCATCGTTTAATAATCTCCACTGCCTCCCTTATGTAGAATGTTATGCTTTTCTGAAAGTCATGTTATCAACACTGACATATGAACGTCATGACCATGAGAAAGGTAAAACAATATCTTATATTTGTATATGATCTATGTCTATAAATCTTCAGGATTCTTAGGATTTTATTTTGTTAATAGGTCTAGGCCTGCGGCCTCGTTCTTTTCCACTAGATACTCTTTTATTTTCCATTCAGGGTATTTTTTTTAATTTAAGTCCGCCCCAACGTTCAAATATATTGGACGGTGAATGAATTGGGTGAAATGATGCTGAAATTAGTCCAGGGTCCGTGGAGCTTAGAGTTAACAGACATTCGTCTTGAAGGATAAGGGAAAACTCCGGAAAAACCTTATCTAGGTAACTCACCCTGACCGAGAGTCGAACTCGGGACCTCTAAAACGTGAGGTAGCCATAAATAAACATTAAATGAGGTTTTTATCTGCTGCCCAGTAGATGGCATGCAGCTACGATTCTAATATATGGCTGGTTATTAAGCCGAGACAAAAGAGCGCTGGTTCGATCGACATACAAAACTGAACAAAGAAATGAACGGTTTTGTTTCGCTTTCATATCCCAATTTATTTTGGCTTTGTTTCTATGATGTGTAGTGATCAGCATGAACCAAAGACCGTGTGTCTCCTCCCTGTATTAAAATAATGACATCTCTGTATATTGCGTATGTTTGTTATAGTTCAGAGGTACGAATGTGCTGAAATGTGGTTGTTTGGGTGGTATCTAATGTTAAACAGTTGGCAACGAAGCCAACTCCAGTATTTCGATGTTATGTTGGTACGTTGACTAAAGGCTGGTTTCCATCCATATCTTCTTTAAGTGTACAGAAAGGACACAGAGGAGATCTCACTATACCAATCCTGAATAAATGTTTATTGAGACAGTCATGGCCTGTTACAAGTCTAAAAGTTGATACAGAGCATTTTCTTGGTAGTGTATTGATTCTAGTCATGCTGTCACTAAATTTTCCGATAGGTTTTCTTTGTTTGTAATATATTATCTTATTTAATTGTTTCATTACATGCTGATATAATTATTCTTTTGATAAAGTACAAACTTAATGGATCAAATGAATTTGACATAATTTTACTGCGTTTTTGGCTAGAAAGTCAGCTGTTTCATTACCATGTGCTGGTATACATTGAAGTATTAACGTTTTATTTAAATTAATTAACCGTTTTATGAGTTTACGCCTTTCTGCCTTTGTAGCAGTTATTTTAGATATTTCATATTTTGTTAAGAATAGTCAAAGATATTAGTATTTGTAATAAAATATTTAAGTAATGTAAAGAAGGTAATGGTGTAACCATGACAACGTAACATGATAAGTTGTTAAATGTTTTAAAAGATTTTGTTCTTGTGTTTATGAAGGTCTTTGGGGTAAGACGTGTATTTGTCTATCCGAGTGCGTGCAGAAACAATTTTGTGTATACATCAAAGATGTATAAGTAGCGCGTGCGCAGGAAAAGAAATAGTTCATCGTGGAATATACTGCTGTTTGTAAAAGACTTCAGTAATAATATTTGGAATTGTATCAAAAAATTTAAAATTGTTTATGAGGAATTAAATTTCCATACTTGAACAAGAAAAGTATTATTCATTCTTCAAAAACAGTACTAATATCTTTATCAGTACCGTTACCGCGATCTTGGGAAAGAAAAATAACTCATCTCTCAACAATTACAGATACGCCTAATTATCCAGAGTTGTAGGAGAAACTTCTAGATTTCTTGAAGATCATCACCAAAGGCGAGAAATTAATCTTCATCCACCTTTATCCCAAATAATCCTGCTTCAAGATGGTGCCACAACTTGGTGCATTATCGTAGCATCTTCAAACATCGTATACGCCCAAAAATATTGCTTCAGGTATTTAAGTGTTATATCAGATGTTATGGATATTACAGCTGCTTTAGAATCAGATAGAAATACAACTTTTTACAATTTATTTGATATAGACAATTTCGTAAGCTATGACGGATTGCCGAAATTCACCATCAAAATTTGCAGAATTTAAACACATGAAGAGATTTCAGATTTTGTAACTTGCACAGCTAAGTGTAGATGGTGTTCAATACCAGGACAGTTCTAACAGGGTTGATACTTCTTTGCAAGTTTTCTTTTAAGAAGGGGAGTTTTAATTTCTGTTTGATTTATTTGGTTATTTACGAGTCAGTTGGAAGATTTAATGTCATATCGGCACGTTGGCCATAGTAGCACAATGATAGTGCGGCTGGACGGAAACCAGAAGATCCGTGGTTCAAATCCCGGCTATGGCATTGAATTTTTCAGTCTGACTCAACGTTTCCACAATTTAGCCTACACACGGCCAGTGTGAAAGAATAATTAATTTCCATTAATTAACCTAATAGTGGTTAACTATAAAGCCCGGGCCTTAAAGTACTTACATGTAGTAAGTCGCCATTAAGGTAGTTGTCTCATGTGTTTATGAGAACTCCTAAGTGGTTTACCGGGAAAATACGAGTCAGTTGGAAGATTTAATGTCATATCGGCACGTTGGCCATAGTAGCACAATGATAGTGCGGCTGGACGGAAACCAGAAGATCCGTGGTTCAAATCCCGGCTATGGCATTGAATTTTTCAGTCTGACTCAACGTTTCCACAATTTAGCCTACACACGGCCAGTGTGAAAGAATAATTAATTTCCATTAATTAACCTAATAGTGGTTAACTATAAAGCCCGGGCCTTAAAGTACTTACATGTAGTAAGTCGCCATTAAGGTAGTTGTCTCATGTGTTTATGAGAACTCCTAAGTGGTTTACCGGGAAAATACGAGTCAGTTGGAAGATTTAATGTCATATCGGCACGTTGGCCATAGTAGCACAATGATAGTGCGGCTGGACGGAAACCAGAAGATCCGTGGTTCAAATCCCGGCTATGGCATTGAATTTTTCAGTCTGACTCAACGTTTCCACAATTTAGCCTACACACGGCCAGTGTGAAAGAATAATTAATTTCCATTAATTAACCTAATAGTGGTTAACTATAAAGCCCGGGCCTTAAAGTACTTACATGTAGTAAGTCGCCATTAAGGTAGTTGTCTCATGTGTTTATGAGAACTCCTAAGTGGTTTACCGGGAAAATACGAGTCAGTTGGAAGATTTAATGTCATATCGGCACGTTGGCCATAGTAGCACAATGATAGTGCGGCTGGACGGAAACCAGAAGATCCGTGGTTCAAATCCCGGCTATGGCATTGAATTTTTCAGTCTGACTCAACGTTTCCACAATTTAGCCTACACACGGCCAGTGTGAAAGAATAATTAATTTCCATTAATTAACCTAATAGTGGTTAACTATAAAGCCCGGGCCTTAAAGTACTTACATGTAGTAAGTCGCCATTAAGGTAGTTGTCTCATGTGTTTATGAGAACTCCTAAGTGGTTTACCGGGAAAATACGAGTCAGTTGGAAGATTTAATGTCATATCGGCACGTTGGCCATAGTAGCACAATGATAGTGCGGCTGGACGGAAACCAGAAGATCCGTGGTTCAAATCCCGGCTATGGCATTGAATTTTTCAGTCTGACTCAACGTTTCCACAATTTAGCCTACACACGGCCAGTGTGAAAGAATAATTAATTTCCATTAATTAACCTAATAGTGGTTAACTATAAAGCCCGGGCCTTAAAGTACTTACATGTAGTAAGTCGCCATTAAGGTAGTTGTCTCATGTGTTTATGAGAACTCCTAAGTGGTTTACCGGGAAAATACGAGTCAGTTGGAAGATTTAATGTCATATCGGCACGTTGGCCATAGTAGCACAATGATAGTGCGGCTGGACGGAAACCAGAAGATCCGTGGTTCAAATCCCGGCTATGGCATTGAATTTTTCAGTCTGACTCAACGTTTCCACAATTTAGCCTACACACGGCCAGTGTGAAAGAATAATTAATTTCCATTAATTAACCTAATAGTGGTTAACTATAAAGCCCGGGCCTTAAAGTACTTACATGTAGTAAGTCGCCATTAAGGTAGTTGTCTCATGTGTTTATGAGAACTCCTAAGTGGTTTACCGGGAAAATACGAGTCAGTTGGAAGATTTAATGTCATATCGGCACGTTGGCCATAGTAGCACAATGATAGTGCGGCTGGACGGAAACCAGAAGATCCGTGGTTCAAATCCCGGCTATGGCATTGAATTTTTCAGTCTGACTCAACGTTTCCACAATTTAGCCTACACACGGCCAGTGTGAAAGAATAATTAATTTCCATTAATTAACCTAATAGTGGTTAACTATAAAGCCCGGGCCTTAAAGTACTTACATGTAGTAAGTCGCCATTAAGGTAGTTGTCTCATGTGTTTATGAGAACTCCTAAGTGGTTTACCGGGAAAATACGAGTCAGTTGGAAGATTTAATGTCATATCGGCACGTTGGCCATAGTAGCACAATGATAGTGCGGCTGGACGGAAACCAGAAGATCCGTGGTTCAAATCCCGGCTATGGCATTGAATTTTTCAGTCTGACTCAACGTTTCCACAATTTAGCCTACACACGGCCAGTGTGAAAGAATAATTAATTTCCATTAATTAACCTAATAGTGGTTAACTATAAAGCCCGGGCCTTAAAGTACTTACATGTAGTAAGTCGCCATTAAGGTAGTTGTCTCATGTGTTTATGAGAACTCCTAAGTGGTTTACCGGGAAAATACGAGTCAGTTGGAAGATTTAATGTCATATCGGCACGTTGGCCATAGTAGCACAATGATAGTGCGGCTGGACGGAAACCAGAAGATCCGTGGTTCAAATCCCGGCTATGGCATTGAATTTTTCAGTCTGACTCAACGTTTCCACAATTTAGCCTACACACGGCCAGTGTGAAAGAATAATTAATTTCCATTAATTAACCTAATAGTGGTTAACTATAAAGCCCGGGCCTTAAAGTACTTACATGTAGTAAGTCGCCATTAAGGTAGTTGTCTCATGTGTTTATGAGAACTCCTAAGTGGTTTACCGGGAAAATACGAGTCAGTTGGAAGATTTAATGTCATATCGGCACGTTGGCCATAGTAGCACAATGATAGTGCGGCTGGACGGAAACCAGAAGATCCGTGGTTCAAATCCCGGCTATGGCATTGAATTTTTCAGTCTGACTCAACGTTTCCACAATTTAGCCTACACACGGCCAGTGTGAAAGAATAATTAATTTCCATTAATTAACCTAATAGTGGTTAACTATAAAGCCCGGGCCTTAAAGTACTTACATGTAGTAAGTCGCCATTAAGGTAGTTGTCTCATGTGTTTATGAGAACTCCTAAGTGGTTTACCGGGAAAATACGAGTCAGTTGGAAGATTTAATGTCATATCGGCACGTTGGCCATAGTAGCACAATGATAGTGCGGCTGGACGGAAACCAGAAGATCCGTGGTTCAAATCCCGGCTATGGCATTGAATTTTTCAGTCTGACTCAACGTTTCCACAATTTAGCCTACACACGGCCAGTGTGAAAGAATAATTAATTTCCATTAATTAACCTAATAGTGGTTAACTATAAAGCCCGGGCCTTAAAGTACTTACATGTAGTAAGTCGCCATTAAGGTAGTTGTCTCATGTGTTTATGAGAACTCCTAAGTGGTTTACCGGGAAAATACGAGTCAGTTGGAAGATTTAATGTCATATCGGCACGTTGGCCATAGTAGCACAATGATAGTGCGGCTGGACGGAAACCAGAAGAACCGTGGTTCAAATCCCGGCTATGGCATTGAATTTTTCAGTCTGACTCAACGTTTCCACAATTTAGCCTACACACGGCCAGTGTGAAAGAATAATTAATTTCCATTAATTAACCTAATAGTGGTTAACTATAAAGCCCGGGCCTTAAAGTACTTACATGTAGTAAGTCGCCATTAAGGTAGTTGTCTCATGTGTTTATGAGAACTCCTAAGTGGTTTACCGGGAAAATACGAGTCAGTTGGAAGATTTAATGTCATATCGGCACGTTGGCCATAGTAGCACAATGATAGTGCGGCTGGACGGAAACCAGAAGATCCGTGGTTCAAATCCCGGCTATGGCATTGAATTTTTCAGTCTGACTCAACGTTTCCACAATTTAGCCTACACACGGCCAGTGTGAAAGAATAATTAATTTCCATTAATTAACCTAATAGTGGTTAACTATAAAGCCCGGGCCTTAAAGTACTTACATGTAGTAAGTCGCCATTAAGGTAGTTGTCTCATGTGTTTATGAGAACTCCTAAGTGGTTTACCGGGAAAATACGAGTCAGTTGGAAGATTTAATGTCATATCGGCACGTTGGCCATAGTAGCACAATGATAGTGCGGCTGGACGGAAACCAGAAGATCCGTGGTTCAAATCCCGGCTATGGCATTGAATTTTTCAGTCTGACTCAACGTTTCCACAATTTAGCCTACACACGGCCAGTGTGAAAGAATAATTAATTTCCATTAATTAACCTAATAGTGGTTAACTATAAAGCCCGGGCCTTAAAGTACTTACATGTAGTAAGTCGCCATTAAGGTAGTTGTCTCATGTGTTTATGAGAACTCCTAAGTGGTTTACCGGGAAAATACGAGTCAGTTGGAAGATTTAATGTCATATCGGCACGTTGGCCATAGTAGCACAATGATAGTGCGGCTGGACGGAAACCAGAAGATCCGTGGTTCAAATCCCGGCTATGGCATTGAATTTTTCAGTCTGACTCAACGTTTCCACAATTTAGCCTACACACGGCCAGTGTGAAAGAATAATTAATTTCCATTAATTAACCTAATAGTGGTTAACTATAAAGCCCGGGCCTTAAAGTACTTACATGTAGTAAGTCGCCATTAAGGTAGTTGTCTCATGTGTTTATGAGAACTCCTAAGTGGTTTACCGGGAAAATACGAGTCAGTTGGAAGATTTAATGTCATATCGGCACGTTGGCCATAGTAGCACAATGATAGTGCGGCTGGACGGAAACCAGAAGATCCGTGGTTCAAATCCCGGCTATGGCATTGAATTTTTCAGTCTGACTCAACGTTTCCACAATTTAGCCTACACACGGCCAGTGTGAAAGAATAATTAATTTCCATTAATTAACCTAATAGTGGTTAACTATAAAGCCCGGGCCTTAAAGTACTTACATGTAGTAAGTCGCCATTAAGGTAGTTGTCTCATGTGTTTATGAGAACTCCTAAGTGGTTTACCGGGAAAATACGAGTCAGTTGGAAGATTTAATGTCATATCGGCACGTTGGCCATAGTAGCACAATGATAGTGCGGCTGGACGGAAACCAGAAGATCCGTGGTTCAAATCCCGGCTATGGCATTGAATTTTTCAGTCTGACTCAACGTTTCCACAATTTAGCCTACACACGGCCAGTGTGAAAGAATAATTAATTTCCATTAATTAACCTAATAGTGGTTAACTATAAAGCCCGGGCCTTAAAGTACTTACATGTAGTAAGTCGCCATTAAGGTAGTTGTCTCATGTGTTTATGAGAACTCCTAAGTGGTTTACCGGGAAAATACGAGTCAGTTGGAAGATTTAATGTCATATCGGCACGTTGGCCATAGTAGCACAATGATAGTGCGGCTGGACGGAAACCAGAAGATCCGTGGTTCAAATCCCGGCTATGGCATTGAATTTTTCAGTCTGACTCAACGTTTCCACAATTTAGCCTACACACGGCCAGTGTGAAAGAATAATTAATTTCCATTAATTAACCTAATAGTGGTTAACTATAAAGCCCGGGCCTTAAAGTACTTACATGTAGTAAGTCGCCATTAAGGTAGTTGTCTCATGTGTTTATGAGAACTCCTAAGTGGTTTACCGGGAAAATACGAGTCAGTTGGAAGATTTAATGTCATATCGGCACGTTGGCCATAGTAGCACAATGATAGTGCGGCTGGACGGAAACCAGAAGATCCGTGGTTCAAATCCCGGCTATGGCATTGAATTTTTCAGTCTGACTCAACGTTTCCATAGTAAGAAAACTATTTTTTCATAATATACTGAAATGTTAATCCTGTCTCCATGAAGGGTATGTGTATAAGATTAAATCGATATAAGTCCATACAAATTGTGTACCCTACCTACTATACACTACGCATTCCAAATGATACATTCAAAATTTACTATTTCATATAACTATGTTTATATTTTAACCTCAGTTATTAACGCCAGTTTTGATAAACTCCAAATAAAGAACATTTTCCCTCGTAAATGGTAGTTTGGGGAGAGGGGAATTTTCCTAAAATTTTAATGGTCTCATCCTTAGAAGAGCGTGAACTTATAAATTTGTTAATTAACCTAGCTTTGGTTCACTGAGCTGTCCTGTATTCAAACATATTTATAACATCTGTGCTATTTCAAAACGTGTATGTGCGCTGAATTCTGGTCTGAAATATTCCCCCAAGAAAAAAATACTGTTCAATATAAAAAAACATGTATAAATAATAACAAGAAATTATGTAACTATGCCCATGTTTGTATTTCCTGTGTTTGGTAATTTGGCTACTAGAATGTTTTAAAAAGAGAGAGTTTTGTAGTTGCTAAATTTTTAATGAACAGTAATGGGCATTTTTCCGTATAAAATTCCAAAACATTGACTTGCTTTCATTACACAGTAGATTAACTGGCCGTTTGATTTGGCTAATGGTTCTCTAAAGCGTCAAATTACGTTAAATTAACAATTTAACGACTTACTGCACATGTTTCAATTTCTGTTCTACAAATTATATACACTAAATTGGTGGGCGCTGTACTAGTTCGATCTCCGGCTGGAGGATGACAACTGCTTTTATCGAAGATTGTCCCCAGCTCTTACTGGTCTAGAAGTATAAGTTAAAATGTAAACATTACCAATTTTTCATAAGACAAAGAACTCAGATGTTAAAATAAGACCTGAAACTTTCCTGGTGACGAAGATGAAGAGATGATTAGACACCCAAATATCTCTCCCATCATCAGGATGATGAATGAATACATGTCTAAAGTTATTAAACACTAAAATGAGATAGCCGAATTAATAAAGACAAAACACTATCAATATTCGAATCCCTCTAAAAGAACAAAAGTCTGTTTTGTATTAATTAAATACTAGGTCAGGAGATGGCGTGGGTACAGAAAATGTAGGTTAGGTCACAGAAAACATTATTACCTAATTTGACGTTCATGCTGTATAAATTTGTGCTTCTTGAACTCATTGATTTCCATTTTAGAGCCAGATTCCACGACTAAGCGTATTCCGTTAAGACGAAATAGCCAAAGCCTCCTTAGCACTCCGCTCCCAGTAACTGCATCATTTGGCCAGGATTATGGACCATAGAATCAACTTTCGGAAGACGAACTTCTAAAAACATCGAGGGAAATAATTGAATTTTAAACTTACTTGCAGTTAAGATATTATTAACCTTTTAAGATACAAGTATACGCCTAAATCTAAGGTTTTATAATCCGTGAAAAGGTGAAAATAATAAAAATGTGGCATCTCCCTTTTTAACAAATCTCTATTCAAGTCTTGTACAATACAATGTTCTATCCCTAATCATTAAAAAGGCTTATTACATTTTTACTTAAACTATAATAAAATAGGGAAATTACTTGTAATGTTATTTTGTGGAATATAGGGCTATTTAGACCAAGGCCGGCTGTTGGCTAATACCAATCGATGTTGGCTAGTCGTTTCTATTTCAGAAAGCTACATTGACGAATGTATTGTCAGTAGAATGTGAACATATAGCAAAATATTTGTTAATTACTGAATGAATACAAGTTGTAGCTGTACATTTACCATTACTAAATGTTAAAAAAGCAATAAATGTAGGTCTAGTGATTGTATTTTATTGATACAGTGGTTAAAGTGAAATTTTATGTATACTTAATATTACACTGTTACTTTACTAGGTTAAAGGTACAGCTCTAGAAGTAAGTGTTGAATAAAATAGTTTAAATTACTGTCACGATAGGTGACTTTTGAATTTTCTTGGAATACCACCTGAAGTCCTGTTCATTCAGAAAATACATAACTGAGAACCGTAACAGATACACAAAAATCTTACTACGTAATAGAAGAGGTACATTTCTTGTTAATTTGCACCCTCCAGCGATAAATCGTTTGGTAATAAAATGGCTGAAAAGATACCTAAATGAGTACAGAGACCATGAGCTTAGACATTCGTCTTTTAGGATAAGGAAAAAACCCGGAAAGAACATTATAACCCTGTCTGAGATTCGAACTCGGGACCTCTTGAACGTGAGGCAGACATGCTACCACCACGCTACAGGGGCAGGCATGTGGATGTTGTTAAAAAACACAATTCATATCAAGTAAATTTTGCTTTTCTGGAACAGAAATTAAGCTTATTCCAACATAATACCTTGTTATTTGTTTTAAAGTTTGCAATGTCCACACTTCTCACAAATGAAATATTGTTATTCGTTGTTTATCTGTTCACCATACAAAGATAACAATTTGAAAGGTATCACAAAGCGACCAACTTTTAAAACACTTGACTATCGCGTAAGACCATTGTATTTTGCTGTTCACAATCCATTTAAAAGGTAATATTGTATAAAACATTTGTTGAGACATGCGCAGAGATAATAATATGAATAAAAACATTGGAAAATCTAAGGGAGAGCTTCAAAGTTAACGTCCTTTAACCGGATAACTCACATCGGACGATGAATGAAGGAAATGAAGCCCAAAACATCTTCTCTGGATACCATAAAACTCCTGCTAAACGAGATTTGAAGTCAAGACTTCTTGAATGTGAAGAAGACACACCGCGAAGGTAAGCAGATATATCCTTTTTACTTTTTGTATAAATGTCGAATGTATATTATTTTAATTTAAATCGATAGGCATTTTTTAGAAATACTTTGTAACTTCATGGCCTTGCTATGATAAGATTTTGCAGGACAGTTTAAGCAAGAGAAGGAAGCGTGTGATGAATTTGTATCAAGACAATGTACATAACAGAGATTGGAGTTCTTTCTTCCTCGCAAGCCAATAAAGGAAAGATTTACACGGAGTGTTATGACTCTCTAGGGCGGCAACAGAAGATCGAAAAGAGAGAATATTCACCCCCAGCCAGGCCATTACGTCCTGAAAGGATGTCTTCCTCGCTGGCTTACTCGCTACCCGCTACTAGGGTCGAGAGAGTAGCATCCCTGCATCATGCGTCTACTAAACCTCCGGCAGGAAGGCATGGCCGCAGCGTAATCCATAACGCTTCCAGGCTGAGCAAGGGAGGTTTAACGACATACATAACCTCCCTATGTGGTGTAGGAATCGAAGTGGTTATTTCTAAGTTTACTGAAAATAATTTGTGAATCTTGCTAATAAATAGCGAAACAGAAATTCTACTTTACAGTGAAGGAATAATATAGAATGCAGTAAATAATAATATATTGATATGTATTATGTACTATACTTTCAACTTACATACAATAATTGTATATCGTCTAGTTTGTCTGACTTCAACTGTCTGTGTATCAACATCATTTGTTTCACCACACACAACATTCAGATGTTTGAAACTCTCGAGTCATCCACTGGAAGTTCTGAAATTGTCTTTGTCTAATTTTCTTGTTGTCTCTAAAGCTTGAGTCTGAAGTAATGATCCAGAAATGGGAATTCCTTTAGCACGAGCACTAACAAACACTCGAACACAACACGACTTAGCTCGTCATACTCTGTACATTTTGTGATGTATTTAACATGACCTCCTGTTCCCCTTAGCCTCTCGTCTTTAATTTTTATTTTTTTTTAAATCTCATAAATTTCAGTTTTCCCTACTTTAGACAACACCGTTAACTCTTTAGCTGGACATTTGCTCTTTTCGTGTTTTTGGATAACCTTGATTTTTTCCTTCAGTGATACTGTCTTACGTTTAGAACCCATTTTACAGAATTTGTGTACACACAAACTATGTTTTTAAAAATCACCAAAGTTGACAGTTTTCTTCCATTCGTACTTGATCACTTGTAACAACTAAACTGAGAATGAACACTCTACAAAACAGCTGTACCCTTACCATATGAGAAAGGGTAGAGCCAGACTGAAAAATTGAATGTCACAGTCGGGATTTGAACCACGGATCTTGAACACGAGTCAGTTGAAGAATTTAATGTCATGTTGCCACGTTGGCCATAGTAGCTCAATATTTTAGAGTGGCTGGACGGAGACCAGAAGATCCGTGGTTCAAGTCCCGGCTATGGCATTGAATTTTTCAGTCTGACTCTACCCTTTCATAGTGCGTCCTACACACGGCTAGTGTGAAAGAACAATTAACTTACCATGTGTGTTAGAAGAGAGTTGAGAGAGCTAATACTTTTTTTCCCCTTTTCTTTGGAGGATTATACTTTATGACTTTATGTTTCATTGAACTTCGATACAAGAGCGGCTGCCCTCAAAATTTTTGCATTGTGACTAGTAAGCCTCCGGAGATTGGAGTTATGTTGGCTATCCTGAACATTTATTTTATTTTTCTCTATCTTCTTTCTTTTGTATTGTTACCGCTTATGTTTTGTTCTGTATAAGAGAACTTCAAATAAAACAGATTTGATAGTTACACAAATCTTTATTTGAGCACATGAAGACTAAACGAAATAACCAATTATTCTTTAAAATACATACGTTGTAACCTTTTACACATAAATTAATACATTTTAATTATATTATTTACGCCAACGGTTCCTAAAAATATTTGTTTCCACGTTAGACAGTTTTTTCGGCTTAGAGGACAATTTTACCTGGGAAACAGCTACGTTTCTAAATTTATTTTCCGTTTTTTTTTTTCCAGTTTCCTGTCACATAAGGAAGACTTTAGTGTATTAAATGCTTGCAAAATTTACTAATCCTATTTTTAAACTCGGTAACAAGAAGAATTAATTACGCTTTTTCCAATATGTGCTTCATAGAAGCATAAAAAGAAAAAAATGTTCTACTTAGGACAGTAATATTTAGTGATTTTAAAATAAAATAAACACTGCAGAATCATCAACGAAGTATCGAAAATGTATCGAATGTTTTGAAGATGTCGATACCGTACAACTATCGAGGTATCGAAAGTAGTCGGGGAACATTCGTTAGTACTTACATAAAAATTGAACTACACAACGAGTTACGTATGATAAAATATGTACCAGATTTAATTTAATGTAATAGCACCCTTATACATGGCAGGATTCATTATAATTTGATATTTTTTCTGTAACGCTTTACATATTAGCAATTTGTATTTAATATTTTGTTTGTCTGTCCCTAGAAGTAACAAGGCACACACTTCGTATCGCCCAATCATTTAGATGTTGCATACATAGTCGAAACCGCCCCTGGGTGTTAGGTTACAGCCGATACAGACTCCATAAAATGGCAACCATTCTTTCGGAACACAGCCGTAATATAAAGAGAAATAGTGAAAGGAATAACAAAACAAAGAAAGTGACGTAATGCCTGCACAGCACAAAGAGAACTTGGAAATAAAGACATCTTAAGAAGTACGAACTGAAGGGAAAAAAAGGAAACAGGCGCGGAAGGAAAAAAGAGGGGGTTGGGAAATTCAGAGTACAGTCACTACGCTACGAAAATGTTTCAATAACACGAGCACATGTAATTGAGTGTGGTGGAAGCTAAAGGACATCACTCGGAATAAAGAAAATAGTTATTTATGATACAAAGATTCATTACTGAGTAAGTGGATTCCGAAATAAAACCACAGGCCGAGATCTACCTTTAAAATGTACATCATGACAGTCCTGAATATTATAGATTATATAAATATATTATATTATTGTACCTTTCTCATGGCCATGATATTCATTTGTCTTGTGTGTTGACAGTATGACTTTTAGGAAACAACATTCTACGACGCGTGTCCGTAAAATAAAGTCTCCAAGGCGCTGGAGTTGTGAGGAACGCAATTACGCGTGATCCGGCAACACTGGTGAAAAAATGAAATGTGTAGTGTTTAACGCCCGCTTTTACTACATACGGCACCACAGGCGATGGCACTGATGATACATGAGATGAAGATGGAGTACCGGTGGAATGAGATGGCGGGGGAAACCGGAGATCCCGGAGAAAACCCGCCCCAACGCCATGTTGTCCACCACAAATCTCACTTTGCGGTTGCCTGGCATCGAACCCGGGCCGACTTGGTGGGCAACACTGGTGTGTAACTTTGTTTTACCCCTTCAAAACCCCACAACGAACCCGTTGCAAACATTAGTCTTGGCTGGGCAGCCATTTGCGATGTAGCTTCCTATCACTTCCACTGCTAAGTGAGACTTGCGTGCAGTGATCCGTTTTTTGAGTGCCAAGGATACTACCCCAACTGAAATTCATCGTCAGTTATACGAAGTCTATGGGCCACAGCGTATGGACGTCAAAAACGTACGAAAGTGGGTCAGAGAGTTCAAAGACGGACGTACAGACGTCCAAGACGAACAGCGTTCTGGTCGGCCTACGGTTTCAGCCGAAACAATTGCAAAAGTGGAGCAAGAAATGCTTAAAGATCGGCGTGTGACAGCGAGCTGTGCGAACCTCTAGATCTGGAGATTCGCCAGAGAGCTGCATGCTATTGGCTACGAAAGAAGAACTACAATTAGCCGGCGGCGTAGTCCGCGATGAGCTAGAAATTAAGGAAGTATTAATTGGTGAATGGCAACAAGAATGGGACGCGAGCACAACCGGCAGGCGTACATACGACATCCTACCAAACATCGAGGAACGCCTGAAAATGAAATACATACAACCATCCAGAGGTCTAATACATTACGTGACTGGCCATGGCCCATACTCCAGCTACCTCCACAGATTCCACCTGAAAGACACAGAAAACTGCCGATGTGGAACAACTGAATCACCGGAACATGCTGTATGGGAATGTCCACTTACCATACGACATAGGACAACAGCGACGTCGTACGTCCAGGACAAGACGATTTACGAAATTATAAGAAACAAGCAACTCTGGACTTGGTTCGACAAAGCGGCAAACACTTTCTCAATTAAGGCAAGAGAAGAATTCATCAGTGGAAGACAACCTTAAAGAACACTCTCGACAAGGACAAATTACGGAGATGACATTTGAATATAATTAGGTTAAGTTAAAATTAGGAATTAGGATAAGTTAATGTTAGATATTAGCTAATATATGTAAAATAATTGTAAGTACTCCTAGGGTACCTCAAAAATACTGATTATAAAACAAATGTAACACAAAATTGAATAAAGAGCGGAATAGTCTGGTTTGTAAAATAGGCACCAGACTCCCAGAATTAAGGAGGCCGAGGTGTTGCTGTAGAGCAAGATAATGGCCTTTTTTATCCCTGAAGTCAGTAAGACTACGGCTGACAAGATTTTGACCGAAAATTTGCATTATCGCAAGATGTGTGTGAGGTGGGTCCCCAAAATGCTCACGGCAACGTGTTGAAGCGGCCCACCGATTCCTGTAGCGCTATGCAGAACAGGGCGAGGAATTCTTGGATTCAATTGTCACTGACGATGAAACTTGGGTGCACTACACAACACCAGAAACTAAAGAATGTTCTCGTCAGTGGCGGCATTCGAATTCGCTGAAGCCACGAAAGTTCAGACATTTTCTGCCGGCAAAGTGATGGCCAGTGTGTTCTGGAACAGAAAAAGTGTATTGTTGTGCGAGTTTATGGCTACCGGCACAACAATAAACGCCGCTACCTACTGTCAGACTTTAAAAAAATTCCGACGTGCTGTTCTAAATCGAAGGAGGGGAATGCTGACGAAGGGAGTGATTTTTCATTACGAAAACGCTGGTCCCGATACTGCACATGCCACGGCTGATCTTCTGGACCAGTTCGGATGGGTCATCCTCACCCATCCCCCCTACTGTCCAGACTTAGCACCTAGTGATTATCATCTGTTTCCTGAGTTGAAGTCACACCTGGCTGGAACACATTTCCAGACAGACGATGAGGTTGAGCGCTACCTGCGTAACTTGGCGGGAGAGTACTATGACAAGGGTATACAAAAACTGCCACAACGCATGCAAAAGTTCATCGATCACAATGGTGATTACGTTGTAAAATAGCTGCAAGTTCCGTTTTTCTATCAATGTAACATTTATTGATAATAAACTGGTTTTGTATATTAAATAAAATTAGAGACATTATTTTACGTACACGAAACAATAAACAATAAACAATGAATATAACGTAACAAAAATGTAAATAATACATTAAAACTGTTTCCAAACTTACTCATTTCTGGAGAAACCCGAAATATTGATTGTACATACGCAGATGTCCAAAATGTTGAAGATATTCATATTTCAGCGTTTTGTTCAAAGAACGTTAACACTACCAGGGTAGTATGAAAAGTTTCCGACCTCAACATCAACATGCCAGTACTCATAAACAAAAAAATGGTAAATTTCGCTGTTTATCTGTTGATAGATACTCACCAAAGTTTCAGCCATTTTGGACGCTCAACTGTTATGTAACAGTCGTTTGAGTGAGTTAATGTGAGTGTTATTATGAAAATGGACAAAATCGAGTATCGAGCTGTCATTAAATATTTGCTTTTGAAAGGCAATATGCCTACGCAAATCAAAGATGAGTTGGATTCTGTGTATGGGGACTCTGCGCCATCATTTACCACAGTGAAATTTTGGGCAGCTGAATTTAAACGTGGCCGTAAGAGCTTGGGAGACGATGAACGTTCGGGACGTCCAAAAATTGCAACTACCGACGAAAACACCGCCAAAGTTCACGAAATGGTGCTAGACGACCACCGAATTAAAGTAAGAGGGATAGCAGAGGCTATGAACATGTCAAAAGAACGTGTTTGTCACATATTAAATCAACATTTAAACATGAGAAAGCTGTCCGGGCGTTGGGTGCTGCGTTTGCTCACGTTAGACCAAAAACGTGTTCGGAAGAACATTTCCAACGCTCTGTTGGCACAGTTAAGGCGCAATAAATCCGAGTTTTGGCGCCGATTAATTACCGTAGATGAAACTTGGATACACCCTTATACGGCAGAAACAAAAATACATTCCAAATAGTGAGCCCCAAAGGGGCAACCGGCTCCAAATACAGCAAAGACGTTCTTTGGGCTGGGAAAGTGATGGCGTCTGTTTTTTGGGATAGTCATGCAGTTATTTTAATCTATTATCTTCAGAAGGTAAAAACCATTACAGGAGCATACTACGCATCATTACTTGAAAAGCTGAAGGCAGAACTTGCGGAAAAACGGCCACATTTGCTAAAACAAATTTCCTCTTTCACCGACACACCCATCGTCTCACACCTCAGCGGTTGTAATGGCGAAGATCCATGAATTACGGTTCAACTGCTTGACTCACCAGATCTTACCCCAAGTGACTTCTTTTTGTTCCCTCATCTGAAAATTGCGCTCGGAGGACAGAGATTTTCGTCAAATGAAGAGGCAATCACCTTCGTGAACAATTATTTTGTAGAGAAAAACGCCGAGTACTATTTGGACGGGTTACAGAGATGAGAGCATCGCTGGGAGAAGTGTGTAGAGTTATAAGGAGACTATGTTGGAAAACGCCGAGTACTATATGGACGGGTTACAGAGATGGGAGCATCGCTGGGAGAAGTGTGTAGAGTTACAAGGAGAATATGTTGAAATACGCCGAGTACTATTTGGACTGGTTACAGAGATGGAAGCATCGCTGAGAGAAGTGTGTAGCGTTACAAGGAGACTATGTTGAAAAACGCCGAGTACTATTTGGACGTGTTACAGAGATGGGAGCATCGCTGAGAGAAGTGTGTAGCGTTACAAGGAGACTATGTTGAAATACGCCGAGTACTATTTGGACGGGTTACAGAGATGGGAGTATCGCTGAGAGAAGTGTGTAGAGTTACAAGGAGACTATGTTGAAATACGCCGAGTACTATTTGGACGTGTTACAGAGATGGGAACATCGCTGGGAGAAGTGTGTAGAGTTACAAGGAGAATATGTTGAAATACGCCGAGTACTATTTGGACTGGTTACAGAGATGGGAGCATCGCTGAGAGAAGTGTGTAGAGTTACAAGGAGACAATGTTGAAATACGCCGAGTACTATTTGGACGGGTTACAGAGATGGGAGTATCGCTGAGAGAAGTGTGTAGAGTTACAAGGAGACTATGTTGAAATACGCCGAGTACTATTTGGACGGGTTACAGAGATGGGAGTATCGCTGAGAGAAGTGTGTAGAGTTACAAGGAGACTATGTTGAAATACGCCGAGTACTATTTGGACGGGTTACAGAGATGGGAGTATCGCTGAGAGAAGTGTGTAGAGTTACAAGAAGACTATGTTGAAATACGCCGAGTACTATTTGGACGGGTTACAGAGATGGGAGTATCGCTGAGAGAAGTGTGTAGAGTTACAAGGAGACTATGTTGAAATACGCCGAGTACTATTTGGACGTGTTACAGAGATGGGAACATCGCTGGGAGAAGTGTGTAGAGTTACAAGGAGAATATGTTGAAATACGCCGAGTACTATTTGGACTGGTTACAGAGATGGGAGCATCGCTGCGAGAAGTGTGTAGCGTTACAAGGAGACTATGTTGAAAAACGCCGAGTACTATTTGGACGTGTTACAGAGATGGGAGCATCGCTGAGAGAAGTGTGTAGCGTTACAAGGAGACTATGTTGAAAAACGTCGAGTACTATTTGGACGGGTTACAGAGATGGGAACATCGCTAGGAGAAGTGTGTAGAGTTACAAGGAGACAATGTTGAAAAACGCCGAGTAGTATTTGGACGTGTTACAGAGATGGGAACATCGCTGGGAGAAGTGTGTAGAGTTACAAGGAGACTATGTTGAAAAACGCCGACTACTATTTGGACGGGTTACAGAGATGGGAGCATCGCTGGGAGAAGTGTGTAGAGTTACAAGGAGACTATGTTGAAAAACGCCGAGTACTATTTGGACGTGTTACAGAGATGGGAGTATCGCTGAGAGAAGTGTGTAGAGTTACAAGGAGACTATGTTGAAAAACGCCGAGTACTATTTGGACGGGTTACAGAATGGGAGCATCGCTGAGAGAAGTGTGTAGCGTTACAAGGAGACTATGTTGAAAAACGCCGAGTACTATTTGGACGGGTTACAGAGATGGGAACATCGCTGGGAGAAGTGTGTAGAGTTACAAGGAGACTATGTTGAAAAACGCCGAGTATTATTTGGACGGGTTACAGAGATGGGAGCATCGCTGGGAGAAGTGTGTAGAGTTACAAGGAGACTATGTTGAAAAACGCCGAGTACTATTTGGACGGGTTACAGAGATGGGAACATCGCTGGGAGAAGTGTGTAGAGTTACAAGGAGACTATGTTGAAAAACGCCGAGTATTATTTGGACGGGTTACAGAGATGGGAACATCGCTGGGAGAAGTGTGTAGAGTTACAAGGAGACTATGTTGAAAAACGCCGAGTACTATTTGGACGGGTTACAGAGATGGGAACATCGCTGGGAGAAGTGTGTAGAGTTACAAGGAGACTATGTTGAAAAACGCCGAGTGCTATTCGGACGGGTTACAGAGATGAGAACATCGCTGGGAGAAGTGTGTAGAGTTACAAGGAGACTATGTTGAAAAACGCCGAGTACTATTTGGACGGGTTACAGAGATGGGAGTATCGCTGAGAGAAGTGTGTAGAGTTACAAGGAGACTATGTTGAAAAACGCCGAGTAATATTCGGACGGGTTACAGAGATGTGAGCATCGCTAGGAGAAGTGTGTAGAGTTACAAGGAGACTATGTTGAAAAACGCCGAGTACTATTTGGACGGGTTACAGAGATGGGAACATCGCTGGGAGAAGTGTGTAGAGTTACAAGGAGACTATGTTGAAATACGCCGAGTACTATTTGGACGGGTTACAGAGATGGGAGTATCGCTGAGAGATGTGTGTAGAGTTACAAGGAGACTATGTTGAAATACGCCGAGTACTATTTGGACGTGTTACAGAGATGGGAACATCGCTGGGAGAAGTGTGTAGAGTTACAAGGAGAATATGTTGAAATACGCCGAGTACTATTTGGACTGGTTACAGAGATGGGAGCATCGCTGAGAGAAGTGTGTAGAGTTACAAGGAGACTATGTTGAAATACGCCGAGTACTATTTGGACGGGTTACAGAGATGGGAGTATCGCTGAGAGAAGTGTGTAGAGTTACAAGGAGACTATGTTGAAATACGCCGAGTACTATTTGGACGTGTTACAGAGATGGGAACATCGCTGGGAGAAGTGTGTAGAGTTACAAGGAGAATATGTTGAAATACGCCGAGTACTATTTGGACTGGTTACAGAGATGGGAGCATCGCTGAGAGAAGTGTGTAGCGTTACAAGGAGACTATGTTGAAAAACGCCGAGTACTATTTGGACGTGTTACAGAGATGGGAGCATCGCTGAGAGAAGTGTGTAGCGTTACAAGGAGACTATGTTGAAAAACGTCGAGTACTATTTGGACGGGTTACAGAGATGGGAACATCGCTAGGAGAAGTGTGTAGAGTTACAAGGAGACAATGTTGAAAAACGCCGAGTAGTATTTGGACGTGTTACAGAGATGGGAACATCGCTGGGAGAAGTGTGTAGAGTTACAAGGAGACTATGTTGAAAAACGCCGACTACTATTTGGACGGGTTACAGAGATGGGAGCATCGCTGGGAGAAGTGTGTAGAGTTACAAGGAGACTATGTTGAAAAACGCCGAGTACTATTTGGACGTGTTACAGAGATGGGAGTATCGCTGAGAGAAGTGTGTAGAGTTACAAGGAGACTATGTTGAAAAACGCCGAGTACTATTTGGACGGGTTACAGAATGGGAGCATCGCTGAGAGAAGTGTGTAGCGTTACAAGGAGACTATGTTGAAAAACGCCGAGTACTATTTGGACGGGTTACAGAGATGGGAACATCGCTGGGAGAAGTGTGTAGAGTTACAAGGAGACTATGTTGAAAAACGCCGAGTATTATTTGGACGGGTTACAGAGATGGGAGCATCGCTGGGAGAAGTGTGTAGAGTTACAAGGAGACTATGTTGAAAAACGCCGAGTACTATTTGGACGGGTTACAGAGATGGGAACATCGCTGGGAGAAGTGTGTAGAGTTACAAGGAGACTATGTTGAAAAACGCCGAGTATTATTTGGACGGGTTACAGAGATGGGAACATCGCTGGGAGAAGTGTGTAGAGTTACAAGGAGACTATGTTGAAAAACGCCGAGTACTATTTGGACGGGTTACAGAGATGGGAACATCGCTGGGAGAAGTGTGTAGAGTTACAAGGAGACTATGTTGAAAAACGCCGAGTGCTATTTGGACGGGTTACAGAGATGAGAACATCGCTGGGAGAAGTGTGTAGAGTTACAAGGAGACTATGTTGAAAAACGCCGAGTACTATTTGGACGGGTTACAGAGATGGGAACATCGCTGGGAGAAGTGTGTAGAGTTACAAGGAGATTATGTTGAAAAACGCCGAGTATTATTTGGACGGGTTACAGAGATGGGAGCATCGCTGGGAGAAGTGTGTAGAGTTACAAGGAGACTATGTTGAAAAACGCCGAGTACTATTTGGACGGGTTACAGAGATGGGAACATCGCTGGGAGAAGTGTGTAGAGTTACAAGGAGATTATGTTGAAAAACGCCGAGTATTATTTGGACGGGTTACAGAGATGGGAGCATCGCTGGGAGAAGTGTGTAGAGTTACAAGGAGACTATGTTGAAAAACGTCGAGTACTATTTGGACGGGTTACAGAGATGGGAGCATCGCTGGGAGAAGTGTGTAGAGTTACAAGGAGACTATGTTGAAAAACGCCGAGTATTATTTGGACGGGTTACAGAGATGAGAGCATCGCTGGGAGAAGTGTGTAGAGTTACAAGGAGACTATGTTGAAAAAATAAGTAAATAAATAAAAACATTCTGAAAAATACCTTGTGTCTTTATTAGGTGGGAAACTTTTCAGAGCACATATGTATGTATAGACGGATATGTTTTCGTAAGAAATGTTTTAGAATGAGCAGAAAAGGCCAGGTCTACATTACACAAACCACCTATAACATGGTTTCCTACAAGATCAAGAAAAGGAGAGGCAGAATAAATTAAATTTAAAGAGATAGGAAGCTATAACACCTCATTTTCTATGATACTGCTTGGATCCTTTTCGTAATTTCATTTCGTATTACGTATGCCCCGTATGAAACGAGAAAAGCCTCAGTTTTAACGTCCCCAGGGCTGTACTGACATAATGCACTGTTCCTCATGCATATTTCTCTTTCCCGCACTTCATTTGTTTCCTTTCTGCCCCCCCCCCCCTCATCTTGAAGTTCGCACACGGCAGAAACGTTATCAACGTCTGGATATAACACGTAGCAGAAAGAAATAAGAAAACAAAACTTAATGCTTGCTACATTCCTAATAGTGCCATTTTAATATTTCACCTACTGTCTGCTTTACTTCAGTTATACCAACATAATAAAAATTTTGTGTTCGAGTATAAACCAGAATTGATGATTGGATAAATCATCACAGAAATACTCATTTCCTCTTCTGGGAAGATTCGCAAGCTAGATTTGGCAAGCGTACAGTTTAGAGAGATCAGAGAAGACGGGAATATAGTACAGTACAGTCTGACCATCAGTACAGCGTACGTAACACGACGTATATTTGATATCACATGTCTTTAAGTATTACCTGTCTGACGAATGAGTACAGTTGTTTAGAGAGATCAGAGAAGACGAGAATATAGTACAGTACAGTCTGACCATCAGTACAGCGTACGTAACACGACGTATATTTGATATCACATGTCTTTAAGTATTACCAGTCTGACGAATGAGTACAGTTGTTTAGAGAGATCAGAGAAGACGGGAATATAGTACAGTACAGTCTGACCATCAGTACAGCGTACGTAACACGACGTATATTTGATATCTCATGTCTTGAAGTATTACCTGTCTGACGAATGAGTACAGTTGTTTAGAGAGATCAGAGAAGACGGGAATATAGTACAGTACAGTCTGACCATCAGTACACCGCACGTAACACGACGTATATTTGATATCACATGTTTAAGTATTGTCACCCAATTAGCGGTAGGCATGAGGGCAACAGCTGTGAGGAAACCAGAGACGGCCGAGCCACGCCTCCCATTAGTCTCTGTCACTAACTGAGGGGTGGTTAGGGAAATGTCACTTGTCCCTGGGCGCTTCTCTCCCCTTCTCCTGCCCTCCGGAACTTTCGTGGTGATCGGCGGGAAACCAGAGACTTCTAGAAAAAAAGTGACATTCCTATAAAAAGGGTTTCAGAGAGACAGTCAGTTAGTCAGAGTTCTTGGCAATCAGCGTAAGAGTTCAGTGCTAGTGTAAGGACGAGAAGACTGTGTATGTGCATCGGAGTTTACGTAATCGCGAGTACAAGTGAAATTGTAACGGACGAACTGGTGAATTGTAATTGTGTGCAGCACGTAATTCTGTGTAATTGGCAAGTGTTAAACTGTAAGTCGGTAGAAATAAAGAACATTGTTGAGTTTGTGTAATTGGACTTTTCATTTCACGAACCCACAAAGTCACACTGGTGTCAGGAAGCGGGAAAAACAACATCACCGAACACTACAACCATGGACGCGGCATTGGAAAAGATTTTGGAGAAGATGATGGAAATGAAGGCCGAACTGACCTCGGAAATGAAGACGGCAAATGAAAACCTCGCTGCAAAAACAGAAGCGGCAAATAACAGCCTGGCCGCGAAGCTGGAGACTACAAATGACAACCTGGCCGCGGAACTGAAACAAATGATGACGGCCAACGACAACATCACCGAGAAGATGGAAGAAATGAAGGCCGAGTTAACCACAGAAATGAGAGCAGCGAACGGCAGTCTGGCCACGGAAATGAAGGCGGCGAACGAGGCTCTCGCCGCAAAGTTTGAAGAACAGTTGGCCGGCGTAAAAGAGGACGTCACAGAGTTAGGCGAGCGCGTCGAAGACCTGGCGAGCCGCGTTAATGAGCTGGAAGGAAAACCCGACAGCAGCGTGAAGTCCCTGAACGCCATGGTGGAGGACGTCGTCGGCAGGAAGCTGAAGGATTTGAAGGCCGACGCGCCGGGACGCGACACAACATCTGCGCGCGTCAAACCTCCCAAGTATGACGGCGCATCAACGTTTGAGGTCTTCCGCCGCCAGTTCGACACAGTGGCCAGGCACAACGGATGGTCACTGGAGGAGGAGGCCACACAGTTAATAGCCAGCCTCCAGGGAAGAGCCGCGGAAGTCCTAAACGCGGTGCAGACGACGGCGGCGCCCAAGGACATCTGGGAGGCCCTGGAGAATCGCTTAGGGAACCACCGCTTAGCCGCAGCATACCGAAGCCAGCTAAAGGCAAGGTCGCAGCAGCCGGGGGAGACGCTGCAGGAGTTCGCCATAGCCATCGAACAGCTGGCTAGCAAGGCCTTGGTTGACCTGCCACTGGAGTTCGTATCCCGGGAAGCCGCCTACAATTTTGTCGACGGGGTACGGGACACGGAGTTTCGTCAGCGCCTAATGCTCGGCGAATATAAAACCATCCACGAGGCGCTGACAGCGGCATTAAGGATGGAGGCGGCCAAAGTAACAGCTATCCCGACGTCGAGAACGAGGAGTGTCCGCTACGTCGGAGACAGAAGACCAGCTGAGGGACGCCGGCGAACACCTAGTGGCCTGTGTTGGGGGTGTGGACAGCCCGGACACCTACAGAGAGACTGCCCACACCAGGAAGAGCAGCCGGAAAACGAGTAAGGGCCGTCGTGGAGAGGGGCACGTCGGCGCCATCACCACCATCCCCTCGAGTGACACTGCGCGCCGTCAGCCGGCGTATGGATGACAGCCTCATCGCGGACGGTTGGGTAAGAGGAAAGCCGTGCCGCGTGCTGGTGGACACCGGGGCGGCCGTGACCATCATCAGACCTGACGTGGCGAAGGGTTTGCCGACAAGGAAGCCGAGCCGACCATACCAGCTTGTCACGGCATCGGGCGACACCTTGCCTGCGGAGAAGGAGGCCCTGCTGGAGCTGAACTTGGGACGGAGTGCCGTGCGTCTGTGGGTGTTCGTCGCGAAGGTGGCTGAGGAGGTGATCCTGGGACTGGATGCCCTCAGGAGCCATGAGGCGACGGTCGACGTCGGCAAGAAGGTCCTGCGGCTTAACGGAGAAGAGGTTATACTCCGTCAACCCGAAGAGCGCCTTGGAATTTGCAGGGTCGTCTTGGACGAAGACGTGGTTGTCCCCGCGAGGAGCGAGGTGGTGGTGACGGCGCGACTGGAGGACCAGAGAACCAGGAACATGATGCTGGACCAGAAGACGCCTGTAAATGGACTGTGTGTAGCCAGGGCTTTGCTGCCGTGCCGAGAGGAGGTGCCCGTGAGACTGCTAAATCCTACGGACGCCGATCACGACGTCCAGGCCGGGACGGAGTTGGGAATGTGCGAGCCCGTGGTGAGCGTAACAGCTATCGACGAGACACAGGAGCCGGCGCCGAAGCAACACCTGGGGCCCCGGCTAGAAGGCTTGTTGGAGAGGGCGGCCGATCACCTGACCACAGAACAGCTGGAGAAGGTTCGACAACTGCTAAGGCGGTATCAGCGCGTCTTCAGCCAAGGTGATAATGACTACGGCCGCACGGACAAAGTGCTTCACCGCATCGACACCGGGGACGCCCGGCCTATTCGGCAACCACATAGACGCGTTCCGCTGGCGAAGCAAGGGGCGGTACGAGACATGCTGGAGGACATGAGATCCAGGGGAGTGATTGAAGAGTCTGACAGCCCTTGGTGTTCCCCTGTAGTCTTGGTGACAAAGAAGAACGGCGAGCTGCGCTTCTGCGTAGACTACAGAACGTTGAAAGCCGTCACCCGGAAGGACTGTTTTCCCTTACCCCGGATTGACGACACCCTGGACACGCTAGCTGGTGCACAATGGTTCTCGACCCTGGACCTGAAGTCGGGCTACTGGCAGGTAGCTCTAGACCCGAGAGACAAGGAGAAGACCGCATTCTCGACGGGCCAAGGGCTCTGGCAGTTCACGGTTATGCCCTTTGGCCTCTGCAACGCACCAGCTACCTTCCAGCGCCTTATGGAGTCAGTGATGAGAGGGCTGACTTACGATGCCTGCCTGCTATACCTGGACGACATCATCATCGTCGGGAAGACTTTTGAAGATCACCTCGAGAATCTGAGTAAGGTGCTACAGAGACTGCAAGCGACCAACTTGAAGCTGAACGCGTAGAAGTGCCAGCTCTTCCGCAAGGAAGTTAACTACTTGGGCCACATAGTCTCAGCAACCGGAGTGGCCACAGACCCGGAGAAGACAAAGGCCGTGAGAGATTGGCCTCGCCCAAGGGATAAGAAAGAGTTGCGCAGTTTCCTGGGGCTGTGCGTTATTACCGCCGCTTCATAAAGGGGTTCTCCAACATCGCAAAACCCCTCACCCGCCTGACGGAGGAACACCGGCCTTATGTGTGGACAGAGGACGCCGAAAACGCTTTCCAGCACCTAAAGGAGACCCTGTGCAGTGCTCCAATTTTGGGTTTCCCACAACCGGGTGGCGCCTTCATTGTGGACACCGACGCCAGCGACCATTGCATTGGAGGTGTCCTATCGCAGATCCAGGACGCCCATGAGCGGGTGATAGCCTATTACAGCAAGACGCTATCCAAGGCAGAGAAGAACTACTGCGTCACCCGACGGGAGTTACTGGCGGTAGTAAAGACATTGAAGCACTTCCACAAGTACCTGTACGGTCAGCCATTCCACCTGAGGACTGACCATTCCGCCCTAACCTGGCTATTGAGCTTTAAGAACCTGGAAGGCCAGACAGCACGTTGGGTCCAGAGGCTGCAGGAGTACGACTTGACCTCGGAACATCGTAGAGGGAAGAGCCACGGTAACGCAGACGCCATGTCCCGAAGACCCTGTCCAGAAGAGTGCGGCCAGTGCACAAGAGTGGAAGAGAAGGAGCGTGCCGCAGCAGTCCGAGTAGTTGTGGCAGTGCCTGCTGAAGGCTGGGATAGCTCAGGCCTGAGGAGGGAGCAGCTGGCGGACGCAGACCTGGGGCCACTCTTGAGGGAAGTGGAGGCAGGGATGAGACCAACCTCGGAGGACATCGCACCGAGGAGCGCCACCTACAAGTCGTACTGGGCCCAATGGGACTCGTTGAAGACCAGAGAGGGCGTGCTGTTCCGGGTATGGGAATCACCCGATGGGAAGACGCAGAGAGAGCAGTTGGTACACCCCCGGAGTAAGGTCCCGGAAGTCCTGGAGGAAGTGCACGCCGGTACTTCGGGAGGACACCTGGGAGCGAACCGAACGATTGACAAACTACGGCAGCGCTACTACTGGCTGAGACTCCGAGCAGATGCTGAGAGATGGTGCCGTCAGTGTCACGTGTGCGCGGCGAGTCGTGGCCCCCAGAGTAGGAGCCGGGGTCGCATGCAGCAGTACAACGTCGGAGCGCCATTCGAACGGATCGCCGTTGACATTGCTGGACCGTTCCCAGTTTCCGACCGAGGCAACAAGTACCTAATGGTGGTCGTGGACTACTTCACCAAGTGGCCGGAGGTGTATGCCATCCCAAACCAAGAGGCAAAGACAATCACAGACTGCCTCGTGGAGCAAGTGTTCTGTCGATTTGGGGTGCCGTTAGAGCTACACAGTGACCAGAGTACCAACTTTGAGTCCAACCTAATGAAGGAGGCACTACAAAGGCTTGGGGTGAACAAGACTCGCACTACCCCTCTACATCCCCAATCGGATGGCATGGTCGAAAGGTACATCAAGACCTTAGAGGAACACCTGAGGAAGGTCGTGGCGAGCCATCAGCGAGACTGGGACGTCAAGGTGCCACTGTTCTTGCTGGCCTATCGCTCGTCTACACACGACACAACTGGGATGACGCCATCCAGCTTAATGTTCGGCCGAGAGTTACGCCTCCCTTGTGACCTGGCTTTTGGAAGCCTTCCGGAAGCGAAACAGCCAGCGACCGAGTATGTGGAGAACTTGGTGGACCATCTCCACGACATGCACGAGATGGCTCGCCAGAACATCCAGAAGGCGAGCGACCGCATGAAGACCAGGTATGACAGGCAAGCCAACAGTCAAGGGTTCCAGCAAGGTGACCTGGTCTGGTTGTACCGTCCTACCCGGACCAAGGGACGCTGCCCGAAGCTCCAGCAGCCATGGCATGGACCGTACCGGGTGGTGAAGAGGATTAACGACGTAGTCTACCGCATCCAGAAGGTTCCCCGAGGGAAGATGTTGGTGGTACACCTGGATCGACTAGCCCGCTACGATGGTGCTGTTCGGGACGACCAGCTTTGAGGAGGGAGCAGTGTCACCCAATTAGCGGTAGGCATGAGGGCAACAGCTGTGAGGAAACCAGAGGCGGCCGAGCCACGCCTCCAATTAGTCTCTGTCACTAACTGAGGGGTGGTTAGGGAAATGTCACTTGTCCCTGGGCGCTTCTCTCCCCTTCTCCTGCCCTCCGGAACTTTCGTGGTGATCGGCGGGAAACCAGAGACTTCTAGAAAAACAGTGACATTCCTATAAAAAGGGTTTCAGAGAGACAGTCAGTTAGTCAGAGTTCTTGGCAATCAGCGTAAGAGTTCAGTGCTAGTGTAAGGACGAGAAGACTGTGTATGTGCATCGGAGTTTACGTAATCGCGAGTACAAGTGAAATTGTAACGGACGAACTGGTGAATTGTAATTGTGTGCAGCACGTAATTCTGTGTAATTGGCAAGTGTTAAACTGTAAGTCGGTAGAAATAAAGAACATTGTTGAGTTTGTGTAATTGGACTTTTCATTTCACGAACCCACAAAGTCACAGTATTACCTGTCTGACGAATGAGTACAGTTGTTTAGAGAGATCGGAGAAGACGGGAATATAGTATAGCAGCCTCGTCCATTGAATCCCAGGCGGCGTCAAAAGCTTTCCCTTCTGACCACGCCTCCTCACATGTAAGCAATTATAAGGGTTTTCCACCCTTAAACATATGGGTGGCCCTTCTTAATACGTTCACCAAGTTAGAGCGCTGTTGCAATATTTTTCTTGTGTCCTCAGAAATTATCTTAGACTGTGCAAACGTGCTTCCTATGTGTGTTAATTAAGCTTATATTTATAGAAGTTACATAGTGTTTTACTTAGTATAGTATTATAAATTTATTTGTGTTTAATAGTTATTTGCGTTTAGCACTTGCGTAATTTAATTAAGATGTGGTGACCGTGGGTATCGAACCTAACATGGATATGCTACCATGGATTTCCGTTCATACTTGTAATATATATATATATATATATATATATATATATATATATATATATATATAAAAGTATCTAAACTTTTTCGAGTTCTAAAGCGTTTATGGCATATTTAATTATTATGCGGAATGTACGTGATTATTTATTTAAATTGTGTTTAGCAGAAGACCCACCCCCCATAAACAAATACAATGCTTAACTTTATTCAAACTTGTAAAATTAGCAGACATCCTTGTAAAAAGTTTCGAAAATTTGAAAAGAGTAATAGAGTTTCCTTACTAGTTTTTCTTTAATTCCTTGGTTGTTGTTTTTTTTTAAGTGTTTATTGCTTTGTTAAATCAACTGAAATTCACCACCTGTAGCTACCATAGAATAAAGGAAAATGTTTTAGGATAAAACGGCTCACGATTGCAATAAACAAAGCTCTAACGTGCAATCTTTGCTTATAAATTATTATTAACTACCAGAATATCCAAAGTGCTTCTTTAATTCGCAAGTAAATATCCCTCGCAAATTCATGCACATTGATGCAGTTTAACCCTTTTAAAATTGTAATGATGTTTTACTAAACTTTCCTTAGATATTATGCTAATAATACGCATTTAGTTCTTGTACGTAATAGAAGTACTAATACCATAACAGCGCAGGTGATATATTTCTTTTCAGTTATGTTATAAAGAGTTGTAACATTATGTATTATGATAGGAAACATTAATCATTTAAAATTTATTTGAAAAGATCAATGACGATTTCTTACAGTGAATTTTGCTTTATTTATTTATTTATATTTTGCCTCTAAAAGTTAATTTAAACAACGGCAACACTGGATATTCTCAGCTGTAAACACGAGCCTAACATTCTTCACCTCTGACCCCGGTTGGTGTTTCCTAAGATGTTTATGACATTGTGGTTAGGGGGAAGAACAGTTTTTCGCTACAAAGAGAGCCGGTTGGGGATGGTTTAAGCGCGGCCACTATACAGTACAGTCTGACCATCAGAACAGCGTACGTAACACGACGTATATTTGATATCACATGTCTTTAAGTATTACCTGTCTGACGAATGAGTACAGTTGTTTAGAGAGATCAGAGAAGACGAGAGTATAGTACAGTACAGTCTGACCATCAGTACACCGCACGTAACACGACGTATATTTGATATCACATGTCTTTAAGTATTACCAGTCTGACGAATGAGTACACTTGTTTAGACAGATCACAAAAGACGAGAATATAGTACAGTACAGTCTGACCATAAGTACAGCGTACGTAACATGGCGTATATTTGATATCACATGTCTTTAAGTATTACCTGTCTGACGAATGAGTAAAGTTGTTTAGAGAGATCAGAGAGGGCGGGAATATAGTACAGTACAGACTGATCATCAGTGCAGCGTACGTAACACGACGTATATTTGATATCTCATGTCTTTAAGTATTACCTGTCTGACGAATGAGTACAGTTGTTTAGAGAGATCAGAGAAGACGGGAATATAGTACAGTACAGTCTGATCATAAGTACAGCGTACGTAACACGACGTATATTTGATATCTAATGTTTTTAAGTATTACCTGTCTGACGAATGAGTACAGTTGTTTAGAGAGATCAGAGAAGACGGGAATATAGTACAGTACAGTCTGACCATCAGCCACCGTACGTAACACGACGTATGTTTGATATCTCATATCTTTAAGTATTACCTGTCTGACGAATGAGTACAGTTGTTTAGAGAGATCAGAGTAGACGTGAATATAGTACAGTACAGACTGGCCATCAGCCAAAGTACGTAACACGACGTATGTTTGATATCTCATATCTTTAAGTATTACCTGTCTGACGAATGAGTACAGTTGTTTAGAGAGATCAGAGAAGACGGGAATATAGTGCAGTACAGTCTGACCATCAGTACAGCGTACGTAACACGACGTATATTTGATATCACATGTCTTTAAGTATTACCTGTCTGACGAATGAGTACAGTTGTTTAGAGAGATCAGAGAAGACGAGAATATAGTACAGTACAGTCTGATCATCAGTACAGCGTACGTAACTCGACGTATATTTGATATCACATGTCTTTAAGTATTACCTGTCTGACGAATGAGTACAGTTGTTTAGAGAGATCAGAGAAGACGAGAATATAGTACAGTACAGTCTGGCCATCAGTACAGCGTACGTAACACGACGTATATTTGATATCACATGTCTTTAAGTATTACCTGTCTGACGAATGAGTGCAGTTGTTTAGAGAGATCAGAGAAGACGGGAATATAGTACAGTACAGTCTGACCATCAGTACAGCGTACGTAACTCGACGTATATTTGATATCACATGTCTTTAAGTATTACCTGTCTGACGAATGAGTGCAGTTGTTTAGAGAGATCAGAGAAGACGGGAATATAGTACAGTACAGTCTGACCATCAGTACAGCGTACGTAACATGACGTATATTTGATATCACATGTCTTTAAGTATTACCTGTCTGACGAATGAGTACAGTTGTTTAGAGAGATCAGAGAAGACGGGAATATAGTACAGTACAGTCTGACCATCAGTACAGCGTACGTAACACGACGTATAGTTGATATCTCATGTCTTTAAGTATTACCTGTCTGACGAATGAGTACAGTTGTTTAGAGAGATCAGAGAAGACGGGAATATAGTACAGTACAGTCTGACCATCAGTACAGCGTACGTAACACGACGTATATTTGATATCTCATGTCTTTAAGTATTACCTGTCTGACGAATGAGTACAGTTGTTTAGAGAGATCAGAGAAGACGGGAATATAGTACAGTACAGTCTGACCATCAGTACAGCGTACGTAACACGACGTATATTTGATATCACATGTCTTTAAGTATTACCTGTCTGACGAATGAGTACAGTTGTTTAGAGAGATCAGAGAAGACGGGAATATAGTACAGTACAGTCTGACCATCAGTACAGCGTACGTAACACGACGAATATTTGATATCACATGTCTTTAAGTATTACCTGTCTGACGAATGAGTACAGTTGTTTAGAGAGGTCAGAGAAGACGGGAATATAGTACAGTACAGTCTGACCATCAGTACAGCGTACGTAACACGACGTATATTGGATATCTCATGTCTTTAAGTATTACCTGTCTGACGAATGAGTACAGTTGTTTAGAGAGATCAGAGAAGATGGGAATATAGTACAGTACAGTCTGACCATCAGTACAGCGTACGTAACACGACGTATATTTGATATCTCATGTCTTTAAGTATTACCTGTCTGACGAATGAGTACAGTTGTTTAGAGAGGTCAGAGAAGACGGGAATATAGTACAGTACAGTCTGACCATCAGTACAGCGTACGTAACACGACGTATATTGGATATCTCATGTCTTTAAGTATTACCTGTCTGACGAATGAGTACAGTTGTTTAGAGAGATCAGAGAAGATGGGAATATAGTACAGTACAGTCTGACCATCAGTACAGCGTACGTAACACGACGTATATTGGATATCTCATGTCTTTAAGTATTACCTGTCTGACGAATGAGTACAGTTGTTTAGAGAGATCAGAGAAGACGGGAATATAGTACAGTACAGTCTGACCATCAGTACAGCGTACGTAACACGACGTATATTTGATATCACATGTCTTTAAGTATTACCTATCTGACGAATGAGTACAGTTGTTTAGAGAGATCAGAGAAGACGGGAATATAGTACAGTACAGTCTGACCATCAGTACAGCGTACGTAACACGACGTATATTGGATATCTCATGTCTTTAAGTATTACCTGTCTGACGAATGAGTACAGTTGTTTAGAGAGATCAGAGAAGACGGGAATATAGTACAGTACAGTCTGACCATCAGTACAGCGTACGTAACACGACGTATATTGGATATCTCATGTCTTTAAGTATTACCTGTCTGACGAATGAGTACAGTTGTTTAGAGAGATCAGAGAAGATGGGAATATAGTACAGTCTGGCCATCAGTACAGCGTACGTAACACGACGTATATTGGATATCTCATGTCTTTAAGTATTACCTGTCTGACGAATGAGTACAGTTGTTTAGAGAGATCAGAGAAGACGGGAATATAGTACAGTACAGTCTGACCATCAGTACAGCGTACGTAACACGACGTATATTGGATATCTCATGTCTTTAAGTATTACCTGTCTGACGAATGAGTACAGTTGTTTAGAGAGATCAGAGAAGACGGGAATATAGTACAGTACAGTCTGACCATCAGTACAGCGTACGTAACACGACGTATATTGGATATCTCATGTCTTTAAGTATTACCTGTCTGACGAATGAGTACAGTTGTTTAGAGAGATCAGAGAAGATGGGAATATAGTACAGTACAGTCTGACCATCAGTACAGCGTACGTAACACGACGTATATTGGATATCTCATGTCTTTAAGTATTACCTGTCTGACGAATGAGTACAGTTGTTTAGAGAGATCAGAGAAGACGGGAATATAGTACAGTACAGTCTGACCATCAGTACAGCGTACGTAACACGACGTATATTGGATATCTCATGTCTTTAAGTATTACCTGTCTGACGAATGAGTACAGTTGTTTAGAGAGATCAGAGAAGACGGGAATATAGTACAGTACAGTCTGACCATCAGTACAGCGTACGTAACACGACGTATATTGGATATCTCATGTCTTTAAGTATTACCTGTCTGACGAATGAGTACAGTTGTTTAGAGAGATCAGAGAAGATGGGAATATAGTACAGTACAGTCTGACCATCAGTACAGCGTACGTAACACGACGTATATTGGATATCTCATGTCTTTAAGTATTACCTGTCTGACGAATGAGTACAGTTGTTAAGAGAGATCAGAGAAGACGGGAATATAGTACAGTACAGTCTGACCATCAGTACAGCGTACGTAACACGACGTATATTGGATATCTCATGTCTTTAAGTATTACCTGTCTGACGAATGAGTACAGTTGTTTAGAGAGATCAGAGAAGACGGGAATATAGTACAGTACAGTCTGACCATCAGTACAGCGTACGTAACACGACGTATATTGGATATCTCATGTCTTTAAGTATTACCTGTCTGACGAATGAGTACAGTTGTTTAGAGAGATCAGAGAAGATGGGAATATAGTACAGTACATTCTGACCATCAGTACAGCGTATGTAGCATGACGTATATTGGATATCATATGTCTTTTTCTACAGAATGTGTCCTTGTACTTTGAAATGGGAGCTTTTCTTTAACAGTATTCATTAGTTTATATGCTTAGAATTTCTCTGTCCTGTTCGACAAAAGTTCTTCCACACATTGCACATCGGGTTGCAACCTTTTTGGATATGAGCGAAGTTGAAAGTTCTTCTCTCGTACACGTTGAATTTTGAACCTCTTTCACTATATTCCTTCATAATTTAAAGGAATAATTACACTTTTAATTTTCTCTTCTTTATAAGAGTGTAAATGAGTAGTGAATGAAGTTGAAGATAAGAAGGTAGTAAAATCAAGGTTGGGAAGAAGATCATATGCCACGTCATCATCCCATTTAAACCCATTTTTGAAAGTTTTGCTGCCAAGAGACCAACAAAATTGGCAGGCAAGGCTTTAAAATGACCGGGGAGTAAAATGAAAAGGAAAGGAAAGAAATCAGCATTTGCCTAGTGACAAGAGGTAAACATGAAAAAAGCTGAAGTCGAAGTTGTTGGTCTAACCATCGACCTCCTTAAACGCTTTTCTTAGATCAAAAGGCATCTCAAACAGAATATAAGACGTTGGCAGTGACAATGAATGGTTCGGTGTGATTTTACCTTCAATTGTTTTATACACGGCCTAACAATTAGTAATCATTACAGAAAGTTTCCAAATACGGAGACCAGAGTCCAGCTGAATGAATGCCAGACCATGGGAATGCCTGAGCGATCGATCCATTGGCTGGGAACTGCAGAGTTCGGTCATGTACCTGGGGGTCCTCGAACAAACGTTTCCGGCTAACGAATTTCTGGAACTATTCAACTTAGAGGAAACTGAAGTTACAACTTTTGGGTGTTATTTGTCGCATTGGCAGTAGTCTCTCTTCAAAATTTAAGACTTCTCCACTTAGTTTGTACTCCATTAACTGTTGAATTAAAGAATTATAGTACAATATATTTACTGGTACTTGCATGTTCAGCAAAATGAATCTAAAAAGCAGACTAAATTATAAAAGAAAGGTACTAAGGTGATTATACGAGGGCTATCCAGAAAGTAGATTACGTTTTGGAATAAAAAGTAAACAAAGTATAGGAAACAAATTTTATTATATACAGATGAAAGCCACATTCAAATACTACTTTTCGACATAGTCACCATTCAAATTAAGGCATTTATCGTAGCGATGTACGAGCTTGGAAATTCCTTCGTCGAAAAATTCGGCCGCATGCGCCTTCAACCACTTCGTTACCTCTTCTTGCAGCTGTGCGTCGTCATCAAAACGCTGCATAGCCAGCCACTTCTTCATTGCTGGGAATAGGTGGAAGTCGCTCGGTGCCAGGTCGGGACTGTACGGCGGATGAGGAAACAACTCCCACTTAAAAGATTCAAGAACTTCACGAGTGACATTTGCCGTGTGGGGCCGGGCGTTGTCGTGAATCAACAAGATCTTAGAGCTCAACATTCCTCTGCGCTTGTTTTGAATGGCTCTTCTGAGTTTTTGGAGAGTTTGGCAATACCTTTGAGAGTTTATTGTAGTGCCTCTTTCCAGGAAGTCCACCAAAATCACACCTTTTCTGTCCCAAAAAACAGTCGCCATCATCTTCCTTGCCGACATTGTTTGCATGCATTTCTTGGGTTTTTGGGGAGAACTTGTGTGCCCCCACTGCATTGATTGCAATTTCGTTTCCCAGTTCACGTGTTTCACCCATGTTTCGTCACCAGTAACGATGCGATCGAGTAAAGAGTCACCATCCTTATGGTAAACGTCCAAAAAGTTCAACGCTGCAGCCATTCGCTGATTTTTGTGGTCCTCTGTCAAGATTTTTGGAATCCATCTTGCACAAAACTTGTGGTAACCAAGCTTTTCGCTGATGATTTCGTGCAACAAACTTCGCGAAATTTGTGGAAAACTCAAAGAAAGTTCCGTTATTGTGAACCTTCGATTTTCACGGACTTTAGCATCGACTTTTTCGACAAGTTCGGCAGTCACTATGCTGGGTCTCCCACTTCGATCTTCGTCGTGAACATTGCTTCGGCCATTTTTAAATCTGATGACCCACTGACGCACTCCACCTTCAGTGATAATGTTGTCCCCATACACTTCACAAAGCTGCCGATAGATTCCTATCGGTTTACAGTTTTTTGCAGTCAGAAACCTTATTACTGCACGCACCTCGCAGCTCGCGGGATTTTCAATTAACGCAGGCATTTCAAACCGTCACAGTATCTGAACGGAGCACAGCACGAACCTCTCACTAGCACGGCTAGATGCCGACTGAGCTGCGCAACGCTCTGACCCCAAGATGGCCGCGCTAGCCCCGCCCCTAGCGGAAACAGACGAAAACGTAGTCTACTTTCTGGATAGCCCTCGTATTACAAATTTCACAATAATTTGATAAAGCTCGGTTGTAAGGAAAGCTTTATTTGATAAAATTCTTAGTTCTGACAAACGACGAAAATAAATTTTATGGGTGTTCAAATACTGTAAAACTTCATGTTTAAACAATAGTCGAGAAATTTAAGAATGGAATAGGTTACAAAGATATAGTATTTGTAAATAAAGAAGCTAAGAATGTATTAATAAAAAGCTTAAGTCCGAAATTGCAAATTTTTTAGCTTATATCTCCTTAACAGACATCAGGACATCTAAAAACATTGGAAAGTAGCAAAATGTATTAGCTTTTGGGTTACTACAGTGCGTTGGGCAGGGTTCCTACTACTGTGATCCATATAAACCTGAACCATTTCAATAAGTCATAACTTCTGAACCAATAATAGGACACACGTACAACTTTGGGAGAATATAATAGACAATTGGGAGATTACACTACACTATTTACATCTCAGAGAAAATGTTGCAAGTGTCCTCCACCAGCATCTATACATGTTTGTACTCGTCTCACCATATTCTCTGAAGTTTTACGGAGAGTATCCTCGCCAATGTTACTTATTTCGGTTAGAATGGATTCTTTGAGAACATCAATTGTCCGTGGCCTATTCTTGTACACTCTGTTTTTAGATACCCCCACAAGAAAACCTCCGGCGAGGGTAGGTCACGGGATCCACAGACCTTTTGAGATTATTATACAGTTTGTCTATCTCTATTTGTACAGTATCTCTATTTTACAGCTTCTTTGATAACACTGGGCAACAATGAAAATGTTTTGGGCTTAAAATAGTAAATGTATATGTATTTTCCTCTGCTGAATTAAAAAATCTCCGTAAAAATAATAGATTAGCTCTTGTTTTGAAGATAAGTTGACATTTCATTTTTAGAGTGAAGATTTTAAATTTGGGGGAACTTTTTTGGGAGTTGGCACACCTGTCAAATAGCAAAACACAATACGAGAGAAATTT
The DNA here is from genome assembly GCA_030765055.1 of Mantis religiosa. NCBI lineage: Eukaryota > Metazoa > Arthropoda > Insecta > Mantodea > Mantidae > Mantis > Mantis religiosa. The sequence goes on along the minus strand of JAUKNK010000320.1, from coordinate 4,958,863 downwards.
TGGAAATTAAATGATGCAAAAGTTAATGAAGGCATTTTTGTCAGACCACAAATAAGAGAACTTGTAAAGCATCCTGCATTTGACCAAGTTTTGGAGAGGAAAGAAAAGGAAGCTTGGGAAGCCTTCAAGGATTTTTAGGCAACAAAAGAGATGACAACTACAAGCATTTGGTGACAGTGCTCCTGAAGGATACAACATGTCCCTTAAGATCCATTTTCTCCACTCCCACCTAGACTTTTTCCCTCCTAGTTGTGGAGCTGTTAGTGACGAACATGGGGAGAGATTCCATCAGGACATTTCTGTTATGGAACAAAGATATCAGGACCGTTGGAATGAAGTAATGCTTGGTCTTTGTATAGGGATTCTGCGGAACTCCATCACAAGAGGCAAGCTAAAAGACGACGAAGTCATGATTCTCTTCAGACACGACTATCTGCGAAGTATTTTTCCAGCAATTTAGAACTCTTAGCATGTAATTACCAGTTACAAAAATCAAATGCACTTTCATTGTTGTTGTATCCTTTTCTCTCAATCTGTTAATATGTAATACTACCACCTTGAGTTCAAATCTCGATCAGGGTGAGATACCTGGATAAGGTTTTTCCGAGGTTTTCCTTTATCCTGAAAGACGAATGTCAGGTAGTTTTAGGCTCCATGGACCCTGGACTCATTTGAGCGTCATTTCACCCATTTCATTCATCGTCCGATATGACTTAACGTTGGGGGACGTAAATTACAACAACAACAACAACAACAACAACAACTTGTATATATAATAGAAACTAGAGCTAATAAAAATTTTTCATTGTAATATTTGTTTTTACCAACCCAAAATTAGTAGGTATTGCCTCATGAATTTCTCGAAACATTCAAAGATTATCTTTTTGTTGCCCAGTGTAATCGAATAGTCTCAAAAGGTCTGTGGGCCTCCAGATCCCCTGACCTAACGTCACCGGATTTTTTCTTGTGGGAGTATCTAAAAAATAGAATGTACAAGAATAGGCCACGGACAATTGATGTTGTCAAGGAATCCATTCGAACCGAAATAAGTAGAGTAGCCGTATTCCCATAAAAGCCCTGAGTGTACAGCGGGCGAGCCTGTGTTCAATCTACGCTTGGCGCCTCATGTATGCCAGTTCCTCCCTCTCTCCCTCCCTCCCAGCCGTATGCGTCAACCTGTATGCGCAAAGGTCAGTGTGTATCCTCATCTAGACGAGTGAACTTGGTTATCAAGTGTTTTGCTGGGAACACTAAATCTGTGAAACGTTTCAGTTAGAATGCAGTTAAAGAAAAACTAAAGCCCAATCTTCCAGAAAAGTCTGTTCTTGTGATAGACAACGCTTCATATCACAATGTGACCACAGAAAAATGCCCCACAGCGAACACAAAAAAGCAAGATATGCAAGACTGGTTGGTTAAGCATAGGATTCCGTTCGGAAGCCATATGCTGAAAGCGGAACTATATGATCTTATAAAGATGCATTAGCCAAAACATAAGAAATATATTGCGGATGCAATTTTAGAGGAAGATGGACACGTAGTTCTCCGCTTACCACCGTACCATCCCGACCTGAATGCCATAGAAAAAATTTGGGCAAATGTAAAAGAATGGGTTGCACTTTGCAATGTGAGCTTCAACATGGGAGACGTGTGGCGTTTGTGCGAACAGAGATTTGGAGAAATAGAAGAAGCAGAATGGGGTCCTGTTTGCCGGCATGTTCACCAAGTAGAAGAGAAATATATAAAAACTGAGGTTCTCCTAGAAACAGAGGTGGCTAACGATCACTGTTAATGACGACAGTAGCAGCAGTGATTCGGAAAGTGATTACTCAGCAACGTCTGTATATGAGTGCAGCAGCAGAGCCGAGAGGTACGTTTTCGAGGGATGTGCAGACGACATGCTGGACGGCATCGAGGAACTTCACCAATCACCTCACGCCTAAGGCACGCCCAACGGTGGTGAGACTCGCTCCTAAGGTAAGCAATGCATTATGCCAGGGTTTTTACGGAAGTAATCTAACTCTAACATTGGCGAGGATACTCTCCGTAAAACTTGAGAGAATATGGTGAGACGAGTACAAACATGTATAGATACTGGTGGAGGACACTTGCAACATTTTCTCTGAGATGTAAATAGTGTACTGTAATCTCCAAATTGTGTATTATATTCTTCCAAAGTTACACGTGTGTCCTATCATTGGTTCAAAAAATATGGCCTATTGAAATGGTTCAGGTTTAATGGATCGCAGCATATAATGTGGTTTTCTAAAAGTTATGTTGTCAGCATACAGGACAAATGAATATCATAACCACGAGAAAGACAAAACAATATCATATATTTATATATACTCTATAATATATCTATAAATATTCAGGACTGTCTAAAAATAGTGTATGACGTACGGGTTAAACGATTTTCTTTTCTTCGTAGGTCTGGTCCTGCGGCCTGTTTCGGAATCGCACCTACTCATAAAATAATATCTTACTTTTAATCACGTATTATAAATGACTATTTGGTATTTAAGTTGATGATCCAAGTATGCGGCAGGAACGCTTTAAAAAATCCTAGCTTATCCTGCACTTTCGACTGTTTCAGGTTTGAGCAAGAGGCGCCGGTATTCTGTGTAATGCCGCTACTCGGTAGAGAGGCGCTTTGCTAAGGTTTCTCTCTAACGTCGGCTGGACTGTTCAACCTCTGCGAACGCCTTCCCTTAAGGAACCCCTGGAGGCTTAGGGCTTTTGGGCAAGCTTGAATAATGGGTCGGAGCGTTCCATCTACAATATTTCTTTTCTTTTAAGGTAATAGTTGCTCTGTGCAGAGTGTTTGCCTACTTTGGAGCACTCTCCGGAAGCAAGTCATTAAATATATAGCTTTTACAGTTAAAATTGTATAATTACAAGTCAAACTGCTGTCATTTTATATGACAGATTTATAATTGTAATATTTATAACATAAATACCAAAGGTTCATACGTGTTCACTGACTTGATGTTTTTATTAGTTTGTTTATTCATGATATACATTTACGGATGCAGAATTAGCATTACAGTGCAGCACAATACATTTCTCAAAAGTAAATATTCTACAGTTTTCATTCAGATGCTGTCTGTATTGAGAGGTACGCTAGAAGTTACATGGAGATAAAGTCTACATCGTTGTTTTCAGGTGGACTGTCTCAACACACGGTTTGTAGGTACAATTACAACTGGACAAGACCACTCTCGTATTGGAAACACACTACTGTATCTCGTCTATCTCCTATCGCTGTCAAAATGTCTCTGAATGTTCAAAAGGCACAAAGAGTATATATGAGAATAAAATAAAATTTATGTTACGTCAGAAAGACAAAAATTACGTCGACCTCTATCAAGTGACTGAGAAGTAGAGGCCCGCCTCGGTAGCGTAGATGGTAGCGCGTCTGCCTAACGTTCAAGAGGTCCCGAGTTCGAATCTTGATCAGGGCGAGCTACCTGGATACGGTTTTTCCAGGGATTTTCCCTTATACTGATAGACGAATGTCAGTTAACTCTGAGCTCCATGGACCCTGGACTCATTTGAGTATCATTTCACCCATTTCATTCATAGTCCGAAATGAGGACGTAAATTACAAACAACAAAAAATCCTCCGTAGAGGAATGTTCCTAGGATGGAAGAATATCTCGTAGTAGACGACTGTAGAAATATTACACATTGGGTCTGGATAAAGTGATTCTATTCCAAGTTGCAGAAACCAGCACGTGTTCTCCCAGATATGGTCAGCCTTCGAGTCTCTGTGGTCACGTTCAAAGCCACATTGACTCACGTGTGCTGCTGTGCCACGTTCCTCAGTGATATGTACACCCTTTAGTGCTGGGGCGTGACATTTTTGTCACCCATGGCGAGATTTATGGAATTTCAAAGTAGATCTTTTGGTTAAAAACCAGTACTGTTTAATTTAAACTTATTGTGACTTTGTGAGTTCGTGAAATCAAAAGTCCAGTTACAAACACCAAAAATGGCACTTTATTTCCGTAGAAACACGCTTCGTACACAGTAGTCCAAAATTACATCACGTACACAATACAGCTTGCAACGTCATCGACACAGCTCACCAGCTGTTCACGCACGCAAGTACAATTAACGACTGACTCTTTTGGCGGGCGGGCTGGCTTTTTATAGATTACTCACATTCCGAAATTTTCTCAAACAATCGAGACCCGGCTAGAACAAAGGCGAACTCTTGAGAAATCCGTCTCCTTCCCTCCCACCGTTTCGGCGAGCTTTTGTCTACACACTGCACTGCGCGTGCCTTAGAATGCCTCGCCGTCTGGATCAACAATGGGCTCGCGACATTATTGTTTACACTGTCGCCTGAACTGCCGGCCTCATACCCACAAATGCAAGACAGAGGTGGGCGATCATCCAGCCGATACGGGGGATGTCAGTATCACGGCACCCCCAGACAGAAGGTTGCATTTCGTGACCGGGATTCGTTACCTATCGTAGCTCTTCAATTTCCTTACGATGATGACTGGGGATTGTCTTACACCAGGGACTTAAAATACGTTGGAATCGAACCCGGACGCTTCGGTGGTAAGAAAGCAAACCACAACGCACCAGCCCACTACGCCACGGCGCAGCAACAATTTGAACTTATACACAATAAAATGAAAGTAATTCTGAATAATAAGAAATTTGTCTTCGCACTTAACAAAAGCAAACGTTTTTCTTCACCAACAGAGATACAGTCTTTTCGCTCTTCTATTGTTCTATTGTCAGCCTGCAATAATTCAGATGTGGTCGACCCGGGAGCCGTTCTTTGGCTGAATTTCAACGAGATACAGTCTACGATTGACACTTGTGCGGTTATTATTAGCGGACAGCGTCTCGTCAAGCCGCTACCCACACAGATATCAAGAATACATGACGTCATCAGCATTGTAACGCTACAGTCCGGCCGCTCTATCTCCGGCTCTGACAGTTCTCGAGGGGGGGAAGCGCGTTGTTGCCAGTTGTTTAGCGGGAATTTCAAGCAGAGGAACATCTCACGCATTTGCAGATCGTAACTTCGTAAATGTACGGGGACAATGTGTATGTACATGATCCCAGAATAGTTGCATATGGAGACAATATACTATTTACTGGAAAAGAAATAACAAAAAGCTACTTCGCACGAGTGGGAAATTCCTTTCTCATATAATATTGATATACATGTCGCCTGATAGCATCCTTTTGAAAAGCAGCAAGTGAAGCTTTAAGGCTGCCTCGTTGCCTTTGCTTTCCCGGTGTACGCAGAACTGCAGACGGCGAACTTAAATCAGCTGGCACTTTTCCTTTGTCACATTCTTTCCACCTTCAAGGCGTCACAAACTCTGTCCAGCACCTTGGTAACAGGTAGTAGAGGTCCACCACTGTCCCGCTCCTTCTCGAAGTACTCACGTAGCCTGAATATAAATTCACGGCTTTGGTTCTTATAAGAGCCGATTCTTTTCTTGAATTCTGACGAACCAGTAGCCATATTACTATAATAGCGATGATAATAATAAGACTTACAGACGCTACAAATTGGAATTCACGCGCACACAAAAACTTAAACAAACCACCAGCGCGGGATCCAAAAGCAACTAAGAGCCACGTGGTCCACACAAAATTGCAGCGGCAACACGGTGCTGGATTTACAAGTCACGCCTAGCAGCGACAACGCTGATTGGCGCTAGCAGACAGTTTTAACTTCCTGACCACGACTCTGGATGTACAGACTCCCAGTACCACCAACAGAAGCAGTTGGTGTGCGTGAAAGGTGTGAACGAAATATTCCAATAGAGTGATGTTATAAAGAATATCTATTAACCTTCACCCTCCACCTCCTGCAGTCACTAAACGTCAGAGCCGGAGATAGGGCGGCCGGACTGTATGCGTTCTGTAGAAGTTGACGCGCATTTGCACATCTGATTCTTTGTTTATAAATATTTCATTTAGCGAAATGTTATACACGGTGATTCTATTTCTTTTGGCCCACCTCCGTGGCGTAGGTGGTAGCGTGTGTAACCGACTTTTAAGAGGTTGCGAGATCAAATCTCAGTTATGCTAAGTTCGGTGAGAGAAAGAAAAATGCTTGTGTAAGAAGACTGAAGAGAAAGTCTATGAATGCCACACATTAGGCTATAAAACAGAATCAATTGCTTAAACTGCCATGTTCAGAACCAAACATTATATTTAATTTTTTGTATTTGTTTGCGTTGACTAGTAGTACATGTTCCTACTTTTTACATTAGAGCTATGTTCAGCCAAGCGACTACACATTAATATAAGCAATTACTTGAGGGGGGAGAGAGAAAAAACAGAAGGTAAAAGCAGGTAGCAGAGGAGGGGAGGGGTGATGCTCTAATTAAACTGCATGGAACTGCGTAACCTAGCAACCACTTAAATTTGTGTTACAACATTGTGATTAAGCCAAGTACAGGGAGACAGAACGCTGCTTTAACGTAAAACGGAATTGTTGTTTAAGTATCCTAACGCTTCTTAAGTACTCTCTACCACGTACGTAGAGGAAGTAGGGCAATCACGTGGCCTTCTCTACTCACTCTCGTACATATCCTTGTTCTTATATTTACCTCATACTTCTACCTTGTATAGATAACTGAGCCTGACCGATATTAGAACTTGACGTAAAACGAGATTGTTGTTCAAGTATCCTAATGCTTCTTAAGTACTCTCTACCACGTACGTAGAGAAAGTAGGGCAATCACGTGGCCTTCTCTACTCACTCTCGTACATATCCTTGTTCTTCTATCTACCTCATACTTCTATCTTGTACAGATAACTGAGCCTGACCGAGATGAGAACTTGACGTAAAACGGGATTGTTGTTCAAGTATCCTAATGCTTCTTAAGTACTCTCTACCACGAACGTAGAGGAAGTGGGGCAATCACATGGCCTTCTCTACTCACTCTCGTACAAATGTTTGTTCTTATATTTACCTTGTACAGATAACTGAGCCTGACCGATATTAGAACTTGACATAAAACGGAAATTGCCGTTCAAGTATCCTAATGGTTCTTAAGCACTCTCTACCACGTACGTAGAGCAAGTGGGGCAATCACGTGGCCTTCTCTACTCACTCTCGTACATATCCTTGTTCTTCTATCTACCTCATACTTCTACCTTGTACAGATAACTGAGCCTGACCGAGATTAGAACTTGACGTAAAACGGGATTGCCATTCAAGTATCCTAACGCTTCTTAAGTACTCTCTACCACGTACGTAGAGGAAGTGGGGCAATCACGTGGCCTTCTCTACTCACTCTCGTACATATCCTTGTTTTTCTATCTACCTCATATTTCTACCTTGTACAGATAACTGAGTCTGAACGAGATTAGAACTTGACGTAAAACGGGATTGTTGTTGAAGTATCCTAACGCTTCTTAAGTACTCTCTACCATGTACGTAGAGGAAGTGGGGCAATCACGTGGCCTTCTCTACTCACTCTCGTACATATCCTTGTTCTTATATTTACCTCATACTTCTACCTTGTACAGATAACTGAGCCTGACCGAGATTAGAACTTGACATAAAACGGGATTGTTGTTCAAGTATCCTAATGCTTCTTAAGTACTCTCTACCACGTACGTAGAGAAAGTGGGGCAATCACGTGGCCTTCTCTACTCACTCTCGTACAAATGCTTGTTCTTATATTTACCTCATACTTCTACCTTGTACAGATAACTGATCCTGATCGAGATTAGAACTTGACGTAAAACGGGATTGTTGTTCAAGTATCCTAATGCTTCTTAAGTACTCTCTACCACGTACGTAGAGAAAGTGGGCAATCACGTGGCCTTCTCTACTCACTCTCGTACATATCCTTGTTCTTATATCTACCTCATACTTCTATCTAACAGGTAACTCACCCTAAAGGAGATCAGAACTCGGAATTTCTTGAACCTGAGGCAGACACGCTACCACTTATGCTACGGAGGCGGTCAGCTTGTTTTATTGTTGCTTTCTACTGATTTTCAGAAGTAAATACATCAACATTGCTATTCCTAGATGCTGTAGAAACAATTATCTTCTTGAAGAAAAACTCCCTTGGCCTCTGGCTTGAGAACAAGAATAGGTTATCTACTTTTGCTATATTAAAACGTGCTTCATGATGTCCTTTATTCGTCTTTTTTTCACATTTGCAAGCAGAAGAAAATAGACAAACAAAAATGTCTTCATATCAAAAATAATTTTATATTTAAGGCTAATATACTTTAAAATGTAAATATCTTTGTGGAAAATTAAGGTGATTTCATGCCCGCCTCGGTAGCGTACATGGTAGCATGTCTGCCTGACGTTCAAGAGGTCCCGAGTTCGAATCTCGGTCAGGGTGAGTTACCTGGATAAGGTTTTTCCGGGGTTTTCCCTTATCCTTCAAGACGAATGTCGGGTAACTCTAAGCTCCAAGTACCCTGGACTCATTTGAGCATCATTTCACCCAATTCATTCACCAACCGATATAACTTAACGTTGGGGCGGACATAAATTAAAAAAAAAAAGTATTTCATGTTGTATTTATTTTTTCACGAGAGAGGTCTTAAGTTTACAGGAAATTTCATATTCAACTGCAGAGTCATGCAATAAGAATAAAACAGAAATTTCAGAATTATCAAATTTTGATCGCGTAAATCACTTCTTATATTACCAAATTTTACTTTTTGATACCTGCGTAGCAAAGTTATTTATAGGGAAGCGAAAATGTGTTTCCTATTATAAGCCAGATGAAAAGAAAATCATAAAAATGAAACAATATTCTTTGAAATTTCTAGGGATTAATAACTTTTCAAAAAGAGAGTTTTTCGTGAAATCTGGATGTTGAATTTTGGTTGAAATATAACAAGACGAACATAGTGGGCGTGCACTTGATCTATAGCCAGCACATGATTGCTTGGAGACAGAGAAATACTCCTTGCCTAGAAAACATCTGAAGAACTAATCTAAAACAACAGCGAATCTTGGAAATGTGATCTCATATAGGTGACAGTTTCTTGGAAACTTCATATATCAAAATGCACTGTATACTGCCCATATAATCCCAATATTACAATACAGGTAAACTTCATAACCGCTATGATCGTCATAGTAAACATATCTAACTCAGGCAAATTTAAACCTAAAGATATTTGACCGAAGTGCTCGCAGGCGGAACATAGCCTGAGTGTTGTCCTTCAACGTTAAGTCATATCGGACGATGAATGAAATGATGTTCAAATGAGTACAGGGTACATAGAGCTTAGAGTTACCAGACATTCATCTTTTAGGATAAGAGAAAACCTCCAACGTTAAGTCATATCGGACGATGAATGAAATGATGTTCAAATGAGCACAGGGTACATAGAGCTTAGAGTTATCAGACATTCATCTTTCAGGATAAGAGAAAACCTCCAACGTTAAGTCATATCGAACGATCAATGAAATGATGTTCAAATGAGTACAGGGTACATAGAGCTTACAGTTACCAGACATTCAACTTTCAGGATAAGAGAAAACCTCCAACGTTAAGTCATATCGGACGATGAATGAAATATTGTTCAAATGAGTACAGGGTACATAGAGCTTAGAGTTACCAGACATTCATCTTTGAGGATAAGAGAAAACCTCCAACGTTAAGTCATATCGGACGATGAATGAAATGATGTTGAAATGAGTACAGGGTGCATAGAGTTTAGAGTTACCAGATATTCATCTTTCAGGATAAGAGAAAACCTCCATCGTTAAGTCATATAGGACGATGAATGAAATGATGTTCAAATGAGTAGAGGGTACATAGAGCTTAGAGTTACCAGACATTCATCTTTCAGGATAAGAGAAAACCTCCAACGTTAAGTCATATCGGACAATGAATGAAATGATGTTCAAATGAGTACAGGGTACATAGAGCTTAGAGTTATCAGACATTCATCTTTCAGGATAAGGGAAACCCTCCAACGTTAAGTCACATCGGACGATGAATGAAATGATGTTCAAATGAGTACATGGTACATAGAGCTTAGAGTTACCAGACATTCATATTTAATGATAAGGGGAAATCCCGGAAAAAAGCTTTATCCTGATATCTGATCCTGACCGAGATTGAACTCGGAATCTTTTGAAGGTGAGCCAGACACCCTACCACCGCGCTAGAGAGGCGGGTCTGAGGTTACGTGTCCACCCTCAATAGGGTACTAAGTAATTGTGCGAGATAGAGGAGTCCTGTGTTTGACTGTAAGAGAAGAGAAGCTGTTTCGTGCATGCTTTATTGCTACACAGGTTGGAAGTCAATGCGAAGATTGACTGAGGAAAAAAGTCCTTGCTTTGTTCACCATGAACTCACTTGTTTTAATTGTAACTTTTCATTACTACTTTGGAACTCCCCTGTTATGTGTTCAGGTAAATAAACAAGTAGATACTATATTAACAATACGCATATAAGCAACAATAGATCGGAGAAAAGGAGTAAAATGTGAACGCCAGCTTGTTAATGAACGTCTTGAACAAGCAGGGTCTAATTGTGTCGCCATCTGTGAGAGTGTTAATGACGCCACATTGAAGCGACGCGATGTTCTCTTTACGGTCCGTGACTCTCAACAAAAACACTCCACCCTTGTACCTACAAATTGCTGACGTCGTCACAGCCGGCTGAGTCCTGTTTTCCTAACACAAATATTAGATTAGATGGAACGTCGTCGTCGTCGTTCAAAGCTTTGCTGCGAAAATAATGTACAAATTGTGTGCTAGCAAAGTTTACAGTATACGTGGATTTATGTGTTGAACCTTATTTTTGCTCGTTATTTAATTTACGTATTTAAAAGTATGTATTTGACTCAAGCTTTTGAAAAAGAATATGTGATTTTGCTTATATTGCATACTAAGAACTGTGATACCTACCAGGTCGAGAATGCATATTGATAAATAGGGCCCGGAAGTTGTTGACCTAAAAATTCTCTAAAAATGAGCCATAAAATGCCCTTAAAACATACAAATAGACATAAAATGTAAAAAAAATGACCGAAAAATTATCAATTTCTTACTGTTTCTCATTTTTGTTAATGACATTGCTGTTAATATTAACTGCCAGATAAGGTTGTTTGCAGACGATTGTATCATTTATAATAAAATTCGGAATACAGTGCATGAAACCGCCCTTCAGGATGATTTAAATGAAATCTGTAATTGGGCTGCGGCTAACAAAATGTCAATTAATGCCAAGAAAAGTAAGTCCATTGTTTTTAGTAGAACTAAGGGCAAAATTATTGTTAACTATCACATGGGAGGGGTGCAAATTGCACAGGTGGACAGCTGCAAATACTTGGGAGTGTACCTGGCAAGTAATGCTGGATGGGACGAACAAGTAAATTCCACATCTAGGAATGCGTGGAAGGCATTACATTTCGTAATGAGAATATTGAAAAAGGGGAGCGCTAGGTCCAGGGAAATTGCCTACAAGACCTTAGTGCGGCCGGTTATGGAATATGGAGTAGCATGCTGGGACCCGTATAGAGCTAACCAAATCGATCCATTAGAAAAAATACAGAAGAGGGCAATAAAATTCATAAAAAGAGGCAAGTATTTTGGGCTTATAAAAGGAGATGAGACTAAATGGGAGGAATTAAGAATTAAGCGTAAAAAACATAGGTTGGTAGCATTATTCAAAGCTAATGCTGGTGTAAAGGCATGGCTGGACGTAAGTGTAAGGTTAGATAATCCGGATTATTATGGACGAAACGATCATAGGTATAAAATTAAGGGTAGAAGATACAGAACCGACGTAGGAAAATTTTCTTTTGTTAATAGAACCATTGAAGAATGGAATGAATTGCCTGTAGCAGTCTTTCAGGGCTGTCCCCTGTCAGTGAAGAAATTTAGAAAAAATCTAAATGGTTTATAGTTTAACTTTTGAATTATAATGGTATATAATATGTAAATAGAGAAGTAATTAGATATGTTTTAAGTGACTAAAGTAAAATAATATCATGTTTGTATTGTTTATTGTGTTATTGTTGTAAATCTAGTATTTGTAATTTGATCTGTATTCTTAACTCTGCCACCGGGTAGTACCCAATTGCAGTTAATAAATACATACATACATACATACATACATACATACATACATACATACATACATACATACATACATACATAATAATAAATTAATAACTGTCACAGACAAATAATGAATATATGGTTCGAATAATGGCATTTTAAAATTAACTTTCTTAGTAAATAATGCAATTATTGCTACTAAATATTTAAAAAATTCAAAATTAATCAGGTCATTTTAAATTTGATAAAAGTTACTGTACCCATTAGCCAAAACATATCTTACTTAGCGTTGGTCACCCTCAAGTTATCAAAAGTAAAGGAACGGAGGTTGTCAGCTAAAACTGTTTTATACTTTGAGAAACTTCTCTCCACTTCCACAGATGTTATAGGAGCATATTTAAAAAAACACTGTCACTGCTTGTTAAATCCTGTTCTAAAATATCAGTTCTGAAGTTTTCTTCTGATAGATATTGGCAATCTCTTGGCAACCACTTTATATGACAACTACTTCTCTCACTACTTGAAAATTGTCACAGTGCAGTTAACCATGTACCCTAGCGTGTTAAAATTGGTGCCGGGCGCAAAGCTATATTAGGGTCTTTCTCTATCAAATACATAGTTCGGGTTGGCGCTTTCGAAAATATTTTCTTTACTGTGGAAATTAGTGTATCTGCTTCTGGAAATGTTGATGTGACCTGTTCCGCCATGATGAATTCAATGAAACATGGGCCAAGTCCAAGTCCAAGTCCAAGTCGTGTACTGACAGGCTGTTAACAGCCAGAAGGTATTTGCTGCGTACCCACCCAGGTTTTGGGTCTGACCGCAGGTTGTTAATTGTGATATTTGTAGGATGATGTGATATTTTTTTTGTTGAGGAAAATTTGTTGAGGTAGCTTTTTGCTCCTCTTTAATTTTGTACAGGATGCCAAACCGCTTTTTTGTTTACACCCTGGTGTTTTATTATTTTAAATTGGGGTAAATTTTGTAGCCAAACAGCTCTTTTGGAGTTTTGGAATTTAGCTTATGCTGCTGTAAGGATTAACTCCTTTGTTACCTCGGATGCCCGCAAGCCATACGGGGTACCCGGTAACGCCTGAAGCGGCGTCTCGCAGCGTCGTAGTCTCCTAGAGACCGAACCAGGGCGCTTCTATGAGCAGGAATTTTATCGTAAAATTTTGTTGCCCGGCGTCTAATTTCGTCCTCCACGTATGGGAGACGGGAAGCTTCGTGAAGCAACCTCACGGGAAAAGAACGGCCCACAGAATAGATGGATAGGAGTCCTCTATTTTGTGCACGCTGAAGGTATGCTATCCAGCTATCGGCAGCCATGCCCCAGATTTCACAGGCGTACAACATGAGTGGGATTATCAGCGCTCGAAAGAGGTGTAGCTTTAAGCGGACTGGCATCGAGCGCGAACTCACACATGGGCCAAACACGTAACATGCATTATCTTACTGTAAAATAATTGGATCTATTTTGCCGCCTTTACCATGTAAGGAAGAGGAACACGTCAAGCTGTATTCCACTAGGCCACAATAAACACATGGATTTGGCGCAAAGTTTGCATATCCGACAGTGCTTAACAGCTTCCATAACCTTTGAAGTTAGAAGAAACATTTGTCCGGCACTAGTAGCTTCTAGCGTTCCATTGGCTACATAACGCCCCTCTGAATCGGTTGTCTAATCAATTATACATAAATTTTTCCCCCATTCACATATTCACGTATTCGGTTTAACGTGTATTCATAACATTTTTGTAGGTAACTTCTACGCAAAGTTGATTCACTTGGAATTGTATGACCAGTGTGACGTTCAAGAAAATCTCGTAATTTGGAATTAATTTTCCTAGCGGAATATTTGCACTAACAAACACTTCACATAATTATTTATAAAAGGAAGATGACTTGTTACTTGAAGTCGAAGCCGTTTCTTTTAACAGTAACTGAGACGCTTGTCTTTTTTCACATTTTGAAGAGCTCGCAAATGTTTTTCTGTGGATACAATCCACACGTATTGCATGATGTAATCAGCGATTCCTCGAACTGATGCGTCATAAATTCACCAGCACTTTCAGGACGCTGACCTGTGTTAATTACATGTTTACCACACTTACAAAATCACTATTTCATATAAAACATATAAAAATGAGCGTTTAATCATAGATTATTTTAAAATCCCCCAAAAAGTCCATTGTTCAGGGTCAGGTCTGCCACGGGAATCAAACCCAGGCTTCCCGAATGCGGGCTACAGATGTAAATACCCTATAAATTTGTGAAAAAGAAAGAAAATGGCCGGAAAATGTATTTAAATGTTAAAAATGACTATTATAAAAATATGGGAAAAATGCATTTTGATGACCTATAAAAACCATATATATCCAACGTATTTGTTCCAGAATGCACTTAATCTCCAATAAGGATCGTCTATGACTACTCAGAAAAAGATGACTTTTCATCAAAATCTGAGCTCTACTGATAAGTAACTGGTTAGCCAGTTAGTTTTTCCAGAGTTGAAAAGACCGTAAAAGCAATAATAAATCAATAAATTGCTTTTCCATTTTATTGGGCATTTAAGAAAAATAATAAATGGAAATATGAACAAATGAAAAGCTACTTATAAATTATAAGGACAAAGCCTTCTTATCCAGTCTTTTGTTAATGAATTAATTGAAGCAACACATGCCTTGGTTTTTAGGTTATTTGTTTATGTATACAAACTCAATCTTATGATAGTTATTCTTATTATAAAGCAGTAAAAGTGAGGGACATTGCTATTCAGGAAGCTGCAGATCTAGCATATGAATTAGTTTTACCAGCGAAGTTGAAGGAAAGGTATGTTGAAGTTTACAAGGTTTTCCCAAAGTGGTGCGTTGATGAAAACGTTAAGTTATACCAGTGAGACAGTTTTATTGACCTATTTTCGTGAAAGAGGTAAAAAATTATGCATCTCCAGCAAACTTATGCTGTGATTGTTCTGTGTTCCAATTGCACATTAATATTTGGATCAATAAATCATCGATACGTGTGTATATTTCGTTAAGAATTCATAAATAACCTATGTTTAGGAGACTATGCTGTTAGTGTTACACCATTTCCCAGTGGTACTTCATGGCCACTAGCCAATGTATTGTAAATCTAGCTTACACACAACATTACGTGTTAAAAATCATTGTCTTACAAATCGAGTCAGTATTCAGTAGTTCACGACTGTTAAAGGTATCAAATACTTTCGCTAAGTACTCAAAAGCTTTTAAGACATCGGTAATGCCAACTTTGGTTTATTGTGACAAGAAGGTCGTAACAGCATGTCATAACAGCAACATGCAGTAATCACTACGAGAGCGTGTTTACATTTTGTAAACATATTGGAAGACAAATTCCTTGATAACAACACAACGAGAATTTTGAAGAGAATTTAATGTACGCGATGTTCCGACAAAGACAATTTTATCGCTCGTAAGAAAGCTGGAGATAACTGGTATACTCATTAGTGAGAGTAGAAAACATAGACCGTCATCTGTTACAGATGTTCGCAGAAGGCTATTGAATTCTCCAAACAAATCGTTGTGTCGATTGAGTCAGGAATCAGGGTATTCATATGGAACATGTCAAAGAGCTGTGACCTTACAGAGTGCATATGGTGTAACAACTGAAAAAAAAACAGATTATGATAAACGAATCAGTTGCTGTCGATTGTTTCAGGGTACTCTTATTCCACGTCCAGACATTCTCTCCATAACGTGGTTTACAGATGAGGCATGGTTTCGTCTGTCACACAAAACACCAGATACTGGGCTGCTGTAAACCCCCAAATGATCCACGAAACCCCACTGCATGATACGCGGTGTCAGCTTCCAGGATCGTTGGTCCCATTTTCTTTGATACGACTGTAGACACTGAAGCTTATATGAGTATCTTCAATACATTTGTGGAGCAGCTGGATGATATCGAATTGAGAGAAGGTTATTTCCAGCAAGATGCAGCAATGACACCATGGAACTTGTAACCATTTTCTTTGATAATCGAATAATCTCAAAACGTCTGTGGCCCCCCAGATCTACTGACCTAACCTCACCGGATTTTTTCTTGTGGGGGTATCTAAAAATAGAGTGTACAAGAATAGGCCACGGACAATTGATGTTCTCAAGGAATCCATTCGAACCGAAATAAGTAACATTGGCGAGGATACTCTCCGTAAAACTTGAGAGAATATGGTGAGACGAGTACAAACATGTATAGATGCTGGTGGAGGACACTTCCAACATTTTCTCTGAGATATAAATAGTGTACTGTAATCTCCCAATTGTGTAATATATTCTCCCAAAGTTACACGTGTATCCTATTACTGGTTCAAAAATTATGACCTATTGAAATAGTTGAGGTTTGTGTGGATCGCACTGTATTACATATCACAGTTTGTGTGGGAAAGCATGCAAGTTTGTTTTGTTTCAATATCACCTATATTGTCTATATCACCTGACCCAAACCTTTGCCTTTGGTTTGTTGCGGCTGACCTGAATGGGTTGTTTCAACAAAGGGAACATGAATCAATTGACAATGGGCTATAAACATACGTTGTTACTCGAGAAGGGCCGCTCTAAAGCTGTTTTAATTACTTGCCACTTGATTAATTGCAAACAATGTTTTTCGCCAAACTTTATCGCCTAAAGAGATGGTCCCCTATCGCAGAGAATGTTCCGAAACTCGTAAAAAGTTAATGTATACAAAAGTCAGCGAAAATTAAATGTAGGCGCAAGCTTAAATTTTAGGCATTTTATTTCTAAAAGAGTCTTAGTTGAAATGACCGAGGGAGATTTCTTTTTTTAATTTACGTCCTATGTAAATCATATCGGACGATGAATGAAATGATGCTCAAATGAGCTCAGGGTCCATAGAGCTTAGAGTTACCCGACATTCGTCTTTCAGGATAAGAGAAAACCTCCAACGTTAAGTCATATCGGACGATGAATGAAATGATGTTCAAATGAGTACAGGGTACATAGAGCTTACAGTTACCAGACATTCGTCTTTCAGGATAAGAGAAAACCTCCAACGTTAAGTCATATCGGACGATGAATGAAATGATGTTCAAATGAGCTCAGGGTCCATAGAGCTTAGAGTTACCCAATATTCGTCTTTCAGGATATGAGAAAACCACGGAAAAACCATATCAACGTAACTCACCCTGGCCGAGATTCGAACTCGGAACCTCTTGAACGTGAGGCACACATGCTACCACCACGCTACCGAGGCGGGCGACCGAGGAAGATGAACAATGAACTGCCCTTTAACGGAAGTATTAGTATTTTAAAATGTAATAAAAAAACAAGGAATATTTTGGATATAGTAAACTAACAAAACATGTGTTTGACATAAATTTTGTAACAACATTTACATTTTTTGTATTTTTTATATCTTACGGTTTACCAGTTTTAAAACGGTTATTCTCAGAAAATTCATTATACAACAGGCGTCCAGAAAGTAAGTTCTGTTTCAATTTATCTCCACTGCAGCGCTGCGATCGCAGTTGCACACATGCGCGGTAGACGCTCTGTATCAAGGAGAAGAAACGTGCGTCATTGCGAGATCGCTGTCAGCCACGTACGCTTTGTTGTGCTTGTTTACAATGTCGGTGTTGATTGAAAATCCCACCGATTTGAAATCAGATCTGTGATTCGTTTTCTGAATGCTGGGTAGCCGCGGCTTCTTTTATACAGAATTGCCGAGGAATGTTCTCAAAAGGTGTTGTGTTTCTTCACGACAACGCACGACCACACACTGCAAATGCGACGAAAAACATCCTACAGGGATTTGGCTGGGACGTGTTTGACCACCCCCGTACAGCCCTGACCTCGCTCCTAGCGACTTTCATCTGTTTTTGCATCTCAAATCTTTCCTTGGCGGTTAACACTTCAACAATGACGAAGAGCTGAAAGAAAATGTTTCCAACTGGTTGAAGACACAGGCGGCAAACTTCTATGAAGAATGTATACAAAAACTTGTGCCTCGCTATGACAAATGCCTGCAAAATTTCGGCAGTTATGTGGAAAAGTAGTTTAAGAGTTGTAGAATTTTGTACAATAAATAATTTTTCTGTATCTGTACACAATTTAATTTTATTACCAAACAGAACTTACTTTCTGGACGTACCTCGTATATGTACATTTTATCAGGTGTCAGTGTTTTAGGACATCAAAATCGTTAAGGAGTTCTTGAGAAAATTAAAATTAAAGAAAAAGTGCTCCAAATAAAGGGTAGGTAGGAATGAAATTAACTTTTTCTTTTAATTGTATCATATCTTTGGACCTTTGATCTTAAAAGTCTCTCACCAAGACCGGCCTGGGTTCGGTCCCAGGCGACTAGAAAGTGAAATTTGTGGTGGACAACACGACGGTGGGGCGGGTTTTCTCCGGGTACTCCGCGTTTCCCCGTCGTCTCATTTCACAAATTTCTCCATTATCATGGACACCTAGTTTTCTGTACATGTTAACCTCGCCGAAAAGAAAAGAGAACAAGTCTGTTGCTACTATGTTTCTGTGCGTCTGTTTGTGAACGACTAAACTTCAGTTAAATGTCAAATCTACGAGGGCTGTTCAATAAAGAATGGTCACAAACTTTTTTGGACAACGTACCTTTACTCATCCTCATAATTTTGATGGTCCTTCTCAAAATAGTCTCCCCTGAATGCGATGCACTTGTCCCAGCGTTTCTGTCAGTCTTCAAAGACATGCTGGAAACAATTTTTTGAGAGTTCCTTCAAAATCGCCTCCGCAGCCTTCACCACTGCTTCTGATGATGGATAATGTCTCCCACGAAGGCGTTTCTTCAAGTTAGGGAATAGAAAAAGTCACATGGGGCTAAATCCGGACTATAGGGAGGGTGAGAGATGTACTTCATGTTGATTTTTGCAAGATATTCAGCAACAACACTGTGGTATTGTGCAGTTACTGATGTGTGTGCAGGTACAACATGCTGATAAACCATTCCATGAATATCAAAGAATGAGATGACCATAACTTTCCCAGCAGAAGCAACCACTTTTACTTTTTGTGGGTTGGTGATAAAGGAGATTTCCACACTGAGCTTTGCTGTTTGCTCTCAGGATCAAAATGATGTAGCCAAGTTTCATCAGTAGTGATTACGTTTGAAAGAAACTCCGGATCTTCCTCTAACATCAACTTTAACTGCATGCAGACCTGCATGCGAATGTCCTTTTGTTCGGGAATCAACAGTCTTGGAAGCCATCGCACACAAACACGTCTCATGTGTAATGTTTCTGTCACCAACGCGTGGGTGACACCCAATGAAATGTTCAGTTTTTCAGAAAGTGATCTTAAGGTAATTCGTCGATCCTCTCTCACGATGGCAGCAGCAGTGTTGAATTTTTCTTCCGTAACAGCAGTAACTGGAGCCCTGGGTCCACCTTCCTTTGAAATTGATTGTCTCGCCTCTTTAAACATTTTAAACCACCTTCGAGCTGTGCTGTAGGGGGGAATAGACTCTCCAAAGGCCTCCTGTAACATTGTATAGGCCTCAACTGAAGATTTGTTGAGACGAAAGCAGAATTTCAAAGCCACATATTGCGCCTCGTGTGTTACCTCCATTGCAGCGGTAGGCGATACTGAACATGTCTGAACTTGCCTAGTTCTCACAGGCGGGAACCAGGAGTACCAACAATGAAACTACTACGGCGTGTTTGCTTCACGTTAAGCTAACAGAATATAATAAGTTTGAATTTTAGTACGAAAAATTATTACCGTAAAAAAATTATAATTCTTTACTGAACAGCCCTCGTAGGTATATTAAAATTCAAGTTTTTTCAAGAATGCGACACAAAATTTTCAAGGAAGTCCCCCTGAAAACAAATTACGCTTCATATGGAAAAATTTCGACATGTATGACTTCCTCAAAAACGTCTTTAAGGGTTTGTTTTAATATACAATTTGTACTAGATATTTTATACTTTGTTTTATTAAAATATAACGTTGAAATACAACGTTGTGAAAAGGATTACATTGCTACACTGACGTCTGTGCTGAATACAGCAGGTCTTGCATTTCGAATGAAACTAGCGCCATCATATGAACTTGTCTATTTGACAGAACCCAATGTGGTGCGGGTCTTTCTTCCTCTTTTTTGTAACTGTTGAACCACCCACTCATCGCGCTTCAACAGAGCGCCAGGGGGAGGGGGAACCGCCGTTGGTCCTCCAATTAGAATATGAATAATTTTCATTGCATCGAGGATAGCGTGTTAAAACATCAGACAGCGAGCTCTTCTCTTGTTTTTAAAATGGGTTAATCTAGATGCTATATCTTCCTCATTTTATTACTTTCTCTATGTAAGTGCAGCAGTTTGATAGCCAGTATTTCACAGAAAATACATGTTTTGAAAACCTCTAAACCCTAAATATATTATTGTTAAAAGACGTCTGCGTGTGTGTGCACTGGAAACTCGTTTACCTGGATCAACTGGGACCAGGACCAATCCTGATTTCTCACTATAGGAACATGGGGTAAGACCGAGTACAAGGGTGAAATCGAGTAGGCTGCAATGTCGTGCCATCTGCTACCGACATATGTAATATCTTGGTCCAACGCTTATCAATCATGCATAGCGTGTTCATGCCGGTCTAGCGTGATTTAACGGATTTATTGCATGTTAAACAAAAACCTACTTTGTGATCTAACTGTTCACCTTATTCATCGACCCTACAAACAGTGAAAGTTGTGTCGGTTAATGTCAATGTTAGCTTTTAAATATATACTTTGTAAGTTCTTTGTTGGCTGCTGTTCGAAAGGAATCTAGAGTATATTAAAATGGCAGTGTTGGCAGGACGGTTAAGCTGCCATGCATTAAGATAGTTTGTCATCTACTCAAAGTAATTTATGTAATGTTTAGTGTATTTTCACGCCGCTTTTATTACTCTACGTTACATTATCAATATTCCACGGATTTGCATTAGTAAAACAAGAGATAGTCCCAATTCCAACATATCAGCAACCAGCTTGCAAATGATCAAGATGAAAGACTGTTTTAATAACTGATTCTCCTAATGGAGACGATCTGATACAAAGAAAAGCAGAAAGAAACCTGAAAACGTAGAAAATTGTGTACACAAAGAAATCTAAAGTCCCAGACAGTAGGAATTCGGGACGGAGGGGGGTTACCCAGAGACTAAATTGCTAAATGATAACGTTTCCACATGCCTTCGTTGTAATGATGCCATATGCATTTACAAAGAGCAGGGTTGGTTGGAATAGATGCATGAAAGGCATCAGTTTGGCTCATTAACTGGATGAACTGAACCTGTACATGTATTAAATCAAACACCAATACCCTGTTTTGTCCCATTGAGAATCCGCCTCTGCCCCAGGTACGACACCAAACTGTATTTGGCATAGTGTATTGTCATTTTTGTTTCCTGTATCATTACGTAGTGTTTTAACTGACAGGATTTCTGCTAGCGTTACTTTTGTCTCTTTCAAATACAAAAACAGACCAATCAACAATAACAAAACACTCCACTAATATTTAAATCCCTCTAAGGGAACAAAAGACGGCTCTTAGTAGTTAAGGGCTGGGGCTAGTAGATGGCGCAGACGTCCTTAATCTCCCGGAATTTTATTTAAATGGGATATGAAACAAAATATTCATTTATTGATACATTCATTGCGTATAAAATATTCCATTGTCCATCTAAACACTATTTCTGATAAAAAATATATTACAACAACAATGTTTTCTTTATGTTTCCTAAGGGTCCCGATTCACCCAATGTTACCCTTTATAAAAAATGCAGATATTGTTAAGGATACTCACCTGTGAAAATTGGTCAAAAAGTGCAAAAAAATGACACAATTTTTGGCCTAATTAAATAGAATAATCCCTGCACTTCAATTTCCTATTATTTTAATGCCATACAACCCTTAAAAATTGTGGCGCATCACTATTTAAGTGGATCACTGTAATTGGGCACAGTGCTTTATGTCACCTATTTTGGTCATTTTCTCGTGTTTCTAATTTTCAGCGCTTTTCTGAATATCAATTGCCCCACACGATGCAGCTTTCAACATAGAAGCTTGAACATTTTTGTGCTTGGATAAAAACAGTACCAAAGGAAATTGATGAGATAATTTTTTTATGTCACCAGTGTTTGTGCAATTAAATAACAAAGCACACATTTCACAAGCAAATATTAAAAATTAATAAAACGAGAACTGTATATTGTTTTATACTAAACCAAGGGTCAGATTAAAATGTCATCTCATAAATTTACTAATAATGTATTTATCAGTATAATTGCAAAGTATTATTTTTCTGAAACCAAAATTGCTTCATGAGGAACAGTTTAATCAAATGACAATAAAACACTATAAATATATTATTATCACAAGAACTATTTTGGACAAAGTTCTGAAGATTAGTCTGTGAACTATTGCTAATACCACAATAATTGTGTGAAAGTTTGAAGTCAATCTAAGCAAAATTGCAGATTTTATTGTTTTCGCAGATGGATATCCCTAAAGTTCGCAATTTATGCCAAACCCGTTCTGAGCAAGTAACCCTATTATTTTTTGTCCTTGCCCTACATAGAAACTGACATGCCAAAAACACTTCACAGCCAATACCACTTAAGTTATTCGAATATCGCTTACGCACATTGCTCTGCAAAATTAATTCCAGTTAACTCGAGTGGATAGACGAATACAATTTGTAAGAATAGGTTGGAAAACTCGCGTAAGTATAACATCAGATTTTTGTTTCTTATTCAAGTTCTTCTGTCATGCAAACAGAATTAAATGTCAAGACCACTGCATAGAAAATAGCTTTTAAAACATTCGACTATCGCTTAAGGCCAGCTGTAATATTTCTATCGTAGGTATAAAAAAATTGTAACAAAACAATATCTACAAACGATTAACTCAATTAAAATGAAGAATGTCGCTTTAAGGTGAGAAGGTATTGCCTATCTCCACAATACTATTTCCATGATTTTTGGGTGCACATTACTAAGAAATTATTATTGATATTGTGACTTTGTGGGTTCGTGAAATTAAAAGTCAGATTGCACCACTCAAAAATGTTCTTTATTTCCACCGAATTACAATCGGAACACTTGCCGATTACACAGAATTACGTAATGCACACAATCACAATTCACCAGTTCGTCTGTCACAGTTCCACTGTACGCAGTTACGTACACTCCTCCGATGCACGTACATAGTCCGTTCCCTCACTGGGCGCTCGTCACCGCTGCTCGACGAGAACTGACTCTCTCCAGCCCGGCGCGTTGCTTATATAGAACCAACTGGCCAATCTAGAAGGTTCCGGATTAGATGAAATATCCTGCATGTCCCTCGTTACCGCTATAAGACAAATGTGTGGGGGCGTGGCCGAACGCCTACCGTCCGGCCCCACCGCCGGTCGGCTCCACAGGAAGTCCCGACGTTCGGGTGACAATATGTACATCAAAATTTTCATACATGTTCTTTGAATCTTTTTCTTTAATAAAACCTATTATTATTTGAAAATTTTTACTGATATTTTTTAATAATTATTTAGTTTTGTAAAATAAGCAAGCATGAAATTTCAGATAATTTTATTTTTTAAACAAGTACTATGAATTTCACAGAAAAATTCCATTCTTAATATTATTGTTATGAGTCTGCTTAATGCACACAAAAAATCAAATGTTTTGGTTGATTTTTTTCAAACAAATTGTAACGGAAACTGAAAGAATGTGAAACTGAGAAAAACAGCTTTAAAGTATATATATGTATATATATATGTATATATGTATGTATATATATATTGATCACTGAATTCTCACATTCCTGCTGCATAGTCTTGACCCTCTGTATTCTCACTTGTTCTGTTAAAGTTCCTCTTCATTTGTCTTGTCTTCTTGGTCAGTTCTTGAACCATTTTATGTGCTTTCAGGACTTGCAGCTCATCAATTTCTGTATATTACTACTATCATGGTTACTGGGCCTACTAACCTCAATATTACATGTGGTTTCATTGTCTATTCTATTTATATTTTCCAGATTTACTGTTCTGTTTTTAATAAAACCATTGCCTGTCAATAATACAAAATATTATTCAGAACAAATAACTGTTTACATACACAGCCAAAGACAAAAGAAACACTAGCATCATTGGAATCACAGTGATACCAACAGAAAGCTTGAAAGATCCCTTACAAAACTAGGCTTAGTTCAGAATTATCTCTTCAGTATTACAGAAGTTATGATCGATTTCCGGAAATCTTACGAAAAGGGGCGTGGAAACAACTTAACACCCACTAATATAATTAGAATATTAGGTATAAAATATTGCTCCAATGAACTTTTTAACTATATATTTGTAATCTAGAGGAATGACGTTATAATAAAATGTAAACATAAAAAAAGTGAATTCTAACCCCAAGTGAAGCACCTTCTCACCTTAAAAGAATATCTTTTTGAATAATCGGTAGAGAAACTTTGAATGTAAACATCAGATTTGCCCAAATATGCTTTCTCTTGTTTCTAACACTCCAATACGTATTTCGGATGGATATGCGTGTGAAAGTTTTGACCCGAAGACAATATTTCCTCTACCTTAAGCTAGATAAACTAATAAAGGTATAATAAGAGAACGTGCAAACAAAAAGCGTTTCTTTTATAAAAAAAAGGAAAGAAACAAAACGGACTAAACGAAAGTTCCTTAGAGCTCTAAAAGGAAGCCGAGAGAACGCGTATTTGAAGGAGCAGGTACAAAATTAAGAACGGGAGAGGGAAATGACGAAAGACAAAGACGGAGTGAAGGTGAAATTAATGCAGGATTTATAGAGAGAAAAGGTCGTTGATTTTCCGCTCCAACACAAAGGGATGTAAATTTATGCAAAGGGAACGTGGTAGATTACAAGAACGGTGGTGCACGCAGATAATTGAGGACTTCTAGAAGAAGCTAAATAATAAAGAAAGTGCATAGCAGCTCGATTGAAATAGACAGAATCAAACATTATCTATAATTAGAAATGTTAATGCCAGCAATTAGAGAAATACCTTTTTGACGCAGCAAAATTCCGGAAACTTTATGTAAGTAGAAGAAAATATTCTCTACTTCTTCTACAAACTATCCTCTATCCTTTATAATTTATTAAAGGATTATTGTTCCAATAGAGAAGTATTCATTGGTGGATCAAATTTTGAAACTAGGAAGAAGATAACCAAGGGTTGCCCTCAGGGTTCTATCTTGGGGCCCCTTTTTTGGGATATTTTATCAGAAGATTTATTAGAACTACTGGAAAGAGATCATAAGGTTTTGGATGTAATAGCGTATGCTGATGACATAGTCATAATGATGGATGGACAGAGCAGACTAGAGCTAGAAAATACAGCAAGAGAAGTTACAAATACATTATCAAATTAGTGTTTCAGAACAAAACTAAAAATTGCACCAAACAAGTCAAATTATGTGCTTTTTAAGGGAAATTTAAAGCGAGATCCTTCAGTGAAGATAAATAATCAGAACATTAAACGGGAAAAAGAGATGAGATATTTGGGTATCATGATAGATGAAAAATTTCATTTCAGAAAACACACGGAGTATATTAGGCAGAAAACAGAGAAAATAATGCTAAAGCTAGCAAGAATAACCAATTTAAATTTTGTACTTCCATTGCGTAACATACAGATATATCATAACACAATTTTTGCTTCAATTATGACGTATGCGGCAGCAGTTTGGGCAGAAAGGATGGATGATGTGCAAATAAGAAGATTGTTGAGAAGAACGCAAAGAAAAGTATTATTACGTCTGACAGGAGCTGTAAAAACAACACCAACTATGGCATTGCTAGTAACAACGGCCATTTGGCCGATTGATTTATTAATAAGATTGAAGGGCGCAAAATTTTGGGCGAAAAAAGGAAACTTAGAAAAAGTTTATAATATAACTGGAGTCAGAACAAACAAATCTTGGGTGATTAAAAATAGTTTAAAAGATAAATGGCAAAATGAATGGACAGAAAGTCTAGAAGATAGAAGAGTGTTTGAAATTTTTCAGAACGTCAAAGAGAGATTAAAATTGAATTTTATTCAACCAACAAAGGGATTTATACATTATATAACAGGACACGGACCTTATAAGATCTATTGGAAGAAAATCAATAAAACTGAAAATGATATATGTGAATTATGTAACAAACAAGATAATCCTGAACATGTAGTATTTGAATGTGGAAGATATGCAATTCACCAACAAGAAGAGAGGCATGCGCTAGCAGGATATATCGTAAATGACATAATTTGAGATCAACAATTGGTAAATAAATTACAAGTTTTGACTAACTTTGTAAGTAAGAAAGCATGGGAGGTAAAAATATTCAAAGGAGAAAGAGTTGATAATAGGCGAAGAATAGTACAAGATCCAAGAAGGAGTTCTAGAATACAAAATAGGATAAGACGGGAAGAATTATTGAATAATCTAACAATGGAGTTGACTGCATGGGCGGCGGAGGGAGAGAGTGATGGCAGAGACCATGGTGGACTACAGAATTAGTAGATTTAGATGTAGATTTAGGAAATAAGGATTTTGTAATTTTTATAGTTGTTTTCTTTTGTTTTTTTGCTTTTTTGTGTTTATTTCTGTTATTTTATTTCATTTTATTTTTGTAGAGTAGTTTTCTGAGAGATTTGTATAAATATAACATTTGTAAGGATTTTATGGAAAAATAAAGAGAAAATTTGGATATATGCCCCGGTATAGTTGTCTAGGTGCCGGGGTAGAATATTCAGATTTTATTTATTTATTTATTTATCCTCTATGTATTTCATTTTACTCAAAATAAACATAAAGCTTAGAGTTACCAGACATTCATTTTTCAGGATAAGAGAAAACCTCCAACGTTAAGTCATATCGGACGATGAATGAAATGATGTTCAAATGAGTACAGGGTACATAGAGCTTAGAGTTACCAGACATTCGTCTTTCAGGATAAGAGAAAACCTCCAACGTTAAGTCATATCGGACGATGATGAAATGATGTTCAAATGAGTACAGGGTACATAGAGCTTAGAGTTACCACACATTCGTCTTTCAGGATAAGAGAAAACCTCCTACGTTAAGTCATATAGGATGATGAATGAAATGACGTTCTAATGAGTACAGGATACATAGAGCTTAGAGTTACCAGACATTCATCTTTCACGATAAGAGAAAACCTCCAACGTTAAGTCATATCGGACGATGAATGAAATGATGTTCAAATGAGTACAGGGTACATAGAGCTTAGAGTTACCAGACATTCATCTTTCAGGATAAGAGAAAACCTCCAACGTTAAGTCATATCGGACGATGAATGAAATGATGTTCAAATGAGTACAGGGTACATAGAGCTTACAGTTACCAGACATTCATCTTTCCGGATAAGAGAAAACCTCCTACGTTAAGTCATATCGGACGATGAATGAAATGATGTACAAATGAGTACAGGGTACATAGAGCTTACAGTTACCAGACATTCATCTTTCAGGATAAGAGAATACCTCCAACGTTAAGTCATATCGGACGATGAATGAAATGATGTTCAAATGAGTACAGGGTACATAGAGCTTAGAGTTACCAGACATTCATCTTTCAGGATAAGAGAAAACCTCCAACGTTAAGTCATATCGGACGATGAATGATATGATGTTCAAATGAGTACAGGGTACATAGAGCTTAGAGTTACCAGACATTCATCTTTCAGGATAAGAGAAAACCTCCAACGTTAAGTCATATCGGACGATGAATGATATGATGTTCAAATGAGTACAGGGTACATAGAGCTTAGAGTTACCAGACATTCATATTTCAGGATAAGAGAAAACCTCCAACGTTAAGTCATATTGGACGATGAATGAAATGATGTTCAAATGAGTATAGGGTACATAGAGCTTAGAGTTACCAGATATTCATCTTTCAGGATAAGGGAAAACCTCCAACGTTAAGTCATATCGGACGATGAATAGAATGATGTTCAAATGTGTACAAGTACATAGAGCTTAGAATTACCAGACATTCATCTTTCAGGATAAGAGAAAACCTCCAACGTTAAGTCATATCGGACGATGAATGAAATGATGTTCAAATAAGTACAGGGTACATAGAGTTTAGAGTTACCAGACATTCATCTTTCAGGATAAGGGAAAACCTCCAACGTTAAGTCATATCGGACGATGAATGAAATGATGTTCAAATGAGTACAGGGTACATAGAGCTTAGTTACCAGACATTCATCTTTCAGGATAAGGGAAAACCTCCAACATTAAGTCATATCGGACGATGAATGAAATGATGTTCAAATGAGTACAGGGTACATAGAGCTTAGTTACCAGATATTCATCTTTCAGGATAAGGGAAAACCTCCAACGTTAAGTCATATCGGACGGTGAATGAAATGATGCTCAGATGAGTACAGGGTACATAGAGCTTAGTTACCAGACATTCATCTTTCAGGATAAGGGAAAACCTCCAACGTTAAGTCATATCGGACGATGAATGAAATGATGTTCAAATGAGTACAGGGTACATAGAGCTTAGTTACCAGACATTCATCTTTCAGGATAAGAGAAAACCTCCAACGTTAAGTCATATCGGACGATGAATGAAATGATGTTCAAATGAGTACAGGGTACATAGAGCTTAGAGTTACCAGACATTCATCTTTCAGGATAAGAGAAAACCTCCAACGTTAAGTCATATCGGACGATGAATGAAATGATGTTCAAATGAGTACAGGGTACATAGAGCTTAGAGTTACCAGACATTCATCTTTCAGGATAAGGGAAAACCTCCAACGTTAAGTCATATCGGACGATGAATGAAATGATGTTCAAATAAGTACAGGGTACATAGAGCTTAGAGTTACCAGACATTCATCTTTCAGGATAAGAGAAAACCTCCAACGTTAAGTCATATCGGACGATGTATGAAATGATGTTCAAATGAGTACAGGGTACATAGAGCTTAGAGTTACCAGACATTCATCTTTCAGGATAAGAGAAAACCTCCAACGTTAAGTCATATCGGACGATGAATGAAATGATGTTCAAATGAGTACAGGGTACATAGAGCTTAGGTTTACCAGACATTCATATTTTAGGATAAAGGAAAGCCCTGAACGAGATTACAATTTGGGACTTCATGAACGTTAGGCAGCACGCTACCGAGGCGGATCCGAAATATATTACAAACCAATGGAAAACTATGGGAAAACAGCACGACTAGAATCAATACACTACCAAGAAAATCCTCTGTAGCAACTTTTAGACCTCGAACACGCCATGACTGTCTCAACAAACATTTATTCAGGATTGGTAGTCAGATCTCCTTTCTGTACACTTACAAAACCAACCTTCAGGCAACATACCAATATAAATAAAAATAATGGAGTACAAGAGAGTGAAAGGTTCATTGACTGTTTAACATTAGATACCAAACAAACCAACATTTGTTGTGTAGTAATACTTTGTGTATCTCTTGCGATTTATCAGTTATACAAAAGTCATTCAGAATGAAGAGAACTTTAGAAGGGATTCCTAAAGTATTCAAGATATACATTACATTTTCATGAAAATACGTTAGACAGAACCATATTTATGATGATTAAACTACTTATATCCAAAGTTACCTTAATGTTGTATTTTAATAATATAAATTAACCTACTAAAGTTAGACATGGATAAAGTTTTACTTTAACGCCTGTATTAATAAAATACAATCACTAGACCTACATTTATTGTAGTGTTAACATTTAGTAATGCTACAACTTGTATTCATTCAGTAATTAACAAATATTTTGCTATATGTTCACATTCTACTGACAATACATTCGTCAATGTAGCTTTCTGAAATAGAAACGACTAGTCAACATCGATTGGTATTAGCCAACAGCCGGCCTTGGTCTAAATAACCCTATATTCCACAAAATAACATTACTAATAATTTTACTATTTTATTGCAATTAAATTAAAAAGTAGTAAGCCTTTTTAATGGTTAGGGTAAGTGTTTGATAAAACATTCTATGGTACAATAAATATGCACTCCTGGAAATCGACAAACCTTCCACTTGTCGATAAAATTCATCGTGATTCACTTTTACCATAAATAACTATGATAACAATGACAAAAGTGAATCTACTCCGCACGATAAATGAAAAACGAGTACTGAACAAAAGAAAGATGAAAACAGGTTTTGTTAAAATTTAAAACGTAAAGCGCATTAAAAACCTTCGCTATCAGAATGCATAAAGCAGTAATTTATTATTCATATTGTTTTAAAACAGAGTGTAGGCAAGACTGGAAAGGAAAACATTTGTATTTGATGCTAAGTCCAGAACAATGCTAAAAGCGGATCTCGGATATTTGCTTTCGCGTCATTACCTCGGCAAACAGACTTCTCTATCTGCCTTACCAGAATGATGACTACAATCACATGTGAGAATATCTGCTATGACGCCATCACATGACTTTGTCGTCTACTGCGGCATCGATATGTTTATTTCAGTGAAAATATACGATTTAAGACAACATACATATGAAAAGTAAGGGAAGGTCTTCAAGTTTCACCACAAATTTAAACATCCATTGTACATATTACAAAAATACAGCGAACTTAAGCAACACTCCAGAGATTTAAAGCCCGTTCAAGAAGTACCGAGCTCCAATCTGATCATGGGGAGTTATCTGAATAAGGTTGTCACCACTTTTCCCGTTAACGTTATGCAAATTTGAAGCAATGAGCAGTCTAGCTTCTGTTTAGAGCAAGAGTTCTTTTTTCTCTCAGGGTCTGCGTGAGTATATTAGGGGTAAGGATACGGATGACCCTAGAATCCAGTTAAAGACTTGTTTAATCACTGTTTCCTTTAATAATAACATAAATTGCGAAGCTGCCGACCAAGCGATACCAATCTATTATTGCCCGGAGTTCCTGTATATGGAACAGGATGACATGTGATTCCTTATGAATGGCAAGAAAAGATGCTTCCTCCAGCCACGTCTTTCTTCGTGGACGACCCATGTAGCTGCGTGCGAATCGTTACAAGAAACTGTGTTATTCACAGTAGAATTTCCTTACTCAAGTCGACCTTTTGTTACATTTGGACCTTTGTGATTAATGTTTCAGTCAGTAGTTACTAAGGGAGGATCGAAGAAAGCCACTTTTATTCAACTGTCGACCATATGGACCACCTGCGATGATGACTTCCTTACCTCATAGTGAACTACCAAACTAAGATCCTGTTCACATTTAACAAATATACCCAATGTACATATCAAATTTACTGATTCTCTAATTTCGGTATCAAGGCTTTTACCAGGTTTTTCCCTTATTTTGAAAGATGAATATCAAATAAATCTATTCTCCGTGTTTTCTGCTATCATTTTAATAGCATTTCATTCCTTGACCGATATGACTTAACGTTGGAGGTTTTCTCTTATCTTTAAAGATGAATGTCTGCTAACTGTAAGCTCTATGTACCCTGTACTCATTTGAACATTTCTTTCATCGTCCGATATGACTTAACGTTGGAGGTTTTCTCTTATCCTGAAAGATGAATGTCTGGTAACTCTAAGCTCTATGTACCCTGTACTCATTTGAACAACATTTCATTCATCGTCCGATATGACTTAACGTTGGACGCTTTCTCTTATCCTGAAAGATGAATGTCTGGTAACTCTAAGCTCTATGTACCCTGTACTCATTTGAACATTTCATTCATCGTCCGATATGACTTAACGTTGGAGGTTTTCTCTTATCCTGAAAGATGAATGTCTGGTAACTCTAAGCTCTATGTATCCTGTACTCATTTGAACATTTCATTCATCGTCCGATATGACTTAACGTTGGAGGTTTTCTCTTATCCTGAAAGACGAATGTCTGGTAACTCTAAGCTCTATGTACCCTGTACTCATTTGAACAACATTTCATTCACCGTTCGATATGACTTAACGTTGGAGGTTTTCTCTTATCCTGAAAGATGAATGTCTGATAACTCTAAGCTCTATGTACCCTGTACTCATTTGAACATCATTTCATTCATCGTCCGATATGACTTAACGTTAGAGGTTTTCTCTTATCCTGAAAGATGAATGTCTGGTAACTCTAAGCTCTATGTACCCTGTACTCATTTGCACATCATTTCATTCATCGTCTGATATGACTTAACGTTGGAGGTTTTCCCTTATCCTGATTGATGTATGTCTGATAGCTCTAAGCTCTATGTACCCTGTACTCATTTGAACATTTCATTCATCGTCCGATATGACTTAACGTTGGAGGTTTTCTCTTATCCTGAAAGACGAATGTCTGGTAACTCTAAGCTCTATGTACCCTGTACTCATTTGAACAACATTTCATTCATCGTCCGATATGACTTAACGTTGGAGGTTTTCTCTTATCCTGAAAGATGAATGTCTGATAACTCTAAGCTCTATGTACCCTGTACTCATTTGAACATCATTTCATTCATCGTCCGATATGACTTAACGTTAGAGGTTTTCTCTTATCCTGAAAGATGAATGTCTGGTAACTCTAAGCTCTATGTACCCTGTACTCATTTGCACATCATTTCATTCATCGTCTGATATGACTTAACGTTGGAGGTTTTCCCTTATCCTGATTGATGTATGTCTGATAGCTCTAAGCTCTATGTACCCTGGACTCATTTGAACATCATTTATATTACCTGAAGTTGGAGGACGTAAATACGAAGAAAAAGAGCATGTAGTGGAATTGCATTTTGCAACAGCTCTAACACCGACTAAACCTACTGACGCAGAGGTAACACTTTTAAGCACACTTAACCCGTTAATGGACAAATTATTTTGCTTCTTATGCCGCTCTTTATGTGCTTGCTAAACCGGTTATCATACCGCTTTCTACGGTGCCTCAACGCAATCGATTCGAATAGTAATCGATGTAAAAGTGATAGGAAATGTACCGGCACAGCAAACGTCGTTGTTCGAATCTCGGCAACTGCAGGAAAATTTGCCTCCAATGGCAAAGGACGGGGAGGGCCCAAGTAAATTAATAGATGTGATGGATTTTGTCTTTCTAAACTAAAAAGCACTTCAATGTAATTGTAAAAATAATATAATATTTGCAATTCAAAAGACTGGAAATTTTGTTGGTGTAATCGACAAGTCCATTACAATATTATAATAAAAAAAACAAATATTCTTAAGTTAAATGCAGGGTGATGTTGCTCCAGGGCAACACCACCCATTAAAGGGTTAAAATCATTAGTCTATTGGAGGTATGAACCGCGAATGAATAAATATATCAGCACTTAAACAACTGAGCAACGCACAGTGCCTTTTTTAAAGATATGCGCAGCTCTTCTACTTGTAAGTGCGATGAACTAGTATGATATGATATATTTATGGTGTATATTCCAAAATTTTACAATTTACAACTTTTGGCTACATTTATTTATCGTTACCTTGTTGCTACCAGGTCTTCTGCTCTGCCAGGTAGCCCTTAACCTCCATGTCTCCTTGTTACTTAATTAGTCCCTTTCTTCCCCCTTCTCTTCCTTTCTTGCATTTTTTACATTTCTGGCCCATTTTTCTTTTACTTTCTGCAAGAACTCACCAATACTTCTTACCTTCTTTTCCTCCCTGCCCACTAACATTTTTATAGCTACTATCCTCCTCTCTAATTTCTCTCATTTTTCCTCCCAAAACTTTTTTCTCCATATTTCAACCTCCTCGCATTCTGTTACAGTGTTCTATGCTTTCTTTTCCCCCACACAATTCACAAATTTCCTTTTCCCTACCTCTTATCCCTCTTAGAAATATTATTCCTGTTCTCATCCAAGCTAACCCTTCTCTTTCTTGTCTATTGCAGTAAACTACATATGTTTCTCGTTCCCAATTTATTTTTATTTGTTTGTAAAATTGTAATTATTTCATATCTTCTAGACTTCCCCATATTTCCTGTCTTTCTATATCTTCTATTCCGCATTTTACTAATTTACCCACATCGCTTGTATTCCTTTCCTCTTATCTCCATATATCTCCCATTCCTCTTTTTTCCATAATTCAAACTATTTGAGTTCTCTAATCTTATTTGTTGTCTCATGCATAATTTCATAATTTCCCCTTCTAGAAGGGGATGAATTAGTAACAAATGATATGAAGCACTTTGGATTGTATCGTAATATGCGATACTCGGCGAGCAATACGCCTAGCATTAACGGCAACTTCTCTGGCACGGCTGTAATGCGGGTCTATCTAACCGGAACACTGCAGGCGCCACTCCTTTATTTCCTACGTGAGCGACGTAAGGTTCGTAACGATGCCACTTCGGCGCCGTTTGCCACGGGCTGGCTTAAAAGAAATGGGTCACATCCAACTCCCTCCTCAATGATGAACAAGATAAGAGACTTCTGGCTCTGAATTATAAAAGTTCCGATAACAGGTTCCTCGTGATTCAATGAAATGTCATATTTCGGTACTTGCTGACTCAGTTTTCCTTTTATCCGAGTTCGCTAAAAGCGCTTTTGGTACGTGATTCCGTGTGAAGCTCATGAAACGTGTTTATAAGAAATATATTTACGTTATGCTTTCCATTTAACATAGAGCCTGCCCCTGTAGTACAGGCTGTAGGGTGTTTTTCCACCCGTTCCAAACATCCCCAGTTCAAATATGGATCAAGACGCGTTATTTGGATAACGTTTTTCCAGGGGTTTTCCCGTATTTTGAGAGATCAATGTCTGGTAACTCTAAGCTCTATGCACCCTGTACTCATTTTAAATTCATCATCCTATATGATTAGGGGGCGGATTTCGCCCTATTTTCCTATTTTATTCCTTTATTCAGAAGCGTAGGCTTTTAGGTTATAGTCCGCCTTAGTAGCATGGTGGTAGCGTGTTTGCCTCACGTTGAAGAGGTCCCGAGTTCAATTCTCGTTCAGGGTGAGTTACCTGGGTAAGGCTTTTCCGGCGTTTTCCCTTATCCTGAAAGATGAATGTCTGATAACTCTAATCTCTATGTACCCTCTACTCATTTGAACATCATTTCATTCATCGTCCGATATGACTTAACGTTGGAGGTTTTCTCTTATCCTGAAAGATGAATGTCTGGTAACTCTAAGCTCTATGTAGCCTGTACTCATTTAAACATCATTTCATTCATCGTCCGATATGACTTAACGTTGGTGATTTTCGCTTATCCTGAAAGATGAATGCCTGATAACTCTAAGCTCTATGTACCCTGTACTCATTTGAATATCATTTCATTTATCGTCCGATATGACTTAACGTTGGAGGTTTTCTCTTATCCGGAAAGATGAATGTCTGGTAACTCTAAGCTCTATGTACCCTGTACTCATTTGAACATCATTTCATTCATCGTCCGATATGACTTAACGTTGGAGGTTTTCTCTTATTCTGAAAGATGAATATCTGGTAACTCTAAGCTCTATGTACCCTGTACTCATTTGAACATCATTTCATTCATCGTCCGATATGACTTAACGTTGGAGGTTTTCTCTTATCCTGAAAGATGAATGTCTGGTAACTCTAAGCTCTATGTACCCTGTACTCATTTAAACATCATTTCATTCATCGTCCGATATGACTTAACGTTGGAGGTTTTCCCTTATCCTGAAAGATGAATGTCTGATAACTCTAATCTCTATGTACCCTCTACTCATTTGAACATCATTTCATTCATCGTCCGATATGACTTAACGTTGGAGGTTTTCTCTTATCCTGAAAGATGAATGTCTGGTAACTCTAAGCTCTATGTACCCTGTACTCATTTAAACATCATTTCATTCATCGTCCGATATGACTTAACGTTGGTGATTTTCGCTTATCCTGAAAGATGAATGCCTGATAACTCTAAGCTCTATGTACCCTGTACTCATTTGAATATCATTTCATTTATCGTCCGATATGACTTAACGTTGGAGGTTTTCTCTTATCCGGAAAGATGAATGTCTGGTAACTCTAAGCTCTATGTACCCTGTACTCATTTGAACATCATTTCATTCATCGTCCGATATGACTTAGCGTTGGAGGTTTTCTCTTATTCTGAAAGATGAATATCTGGTAACTCTAAGCTCTATGTACCCTGTACTCATTTGAACATCATTTCATTCATCGTCCGATATGACTTAACGTTGGAGGTTTTCTCTTATCCTGAAAGATGAATGTCTGGTAACTCTAAGCTCTATGTACCCTGTACTCATTTAAACATCATTTCATTCATCGTCCGATATGACTTAACGTTGGTGATTTTCGCTTATCCTGAAAGATGAATGCCTGATAACTCTAAGCTCT